>KV425552.1:913561-956370 GCA_001632425.1 Neolentinus lepideus HHB14362 ss-1 | reverse complement strand
TCGGCAGACATAACGCCAAGGAAACACGCAGGACTGGCGCGGCAAAGGCGAGGGTGTTGTCACGTTTATATCATGTGTCACAGTGTCACATTCATGTGTCACAGTGATCGAGATTAGATCATCGGTGGGAGATCTGGATCGGCATCACGGGCCTCCATCTTCCCCGCCACTTTAACCCCTCGGTAGCTAATCTGGCCATCTTGACACTGGCTTGGAACCTCTCCCTTTCCCGATATCAGCATCTTTGTGTCCGTGCACCCTTACCTACAATCTCTCTCTTGCTCGGTCGCCTGCGCACCGGTACCGCATGCTCATGGTCTCCTGTCGCCTCTCTCTCCTGCCGGCAACTGCGACACTCTTCGTCGCATTAATAGCCCGAGATCACTCTGCATCTTCGATTTGATAGGACGGTACTCTCACAGACCTCCCTCTATTCAATACCTCGAAATAGAGCACGAACTATATCCAACTATAGCTAATGACCCCGCCACGCCTCTCCCAAACACCAATTACGCCCCTGCGTAACCCCACCCACGTCCGTCCATTCCTTCATTCTACGCCATCGCATTAATGAATCCCTTTTGCGGCCCTAATGCCATCCATTTCTTGCTGCATTCAGATTAGCCTCCCGGTCATGACGGATGCCCCAATTTCGACTCACGTTCCCTCCGCATCCCTCGAGCCGCCCATCTCATTTCGGTGACTCCTTCCCTCTGTCCGAGTCATGTCCACCATCTGGAATGCGCTTAAGTCGTCTCCCTGAACTCTCGAAAAGCCCGAAAAACTCTGCAGTATGTCAACTCTGACCGATGAAAGCCCTTCTCTCCCTCCGGCGCCACGATCCATGCCCCTCACGTGATATAATCCACATCCACATCCTCCGCGCAATTGTCCTCGCCCGCGTCTATCGTTCACTAGTGCGTTTAGTCATCTCATTCCACGGCCCAACCCTTCCTCGTACCATCTCCTCTGGGACAATCCTTCCTCATATCATCTCCTCTAGGTCAAGTGCTCGTCCACCATTCATCGTGTCGCTTGTACGCTATTCCAGATTGTGGCCTCCCACGTTCCCCGGCGCCCTCAGAGTCATAATCGATAACCCTGCTCCGTGCAATTGGGTTGCGCATCCATCTCGCCTCCGTCCTTTGAGCATAATCGATTAATTTCCTCCGCGCAATTCATTTTCCCAGGATTGGCTGGACTCCTCGCTTGACTTCCCAGGATTCGCTTGACGAATCCCAGTCCCCTACTCCAGCGTGCATCGTCTTCTACACTGGGACGTCGCCATAGACTCGTTCACCACGGATCCATCGAAATGCTCTCTCTGTTCGGGGTCATGACCGCGAACTTGGTCAACCGCGTTCCCTCCGCTCTCGCCGGTGTCACAGTACTTAGTGCTCCTTGGTCCCACCTATCTCTGGTGTGGCAAACTCGTCCCCCCGCTCTACGGCGTAACGAACTCGTCCGCCCTCTCTACGGCGCAACGAACTCGTCCACCCACCGCTCTGCCACGATCACTCCCCTGGCCCTCGCCCTCGTCCAACCACTCTCGCCCATCCCTCACCGGCACCCGCGCATAAACCCCCACCCTTCCTCACACACGCACCCCATCTCCCTGTGCTTCCTGGTCACTGCCATCCCGGAACCGGGGGACGGCAGAGATCGAGGTACTGGGCATCAGTCGTGGGCCCGAGAGAACGCGTGCCGTCGACAATGTATTATGTTACTATGTCAGGTTTCGAGCGGACGAGGGGCTGCGAGATCACGTTCCCTCCGCGCCCATCTCACTGGCTGACCCACTACTTTGGATGCCCGCCGGACTCTACCCACTGATGTACTGGTCGCGATTTGAGCCCCTATGTGATAATCCATATTCGAGCCCCTACGAATCCCAGCATCACGATCTACTCACGTGAGATTCACCCCATGTGCCGACTCATTTCGTGGGTCAAGTCGTCCTCATACCGTCTCCTCTGGGTCAAGCCTTCTTCATACCGTCTCCTCTGGGACAATCCTTCCTCATACCATCTCCTCTGGGTCAAGCCTTCCTCATACCGTCTCCTCCGAGTCAAGTGCTCATCAACCATTCATCGTGTCGCAGGACTTGTATTCCGACTCCCTCGTTCCCCGGCGCCAGCGCGAGTTAGGGTTCAAGCAGCGTATGATATATGAGGGGAGATACCGGGATGACGGATGCCCCCGAGCAGCCCATCTCATTTAGGCGACGCGTCCGCTCCGTCGTGTCCACTATCTTGAATGCGCACGAGTTGGACCGCATTCGGAAGTACGTCCGCTGATGCACCTCGGCGCCACGACCCAGTTGCCCATGTGACGGTAACAATCTCAGCATCATAATCCACCCCGCGGCGCACGAGCGTCTACCGTTCGCTAGTGCATCTCGTTCCTTTCTTATGCCATCTCCTCTGGGTCAAGTGCTCGTCAACCATTCATCGTGTCGCAGGACTTGTATTCTGACTCCCACGTACCCCGGCGCTAGGTACCCGCCCCAGCTCAAAATCATCATCGATTAATTCGCTCCGTGCAATCGGGTCGTGCACTCATCTCTCCTCCTCCGCGTCCTTCGCGCATAATCGAGTCCGCTATTCGCGTCGCCCATCTCACCAAATACTCCGCGCAAATCATCTCATTTGGGTTATGCATTCATCTCGCCAGGATGCGGAGCTGAACCTATTCCGGAATCCTGGCTTAGCGTCGCCCACCCTCACATGGGTCAAGCGCGCACTGTTCATTAGTTACTTATCTCGCAGTTGTCTTCTATTCCGGGACCGTACACTAGCGTCCACCGCTCTCTGGTGCCGCGAATCCGGCGGAACGCTCTCCGATGTCGCGAGCTCGTTCAACCGCTCTCCCTGGCATACCGAGCTCCATGACCCCTCCTGTGTCACTAGTGCTCCGACAAACTCGTCCGACCGCTTGCTCTACGGCATACCGAACCCGTCCAATCGCCGCTCTCTGGTGTCCTCGCCTTATTCGACAAACTGTCACTCCCTGTCGAGAGCCCGCTCCACCGCCACTTACCCTCTCTCTCGTCCAACCGCCCCCCGGCATCAACAACCGCCCTAGACATCAACCAGCTCAATCTCCCCTATACAAGCCCGACCATCCTCACCCGCGCATACACCTGGTCCCAGAGGTTCACTAAACTGTTCCCACCCGCCTGGCAAGCCCGTCTCTCCACATACACGCATCTTGCCGTGCTGCAAACCGCCCCTCAAACATCACCTCCCTTGCACAAGCTATCCGCACACACCGCCCCCGTGCTTCGTGATTCGGAGGAGCCGAGTATATTGTATACCATCATCCTGTCGAGCACGGCGGACCCGGCGCTGGGAACCAGGGGGTCTCAACGCCCTCCAGCGTCTCCCCGACACCTATCAGCACCGCCCTCAACGCCCAGGACCCGAATGGCTCGACCTTTGCCGTCAAGCTGTCAGTGCGGTCGGCTCCGCGGACTGATTTTCGTGGCATGGAGAGAACGCGTATACGTGTAAGCACTAGAGAATGCGATGCACAGGGGATATGAGGCGGTCATCTGGTCGATTTTTAGCAGCGTATGAGCGGAGATACTGGAGCGGGCTTGTTTAGCAGAACGGATCAGTTGTTGGGAGTAGACAGTCCGAGCGCATGTTACGGAACGCACTCCACTGTTATGTGGCGCAAGACCGGTCTTGCAAATAAATAACGTTGCCTACTGAAATGTAAACTAGTCAACTCTTCTCCTCGTCAACGCATCCTGAGAGAGGCTTCGTATGCTGCCCGACATTGAAGGGGCTCGACGCTGTCCAGAATACAACTTTCGGGGGTAAAGGCCGAGTCTCCGAGAAGCCCTAGGACGCTGCGTCAGCGAAAGTAGGTGGTACGTTAAGGACGGGTTTTGCGGGGGTTTTGCGCGGTGGGGAGACTAGTGTTGATACTTATGGTCTCCTCTCTGTCATGTCGGTGTTTCTCGGTCTTTTCCTTGCTCGTGTCTCTTGCTGCTACTCTCGTCTGTGCAGTCTCGTCTTGTAACTTGCAGTGCTATACATACAGATATGCGTACACGTCTGCTCTCATTTTGCATACGGAAAGACTACCGGTGTCACTCGAACTGCTTGTCCACAAACTGCCGGAGCGCGAGGACGATCTCGCGCCTGACCGCGTCGGGCACGGGCTGCGTCGCTGTTCAACCAGTCAGTCCATAACAAAACAAAACAAGAAGTGAGAATGGACCACGCGTACTCGAGTCGTCCCTCATTATCTCGAGCATACGCTTCCCGGAGAGCGGGTCCATGGACTTGCTGATTTCTGGGTTGGCAGACGGGGTGGGGTTATTATCGAATTCAACGCAAAGAAATATGGAAGAGGGGATGGACGCACCCTGCGCCCGCGTGCGGACGGCGTCGATCCAGCCAGCTTCGTTGAGGCGTGTGCGCAAGAGTGCCTGGATCCTAGCGGGGGTATGTATACGTGAGAGGACACATGCGAAGAGTCTGCGCACCGGTCGTACTCGCCGCTCGTCAGCAGCCTCTGCTGCAGCGCCGCGTAGAGGTCGTCGTTGCGGCCATGGGCCATCCCAACAGCTCAGCCTGGTCCAACCGAGCCAGGATGCTATTTTTGGAAGGACGAGGACTATGCATATGTGGCTGTGCTGCAATTTCGATCTGAGTTGTTTATTGAGGCTGCGATAGAGATGGAGATGGTATAGCAATATTTTTGCTCATGGTGTGGGTCTTGCAGGAGTCGATGACCAGAGGTGCATGAACAGTTGTTTTGAATGAGGGTGGTCATTAAATGAAGGATGCCTGAAGCCCATGATCTATCATAGCAGGCAACTCTAGCAGTGTGGACAACAGAGGCTATTCAAACACTGGCAGCTCTGATACAGACATGACTCCAACCACACAGAGAGTAGAGTCCTGCATCTCTCCCAACTACTCTTATCGATCTCTCACATCTGCTTCTCATCTCCTGTCCGTAGTGCCTCCTTAAAGCCAAGACTATGGCAACCAGACAGCAAGGCTGAGGTGTTCTCATTTGTGGCTTCTTTTGTATGCCCCTTCTTCCAATGTGCACTACTGACTGTCTCCCACTCTGGTCTTTTCTTCCCCTTCCCATCTGTCAAGATCTAGTACACACTCAATGTCCTTCCCTTCACCTTTGTCCTTCAATCACACAGAGAAGAATGCATTCTCATGAGTGTGTGTGCCTGCCACAAAGGGGGTAATAACTCCTTCTACAGTTGGGTTGGTGGGCTTCGGTGAGGAGGGCGCAATACAAGGGGGGTTCACTGAGCACTGGACAGAGGGTGTCTGGATTATTGCTGCTGGAGTTGGGAAGGACATGGCTGCAGTGGGTGGTGGTGTGGATGGTAAATCAACACCTAAGTGGGTTCTATGGTCTTATCACCATTGTTGAGCAGGTTAGAGTCAAGGTAATCCTCATTGGGGCCGCAGTTCTCAGTGTAATGTGTTCAAATTGTCAAATCATTCTTCACATGAGTAACCCCTTGCAGAAGGCCAAGTAAGTGCTTTGACTTTATTAGCCTCCACATTCTCACTGGAGCTGCACAGAAATCTCTGGGAGACATGTCAACCATCATTTCCTAGAGCTCCATATTCTGCAAGTCAGATGTCCAGAAATACATACTCTAATGGCTACTCCTCTTCCAGGAGACAAAATAACTCATCCTCTAGTCATCCTTGTAACAACTTCAACTTTTACTGTGAACAATGATATGAAAAGGACCAATATGAACAGTCTACTTAGTAGAGGTGTAAAGCAGCAAGATCATTTCTCTCATGTGCATTCACCTGTCTCACAATCACCAAACTCACCGAAACACCAAGCCCTCCTTTGTCTGCATCACCTCACTCTCCATGCCCAACTTGTTAGCCTTCTCAATACTGTGTCTCCTTCATTATCCCCCTGCAGAAACTAGAATTCTGGACCTTAATGGTATGCTCCTTGTCTGCTTGCCTCATCCAGGCAGCGGCACTGGGACAATTGATGGCCACCACCACCTTGAATACAGTCTGCTCATCCTCATCCTTCCAGAGTTACCTCTTTTGTCTGCAGACAAAAGATGGCTGGACATCATGTTATGGAGCAGTGCATAGCCACATAACATTGGTGAATGTTTCAGGGAGTGATGGCAAGAGACATCCTTGAGTTGTCAGGCACTCAGTTCCATATGTCCATACCTGATGTAGCACACCCCTTTCTCATCCTATGAAGATGCAAGCCACAAAGGATCTGACAAAACAATGGGACTACCTGGCATTCTTTGTGCATCCCATTCACTCAGCAGTTCATGATCTGTGTTCTGAGCCTTCTTCCGAGACAATACCCATGTCACAGTCTTGAGTGTCTAGTGAGGAGTACCTCTCAATGCTTCAATAGTCACTGAAATGTGGCTCTGAGATGAGAGCTGGCAAATCTTGGTGAAATATCTGTTTGGCACAACATTCTCCTATTGTTGGTATTGGTCATGTTCAGTACTAAAGTGCTCTGTGAGAGCTCTTTTTGATGAATTGTCTGAGTAGGATCATCAAGTTTCAGTTTGAGTCCAAGGTCCAGGACAAAAATGATGCATACAGACAAGATGTGGTTAGACCTTGTAGCTGAGCTCTGTTGAGAACCTGTTGGCAGAAAGGTAGCTTTGAATGCCTGAGCCCAAGTTTGTGGCAATTAGCTTGCTTTTATTGCATATCCTCATTACTTCTTCACATCTCCATCCAATCACATGCTGTTTTTATCCTTCCATCACTTTATCTGACAAGCACCTGTGCCCATTAAATGAGCAAAACTGATGCATGGTCCTGGCCTTGACCCTTGGCTCTCCCACAAAGGGTGCATAGGTGTGCAAACCCATGTGAGGAAGGAATTATTAATCACAGTATGAGTGAGAAGTTATCACAGGTGTCTGCCTTCAGTCTAGCAGTCAACAAATTCTCCCCTGCAACACCAGGGTGATCAAGTCCCCATCATCAGCATGAAAAGGGCAGATCTTCTCCCTCTCGTAACACCTACCACACACTTTTGCCCTGGTGTTATGGTGTTGCTTGGCATTGTCATTGCTCAGACTTGCTCTTGGAGGGAGCTTGGCAGAGCTAGTGCATGATTGTCACTGATCCTCAGCAGAAGAAGAAGTGTAGTTTGTGCATGGCTCCTGTGAGTAGTAGACCCTTGAAGTACCTGCACAATAACAAAATTATGTCAGTGATCCCAATGCCTAACAGAATAAAACTTGAAACATCTTGAAGGTGAACACACTCTGAACCAAATAGAAGATACAAGAAGTGATAACATCCATAATGCTTCTTCTCTTATATTTGTACTTTTCCTGGTGATGAACACAAACACACAATGAAACCCGCTGGAAATGAGACCTAAAGACAGATACAACCACAAAGCAAGCACCAAACCCTTGGTGCCAGATGGCTGTGAGGTCCAGGGAGTCAAAGGGTAATAGATAGTTCAGAGGGAGTAAATGGAAGGATAGGGCTAAGACTGCAGACCACAAATGCAACATATAACAAAAAAACCAAAATACTGCAATGCAAAGTGGGAAGCAGAAGAATAGCAATGAAATAGTGATGGGAGGCTAAAAATAGAACACAATCAGAAAGCGACAAGGTGTGACACAGCATGCTGTAGAAGTTGAATGTGCAGAGCAGGCAAAAGGTTGGTGCCAATAGCGACATATAGTGATGTAGCACTCTAGTGACATATAGTGATGATAGCAACATGGCACTCTTATCATAGGCAGAGAGATAGTGACACAGAGATCGGAGGAAGGATGCAAGACGTAGGAAGCTCAGGGATAGATGCAGGAATGAGATGGGAACACTAGATTGCACAGGGAGGACTGACTGGGTTGCCTGTTGCCTGCCTTGTCTGCCTACAGGAGGTCCAACTAAAGTACTCTACTGGGTAAACAAATAAACCAAGAGCCATATGCTAACAAAATGAAACTACTCCTGAGACTGATCTGTCTCAAACCTCTGACAGGGGGAACAATCTCCATAAGCTACAGTGTCCATATGCACAGGCCACCACATACCAAAAGAAGCATGGAAAAGTGCACAGCATTGCATCAAAAAGTGCTATTGCTCCAGGTGAAGGCTGCACAGGTGCCCACAATGCATGCACAGCCTCAGAATGACTTGAGCTTGATAGAGACCACACTGCTGGCTGCAGCTGAAGCAGTGCAGCACTGCTGCACTATGCTACTTGTTGGAAGGATACCACAGCACCACTGCTATTGTCGAGATGGGTGCACTCACTTACATAATACAATGGAGCACCTGCTGAATGAGATCGAAGTGTCGAGGAGTCCAGGAAATAGCTGGAAAAATCAATAAAAACTCGAATATGGCTTGTGCCACCAGACCGGGAGCCCTATGGTGTGTGACACTTAGTCACCACTACTTCTGTACAACAAATTACCTAAGTGCAAAATTGATCCAAATTCTTATCCCTCTGGTGAAAATGCTCCTTTTCACTAGGGGATTAATTCTACTAGATGGATTTTTGATAGGGTCAAAACTGAAGGAGATATAAATTCTGGAGGTCTCAATTTGGCCACATGACATCATACATTCTAAATATGGAAATATTATTATGTAATATTACATAAATAGTAATAATTACTGGTCAAATTGATGGGCCAATGCCTCAGGTACATAGCAATGAGATATGTACTGCTTTGAGCGAAATTGCTTTACCTTCATCTGAGCATCTTTAGCTGTCAACCCATCCCTGTAAGCATCCATCCAACAATACATCCGATGCTCCCACTTCCGTATGGTGTGAAGCTGTACTGAAGCAAGTGCCTTTGGAAGATTTTGCTTGAGAGTGTCAAAGGTATAATCACAGTGCTCTTGGAGGTACTTCTTCACTGTGCCCCAGAAGAACTCAATGAAATTGAGCTCACAATGGAATTTTGGGAGGAAGATGCACAGATGTCCCTGAGCTTCAATTACCTCCTGGATGAGTGATTTCTGTGACTGGAAGTCAGGTTGAAGCTCGAGAACACAAGTTGCACAACATGCTAAGGCATCACAGTCACAACTGTCACAACATTTCATCAACAAGCCATCAGCCCAGAGGCCCCACTCAATGAGGACCTGCTTCATGCCCTTTGCCATCCCTGGGAACTCTGCATGGTCTGATGCAAAGACCATCAGTTGAGTGACCTTGCATCCATCATGCATGAACCAGCCATCACGCATCAATGCTTGCTTGCCCCCTGGTCTGAGATTCATCTGTGAGATGAGGAGAGCATCCTTTGCATATGCAGAATGACCTTGAGAATTGTTGACCATAATAAGTGCTTGATAGCCATGTCCATGAGCTTCCTTAAATGCTGGAATGATCTTCTCAGCCAGCTGCTTGATGAAGAGCTTGCCTGTCCAGTACCCATCATAATTCTTCCTGTATTCAAGAGTCTGGCTTCCATCTTTGAGCCACCCACAGTCAAGCAGATCACTTCACTATGATGCATCCCATGCCCTTAGCCCTTCTTCTTCAGCACATGTTCTCCATCCAGCACCCAACCCATACTCAACCCATCACCAGCCTGAGCAGTCATCTTGTCATGTGGGAGGAGGACAAGTCAATGCTCATCAGAATTTATGACTTTCACCACCTCCGTCTCAACATTGCCAACAACATACTCCACCAAGTGTTGTCAATATGTGGCCATGGTGGGCAAGAAGACTTCCTGGCAATACTTCACCACATCTGGGTGCTCGTGACCATTGTAATATAGAGCCTTCTTGTGTTCTGTATACCAGAAGCCTTGATGGTGATAGGCCCTGTTGGCTTCTGACCCCAGAAAATGTGATCTAGGGTGATTCCACATGCTTCATGGGAATGGCGACTTAGTGACTCAATAGCACACTGTTGGTATTCTGCACACTAGTGACCCTATGCCCCAGCAACATGGCTCTCAGCTTCTCGGTGCACTTAGGATGGCTTCTCAATGGCACTGATAGGCCCCGTTGGCTTCTGACCCCAGAAAACGTGATTTAGGGTGATTCCTCGTGCTTCATGGGAATGGCAACTTAGCAACTCGATAGCACACTGTTGGTACCCTGCACACTAGTGTCCCTATGCCCCAGCGACAAGGCTCTCAGCTCTTTGGCACACTTAGGATGGCTCCTCGGTAACCTGGTCAGCTGAACGTCATTCAGTCAAGTCATCGGCATCTTGGCATGTATCACCCGATGTTGTTACTGCGGTCTGAACTGAGGTGGTGTCTCAGGGTGCCTTTCCATATGGCATACAGCCTGCCATTGCTTCAGATCAGTGCTAGTTCTATTGGTGTGACTTTCCTTATGCATGCAGTGCACATTGACACATGGCACGACTATGGCTATCATGACACTGCCACACCACACAGCAGCCCCACCCTTTATCCCTCTTTCGGCAAGATTGCGCTAGCATTGGCAGCATAGCCTGCCACCAGATCATCAAGGAGGTGCACTCTAACGCAAAGTCAAGACACACCCGACTGGCTCCCGTCCATGGAGTGGTGCATGTGCTAGAGTTGGTCGCAAGGGGTACTGGTTGAGGATCGCATGTGGGATAGGAGCAAGGCAGTATGACTCACATGGATGTGAGGCTGAGCAGAGGCACAACTTGCGGTAGTAGGTAGATAGGATTGGACATAGAGCAGTTGCTCTCTTGTATTTAAGACATTACTCTATGGCTTTGTACAACAAGTTATCTTCACCACACTCTTCAGATTTCAGTCTCACATCAGAGTTTTCTTCTAAGTCTGTCTTGTGACTTGCATTTAGGTACTCTTGCATACCTCCGACTTCACCCAGAGATAGCAACAGAGCAAGTTAGCGTAGCGTCGCTGATCATAAGCAAATCCCTTACAAGTCCCTCTCTCTTAGGCAGCCTCATGCGCTGTAGTGTCATACTAATCAGAGTCTATATACATCCAAGTTAGAGATAGCGACTGCAAGTAGCGCTCCACTATAGAGCACCGAAGACCATACAGCACCTACACAGCACTGTGCACATAGCACTACATAGTGCATAGTGTCGCTCTCTATCCTCAGACTGCTGCCGAATAGCGACTTGGCACCAAACTCCCTTTAGCCCCAACTATACGTCTCACCTACACCCATCCCCTCTGAACTATTATTACCCTTCATTACCCCGGGCCTCGCATCCATCTGACACCAAGGGTTTGGTGTTTGCTTTGTGGTTGTGTCTAGCTTTAGGTCTCATTTCCACAGGTTTCATTGTGTGTCTGTCATATCAGCGTGGTCAGCCGAATGTCATTCAGTTGAGTCATCAGCATCTTGGCATGCACCGCCTGATGTTGTTACTGCGGCCTGAACTGAGGCAGTGTCTCAGGGTGCCTTTCCATATGGTGTACAGCCCACTGTTGCTTCAGATCAGTGCTAGTTCTATTGGCGTGACTTTCCTTATGCATGCAGCATGCATCAACACATGGTGTGACTACAGCTATCATGACACTGCTGCACAATATAGCAGCCCCACCCTTTATCCCTATTTGGCAAGATCGTGCTAGCATCAGCAGTACAGCCCGCCACCTGAACATCAAGGAGGCACTCTCTATCGCAAAGTCAAGACACACCCGACTGGCTCCTGCCTGAGGAATGGTGTGCATGCTGGAGTTGGTTGCAAGGGGTATTGGTTGAGGATCGCATGCAGACTAGGAATGAGGTGGTACGAGTTGTATGGATGTGAGGCTGAGCAAAGGCACGACTCATGGTAGTAGGTAGTTAGAGTCGGACATAGAACACTCACTCTCCTGTATTTAAGACATCACTTTTCTGTTTTGTACAACAAGTCATCTTCACCACACTCTTCAGATTTCAGTCTCACATCAGAGTTTCTTCTAAGTCCATCTTGTGACTCACATTTAGGTACTCTTGCATACCTCTGACTTCACCCAGAGATAGTGACAGAGCAAGTCAGTGTAGCGTCACTGATCTGTCATATTAACCAGAGTCTATACACCAAGTTAGAGATAGTGACAGCAAGTAAGTGCTCTTCTACAGAGCACCAAAGACCCTACAGCACTGACCAGGAGAAGCATCGTATAGCATCTACATAGCGCCGTGCACATAGTGTCACTCCCTAGAATCAGATTGCCGCAGAATAGCAACTCGGTGCCAACCTCCCTTTAGCCCCATCTATACATCTCACCTACACCCATCCCCTCCAAACTATCTATACCCTTTGTTACCCCGGGCCTTGCAGCCATCTGACACCAAGGGATTTGGTGTTTGCTTAGTGGTTGTGTCTGTCTTTAGGTCCCATCTTTGCAGGTTTCATTGTGTGTTAGTGCATATCAATGGTGAAGCCAGCATGTCACCATGTGCAAACTGACTCCTTTTCCCAGCCACATGTGAATGTGAGGGAAAAGCTCCAACTCAAGATATTTCTTCAGTCCCTGGGGTATCTCCTTGTTCATGATCTCTCTGATCCACAACTGCTGTCTTCTGCTCACTGAATTGAGCGAGTTTTGCTGGATTCATGGCCCATTTATTTGATCATACATATGAATGGAGCTCCACTGTGATTACCAGATCCTGAAGCAGTGAGAAAACTTTGACATGCTGGCCTTTGAGAGAAACTGGCAATTCCCTATCCATGATCCAAGAATGGACCCACTGACAGACATGACAACCACCCCACTTCTCTGCAAAACCCTGGCTCTCTGCAGCTCTTTCTGAAGCATTGATAAGGTGACAACCATTGTTCACAACCATCTGTAGGCAGCTTTGGATCACTCTCACTTGGTATGCCTGCAGCCCATTTTGCCCCACCTCAAAGACTTCGCGCTTGGACCAAACAAGTTTCTCGATATCCATGAGCGCTTTTGTGCATTCTTTCTTCCACTCCTCTTGATGTTTCTCGTGAGTCACTCGAGCTGGCTCTGACAACTTTCATCTCTTCAATGGCAGTGGTGCTCAGATTAGGAAGTCATCCTCAGAGGAGTTTATAGGTTCAGTTGCTGGAGATACAGATGAGTGCTCATTGTTTTGTCTCTCCTGTTCATCCTCCTCCCCACTCTCCTTGTCAGACAGGTATCCCATGAAGATGTCATCTGGATGTGTAATGTCAGGCATTGGCGAGGGAGCGCTGGATCAGTGAGGTGCTGCCTTTGCACTTGAAAGGAATGTGCACATCATGTTGGTGCCTTTACTGGTGAGTCACATTATCAATAGGATCACATTAGCTCTTGAATGATAACCCACCTTTTCTGGGTGAGTGCATCCTGGTCCTCTTTCATGTGTGCTGCCTGCTCATTTCTGCACTGTGTCCTGTCTGAGTTCCCATTGTATCGAAGGTGCCGATTGCTTTCAGCCCTCTTCCAGTCCTTCGAGGTGTGTTTCTGGGTAAGTTGTTCATATGGACTTGACTGATTGAGCCTTTGTAGCTCCCTATCCAATTCCTTTCCAATACTTTCAGCCAGTTCATCACCCTCCAGCTCTGATATCTCTTCTCCTGACTCTTCTCCTGACTCTCCTGACCACTCCGAGTCAGTATCCAGAGGCCAGTGGTTCACAGTACCATCCCATGCACATTCCTCAATATCGCCATCTTCCAATTCTTCCAAGTCAGAGCAAACTGGAGGATCTCTGTCAAGGATCCTTTTAGCTTTTACTTCTCAAGCCCATGCAGTAGCAGTCCTGTATCATTTTGCTGGACACGAGGCATGAATAGCAGAGGAATAAAATGGTAAGATGATCTATTCACTAGTATCTACACTATGGCACAAATTTTATTGCCAATATTGCATACTCATGTATTTGACATCATTCCACATGACAGCTCCCCCACTGATTGAGATACAATATATGATAATTAATAAATAAATTTTTGCTGCCAGGCCAAATTGGCCACTGTCACAATGTAGCAGTGACTAAGTGTCACGCACCATAGCGCTATGGCACATAGCATGAGAAATAGCGCAAAAGTGCCAAAAATGTGTTTTCTGAGCCTGGAGACACATAGGGTGTATCACCAGGTGACTCCTAATCCTGGCTACCACAACCAGGTTACTCATGATTTTTTTTCATGTTGAGCTCACCTTGGGTATATAGGATCAGAGAGAACACCTTGGAAATAAAAATTGCAGAAGTCTAATCCTTTTGGCCTCTTCCACAGTAGTATCACATGCAACTGTGTCCTGCTTTTAATGGGAGAAGTGGGCTGTCTCCTTCAAGCCTGGAACGAGCATCATAGAGCTCTGGTGACATACTGTGGAAACAGGTTGGCAAGGTTGATGCTCAGAAATATCATATTATTATTGCTAATGTCACAGAGCGAATAATCGATATTTTTGTGCTGTTGGAACTACCTTTTTAAGAACGAGTGGATTTAGGCAGAATTACCAATGTTGGGTATTTGCTTCATTAGTTTGATCAGATTTTTATTGGTGTATTTGTTGATTCCAAGAAAGTGGTCAGCTCAGAACAAGCATAGCAGGTCATATAGATGTGTTGAGATACAGGGCACACACGAAGAGTTGGGCACATCCATCACATTGAGTCACACAGTTACACAGCTGTGTGATCACGTGAATCCTGATATTTGCACAGACAACTAAGCCACAATCCTTCATCAAGAACCACAGATAGTGTGAGTTATCAGGCTGACAAAAATTAAAATTGGCTGATGCAACAAAGTGGCATCCGGTCGGAGCTGATATGAAGACATATATTGTTTGCCACAGTCTATCCTAGAGCAAATAAGCGAACACGTGATGGAGGAAGGCACGTTTTGATCCGGTTGCACAGCATGCACGAGGCCGTGCCTGGAGATCGCTAAGAACAGGCTCTCGAGGTACGGGATTGGTTGGATCTCTTCTACCCCACCACTGCCTGATGACGCTTGCAGCACAGCAGCGACTCCGGTAAGTACGATCCTCCAAATAGGTTTCTGCGGAGTAAGATATCGCTAACAACATGCAGCTCACAGCGGTGGAGCTCACCCTGTGTCCCACTTACCAATATTTGTTATTCCAGATATCCCACCTGCTGCGTTTACGATATCTGGTGGTCCTTCTCTTCTCACTGTCTAGGTTGTACCTTTGCGCTTCGGTCACCGGGTTGCAGAAAACTTTGTCCAACAAACGTCCTTCGCAATACTGCACTAGCGAGAAGTACCGTATCGGAACCGACAACCGGAGAGCGAGGTGAAAACGCGGGCAAGGGAGGAGCGCCGGCTAGCTAGTGGAGCCAGAAGCAGCCCTGCGAGAAGAGAGAAGCACCCTGACCTGCTGAATGGTTAGTGTACGCTTCTTGTCCACGTTGTGTCCATGGTGAATATGCGGCATCGTGTATTTAGCTTTCATCCCATCATCTACATGTCAATTTTCTCATCCCCGACCCGTCACCACATCTCCCCGGAAAGTTCACATTGTGAGTTTTCTTCCCTTGTATCTGCTCCACCTGTTATACTGAAACAGACGCGCACGGTGCAGTTGGGAATGCGATTGTAGATCCCAAGACGCGCCTCTCCGCAGAATACAGCGAGAGACACGATATACCCAATATCTACTGTATCGATCAACTAGTTTGCGACGTTTAACGATACGAAACCCCCCCCCTTTCAGATTTGTATACTGCCTTGCACCTATCCTAACGCAACGACGCTTGTGGCCATAACGTGAGTGTCCAGACCTAGACCAACTATTCCTAGACGCCCTTCACCGCGACGTTCTGAGTCAATGTTTCAGGGCATGCGCGGTTCCAACATATCTTTCCTCCTGTTATGTGCAGGCTTGGCAACAGCCGCTCCTCCGCCAAAAAGCTCTTCCAGCTTGACCGATTTGTGCTCGACCGTGGCTGTGACGGCTGCCGCCAGCGCATGCTCTACCACCAGTGGAGTTCCGAGCGTCACTAGTAAAAGCAGTTCACTCCCTTTGTCCAACAACAGTTCCTCTTCGTCATCGGCTAGTACCAGCAGTTCATTTTCCTCGACCGCGAGCAGTTCGGCGATCACGTCTTCTCCTCACCCTACTTCTGCGTCCGGTTCGGTTGACAGTTCTACGTGGCCTAGCTCAAGTACTGTGTGGTCTACAAGTTCCAGCAGTAGCACGTCGACATGGACTTGGATATCTTCTTCCTCCTCTTCTTCCTCCTCTTCTTCCTCCTCGTCTTCCACTTATCCTGCGAGCTCCTCTAATCACCTCCCATCTACTTCCACTGCTACTCCTGTATCATCTGCTTCCACCGTCACTCCTGCACCGTCAACTTCCACTGCTATTCCTTCACCACCCACATCCTCTTCTGCTCTGAGCTCAAGTTCCAACCCAAGCTCAAGCCCAAGCCACAATGCAAGTGCGCCAGGACAAGCTTCTAACTCTAGCTCCCCTTCTGGGACAAGCAGCAGCCCAACTTCGAAATCGAGCATTACTCCGAGTCCAACTACGACCACTAGTTTGAGTTCGACTGACACGTCTGCTTCGTCGAGCATCCAGGTTACTAATAGCTCGCCGAGTTCCACAGAGTCCGCTTCGTCGGTATCCCAGTCGAGGAGCAGCCCTGCTCACGCTTCTTCCTCTTCCACTTCAGGAAGCTCAGGCCGCTCTCCCTCTCCTTCATCAAGTTCTACTTCCCTGACAGGAGGGGGGGCTCCCTTGCCTAGTAGCCGCAGCAGCAGTGATGATGCATCTTCTTCCGCTCCGACCGCGACCGCGACCGCGACCGCCACTCCCACTCCCACTTCCACTTCCACTTCCACTTCCTCGAATCCCCAAGACACGTCGTCGCCCGCCGATACTCGAAGCCCGAGTTCCATACTGTCATCTCCTACGAACGGAGCGACGTCAACTGGGAGCGGTGCATCCTCTTCAAGGTCAAGATCTCCTTCAGGTACCTCCTCCCCAGCTCCTACTCGAAGTTCGACAAGCACGGTATCGTCTCCCTCAAACGGAGCGACTCCAAGTTCTACAAGCGATTCGAATACCCAGGACACCTCATCTGCCTCCACCACTCCCGCGTCGAGCAGTGCTGCTACGCCCGGAGGCGTTTCGGAACCACAGAGCACTCCGTCGCCCACTGTAAGTCTCAGCGGTGCTCAGTCTGCTACTAATACTGTAATGTCTGCACCTTTCTCTGCGTCTTCGAGTGCTCGAGGCTCAGGTCATGGAAATAGTTCCTCTCAACTAGTGCCAACCACGGTCACGAGTACGGGTGATGGTAGTGGGGATACGTCTACCATATCAGCTCGTCCTGCCAGTACCGGTGATGGCAGTGGTGGTACATCCACAGCGGCCTCCAGCCCAGCTCGTTCTACCAGTACCGGCGATGGTACTGGCAATACTTCTGCTCCGTCTGGGTCAGCTCGACCTACTAGTACGGGCGATGGCAGCGGAGGTGGTTCCTCGGCAGTGTTCCCGTCTACAGTTACGGCTACCGGATCGGCTTTAGGAACTACCTCGGCCAGTGAATCGCAGTCTGAGACAAGTGCTACCCATGCGCGGACAACTTCTGCGCGTTCCGGGACGGAGACGGTCACTGATTCTGCCACTGAGGGTACAAGTTCAACTGCATCCGGGATTGCCACTGTCACTGGAGCGCCGTCTACGACTGCGACTAGTCCTTCGAGTGGTGTCACGAGTCTCACTGCGTCGGATCCTGCCTCTCTGACTGGAGTTTCGTCTGCGACCGGGGCGAGCACAGCTAGTCCCTCGACCGGTTCTGTGACGGCTCACGCCGGGAACAGTGCAGCCACACCTGCATCAGGAAGTACAGTCAGGCCGACTGCTACAGGGTCAAACGATGGCGCGACGTCTACAGCAAACGAATCATCTATCTCGTCCTCAGTACCCGCGACGATTTCGAGAAGCGCGGGAGTTATTGCTACCAGTGGCACGGTATCTTCGACTGCTGCAGGATCACGCGATGGGGCAATCTCTACTGCAAGCGAATCATCTGTTGCGTACTCAGCGCGCACTACTAGTTCTGGAACTGCGGGAGGTCTGACTATCACCGGTGCCGCATTTTCGGATTCTGCCTCAAGGTCGCTGATCATGATGTCTTCTGGCTCCGTAACAGGCGCATCGGCTGCTGTCCTCTCAGAGTCTGTTTCCTCCGGTACGACTGAGACCAACCTTGCACCAGAAAGCACCGTCTCTGACATGACGAGTACGGTAGAGGGCAGCGCTACGCAGGTCATCCACAGGTAACTCCCTATCCTCCCCTCTTCATGTTATTCATCTAATTGACATTGCGACGCAGTATCACTGGCTCGATTTCGCGTACAGTCCGTATCGCCCAACCGACTGGCTCCTTGGTCTCGCTCTTCGGCACGCAGACCACTGAGACAATTTCGGGCTATTACTTGACCACGGAGAGCGTCACGCTCATGTTCACGTCGACGCTACCGAATGGACATATCACGACTATCACGACTACTGCGGCAACGGAGACTCTGGTGCCGAATAGCGTTCATCATGATTCGTGAGTCCTTATAACTGCAACCCTCTCATTCATTTGCGAGACTGATATATTATACGTTGTAGGTTGAGGCATAACGTTGGAGCAATCGTCGGGATCATCATCGGTATCATCGTCGCCCTCATCGTCTTGGCCATCTTGATCAAGTTCGCCAGGCGAGCGCACCGCATCCGTCGTTTCGAGGCAGCTGCTCATGCCAACCGGTCCCGCCCCATGGGTTTACTCGATGATGAAGAGGATCCTGTTCCTGGCGCTACTGGCGAGATGGTTGAGAGGTCAGAATTGTCACTTGGCTTTGCACTAGGGTACGGGACTGCTGGTAGGCTCAGTAATCCTTTCATGGACCCCTTTGATGAGGGCGAAGAAGGGCCTGTGTTGGATATGCAACACGCCAATGTTATGTCCGGTCTGGGGCCTTCTGCTGTGACGGCACCTAGGGCGTCTTCTTTGAGACCGGAGTCATCAGCATACCCGCGGCCGTATCCGGGCATAGGCTCTGCATCCACGCACAGTGAGCAGTTGCTTGTATCCTCCGTGGGGCCCAGTGCATCCGTATTGGGTTTTGGCCACAGTGAGCCTGCATCGCGAGGTGAGAGAGGTGCTAATGTCTTGGAATGACTCGAGCTCTAATGCTTTTCAAGTACTAGGAGAGCCGAACAGGGTCAGAGGGGGCCTGCGGATCAGTCTAGCCCATCTTTCTCATTTGAATGACGAGATGGACAGCTCGAGCTTGGGATCGAGTGGTCAGAGTCTCAAGTTCCGATCGCCTTCCTCGCTGGAGAGTGGCTCTCCGACTTCGATCAGGTCTAGTCAGACGATTCTAGCATCTATCGTTACTTCTCCTACGCCCCAGATAGCCAAAGACGTGACAGCTGCTCCGGTGAGGTCGCCACCAGTCACGTTACCTAAGCTCGTCAGTCAGGCGTCAGCGGCAAATTTATCAACTCTTAGATGGCCAAACCACCCTGGCAAGGTACCTGAGGATGAGCGTACCGCCCACGCAGCAACTGAATCCAGGATGTCGGACCCCTTCCTATCGCCTCCAAGTCCCCTACCATCGCCTACTGATTCCGTAGGGACTACTCGCCAAGGATTGTTGGAATTGAATGACGGTGCTAGGCAGAGCTTGTCAGATGTCAGCTTCAGGGACGATGTTGATTATTCACGACCACTCTCGGGTGTAAGTTCTGCTGTGTCGTTAGGTCCTCTGTGGGCTGATTTCGAGATACAGGCTGTACACAACCGAACGCCGAGTTCTGCAACGGTTCTCTCCGGAAACACTTTTGGACGTCAGAGCGGGCACCGACCAACACCTGCGACCATCATTGATGATCCATTCAGCAGTATATTTGATGACGATGCGTCGCATTTGACGCGCGGACTGGACAGTATGCAGTAAACTCGGACTTGCACGGACACACCGGACTTTTGAATCGGACTACTACCATACATCGGGACTCTGGAACTTTCGAACTACAAAATGTATCGTCGCTGTACTCTAGGACAGGTTCGTTCAGCTACACGTGATGAACACTCCTAATGTACGACGCCATGTATTTATGACACTAACTACTAGTACGACTTACGACCACCGTCCTTCGTCCTTCAACGAATTTCTCTTCACCTTCCTTGACTTTCCAATATACCCTGTAGTGGATCACTATACTGTCAACGAACGCAATAATTAGTAGTAGCAGCAACGAAAACAATGACAAACCATTTTCTACACTTACATGCCGAGGCCCTGTTCCACGTAGGGCCGCTTGCTGGACTCCGTTGAGGTGAAGAGACTTGCGAGTGTTACAGATGCAGTTCTCTATGTCGCAATAGTCTGATCCATCAGCGCAGAAGCAGGAAATTTCCGGAATTCCTGCATCTCAAATCTCGTGAATGCGAGGCAGTTGAACAGCAGCGACTGCCAAAAAAGGTCTGAAGTATTGATGGAAGTGGTCACAGAGCATTCTGTCGTCTACACACAGCGGGCGTCGTGGGTCAGGATGTGATTAGACCGAGATGCCTCTCCTGAACAAGACGTAGTAGGCAGACAACTGTTTTGAATAATCAGGGGTGCCTGACAGGCAGTGGCTGGGTTGACTAACCAGATGGTCTAGGAATTGTCCCAACCTGACACATCAAGTTTTCGTTATCCAGGGTATTGGCCGAGGTGGGACAGAACTCCAGGCCATTTCCCTCCACATGATGAACATCGACTCTACGGAAGTGACATTCGAGTTGCGGAGCCGTAAGTAGCTATATCGTGTCTAGCCAGCGGTAGGCTGTATGATCTATCGTGCAGAGGTAGCATTCAATATTACAAGTCGGTTATATGCTCAGAAAATAAAGACGATCATACCTAATTTTTTTTTGGCTGCCACAAGAAGCAGTACTGCGATGGTTCCGAGGAGTCTGAGCGCTGTTCTAACGATGTGCGGCTACCATGACGCTAATCTGCCACAGGCCCCGCCTCACCTTCAAGTTCTTGACTATATCGCAGGGAAACGGCCCGCTAGACCTAGACCAAACGAATACTCCGAGTTTGTGTGCGAATAGCTGAGAGCTACATCGTTTGATTACAACTTCAAGAGATTGATTGTCATTGTCAACAGTTTCTGTCATCGGAAATGCGTTACGCGTGACAGGCGCGCGTCTAACTAGTACAGCGTCCGCCACAAACTGCCTGTGTCGACCCTTGCTGGCAGGTTCATACCTACCAACAATGACGCTCTCAATACGGAGAAGGAGCCTGACAAGGCTATTTTTCGTCGGAATTTTTATCATTCTGGTCAAGGTCTTCCTATACTGGCCAAATTCCTCAGTCTACCCCTACTCGCGAGATCCATATCAAATTCGCGAAGCTGGCGTCCTTGATCTCGTTGCGCGCTCTGGAAAGGCGCTAGATGTCCAGAGACACAAATTCTTACAAGTGCGGATGGGGCGGGACGACAGGGAGGACATATTTTCGGATTTGGTTAAGGAAGGTGTGCAGGACTTTTGGGACAAGTATCAGAAGCCCTAGTGAGTTCGCTCACTTAGTTTCAGTCGTTTATGATCTGGGTATTCAACATAACTAGTATTGTCAACGCTGAGACGTCAAATATGGACGCTCAATCTGTCTACACTGCTCTTGACACCCTCCTATCATTAAACGGCTGGGTAGCGGCTCTATGTCCAACTCTCACCCGTCCCTTTGCACAGAACAAGTACGAGGATGCATATGATGACCTCATTGCCCAGAATCACCTCTATTTTATTGGCATCATCGTTCACTCTGCCGACCACTTCTTGACTGACCAGTTGGCCGTCATCGTGCAGCTATCGAAACGTCTCGGCCCGAGCAATATCTTTGTGTCCATGCTTGACTACTCCAGCTCGGACTCTACTGAGACGCTCACTGACCTCGCGGAAGCGGTGCTCATACTGCTCGGAATCCCCTTCAGAATACGTCGTGTGCCAGCTATGACTGCCGACCCAGAGGCAGCGTACTATCCACTCGAGGAAGCTCACATGCGTAATCTGGCTCTGGAACCTCTGCATGAACTCCAGTCGAGACGGAATCTCAAGTTCTACCGCGTCATCTGGCTCAAAGGGTTCACCTGTCCCAACGACATTCTGGAAACTATTAAAGTCAGCGTAGCTAACGAAGCCGCCATGGTGTGTGGGATGGACTGGGCGAAGCACAACGACTTCTTCATCTTCTCTGACCGGTAAGGACCCAAACACTTGTCGTGTGCACGCTGATTACGATCTCTCGCCAGTTGGCGCACGCGTGATATTCTTGGCGACCAATTCCGTCAATCGCCCTCTTCCTCCACGCCCGACGCTGGACCCCCTCGGGATAAGCTCGGTGCCGCCCGTTACGCACAGCACTTGCCCTTCCAGGTCTTCTGCTGCGAGTCCGGCACACATGTCGTCGACCCGGCACAGTCGTACTACCAGGGTATCTCCTACCGCGCTGGTACGGACTATTGGAACGCGACGGATAGCGAGGGGCGCAGTGGAGATCCCGATGCGAATCGCCGTGCGGGTGCGGGGCAGAGTACCGGCGCACCAGAACGTGCGGGAAGCGCGCCTTGTCTGGATAGCAGCCAGGCGTGGTTCTGCAGAGACTTGTGGGTTAACAAAGCTAAGGAGGGCATGAAGGAGGAGGAGTTTGGTGATGCAATTGAGGTCAATAACGCTAAGCGGCTGCGGAAGCGTGAAGCCGCGGACGAGGAGAATGATCGAAGGCAGCCTGGACGCGAGGTTGACCCTGATGCGAACGTCGGCTCGGACTACGACGCGATGCCAGACTCTGAGGGCGGTGACTCTGAGCTGCCTCCACTCGAGGACACGGACGACTCGCGGCTGAGCGTACCCAACTCGGTTTTCCGCCCAGCGAGGATCATGATCAACCCACGATGCGTAACGACGTACGCGGACGTGTCACACACACAGCTCGCGCTGGACCTGTTCGGGCCTGAGAGAGATAACGACAGTCCTTTGGAGGGTGTGGGCAAGTATGTGCTCGAGGACTGGGAGGGCGCGCCAGAGGGCTTTGTTTGTCAGGAGCAGCGGTATGTGTTGTTGTGTTCTTTTGGATTCCTGCACTTATTCTGTTGTGATAGGCAAACTGGCGGGAGGAAGGCGCCCAAGACGCAAAGACGGCTCGAGTTCTCAATCCACGAAGAGCTTGAGAGGAGGACTTAAGAGTTATGCGCCTGTCGAATTCTGTAACACTGGGATTGAGGGGGGACCTTGTATTTTTATCTAGGGACAAAAGTAATAATAACATATACCATACACTTATTGGCATTCTATGCGAGCTTTGCAAAAGTTGCGCCCTCTCAGTGTTGAATTCGAATAGCATATAAACTGTAGCTTGAACTCATAAATAGTACCATATCATGATAGATAGCAAAGGTCGACAGTGGGAGTAGCGGTCTGAACTATATCATGCATTCCGCTATTTGAACTTTGTCTTTTTCCTGCCGCGGAATCCCTTAAAGGTAGCCCCATCGTCGGAATCGTCGTCCACAATGACCGCAGCTTTCGCTTTCCTCTTTCTAGAAACAGGTTTTGAAGGTGGTGTCAGGTCAGGAGTTGCTTCCTCCACGGACTTGAGGGTCGGCGGTGTTTCGTCCTCCTGGCTCGCCTCTGGCATGAGCCTGTCTATGTCCACCATCTGAGAATTCTGTGATTCTGCTAGGAACAGTGGCTGAGACTTAGTTGGAAGTGGAGGTCGCGGCTCAAGGTCGTCGTCGAGGTCATCCACCGCGACGCGGGTCGGCGTCTTCGCCCGTTTCCTTGAAGCTGCATGCGTCCTTTCAGCCCGGTTCATGCATAAAACGCGTAAATTAATTACCTTGTGTCCGCCCTTGGCCCTTCGTTGCTGGAGGCGGTGACGGAGCTATCAATGGCTGTGACTGGGATTGTGACTGGGATCCCCTCCAATATGCTGAGCACGTTTCAGTAATGACTTCTTCTCTTCTGGAATGAGACAGAACTTACACGTCCCCATGCCATAATCATTCTCCTCGCTCACTACCAACTCGACCGTCGACCTGCTGCCAGGTGCGGCTTTCTAAACATATAGATTATTAGGACAAGAGGATAAATATCTTGTTTCAAAAACAACTCACGTGCTTGAACTTCTTAAAATCCGGCTTCCCCTCCCACTCTATTCTCCCGTATCCCCTCTTCACAGCCTTGGCCCGGTGCTCAGGCACCTCCATCTCAACAACCACCATGAAGTTCCCCCTCACATTGTAGTCGCCGAAGTCGTCCATCATCTCCCACTCCCTCTCATCCTCCCTCTGTTGCTGCTGTTGCAGATCAGGCTTAGATATCCGTAGGTTATTAAACTCTCTGTCGAAGGTATCTTCATGTTTCTTCCCCCTCTTCATCGACGCCATAGCCTTAAGGAAGCCCTCGTCCGTATCCGGCTGCCCAGGTACCGCTCCAGACTTGTTCGGCTGCTTAATACTGTTCGTCATAGGAATGTTTGCTGCTTTCGACGGTCCAGAATGTGTGGCAGGCGTGGAAGATGTCTCTGTCGTAGATGTCTTCACCACCTGGTTTTGCACCTCTTCGGACGGCGTAATCATCTTCGGAACAGACGCGACGCCGTTCTCCTCTTCCTCCTCAGCCACGACCGCCAACTTCGGAGGGGCTTGCATACCGCTCCTCTTGCTCTGGGTACTTGTCTGCGTGATGCTTTGGGTCTGGCTCTGCAGCATACTATATATCTCATCTTGGTTGGCGCCAGTTTGACTATCGATGGCACCACTCAGCGGACCGAGCTTTGTCGGGTCACTCTCGTCGAAAAGGGCTTTAAACTTCTTCGTTGGGGGTTCCTTGCGGACCTCATGATCAGGATCATCGTCCAGCATGAGGTTGATAGCGTTGCCTGCTCGCCGCTTCAAGCGTGATGGGCGAGTCTGGGTTTGCGACACTTTCGCCTGGTACACCGTGTGAGTAAGGTGAACCTCGAAAAGCGAAGCTAGAACATACACTACTCTCGGCTGCTGGTGACACGGATCTGCGAGTGCTCACAGGCTTCGCTGCAGGTGCTGCAGCAACGGACGCAACCACTTGAGAATCCATTAGCTCACTGTCATCATCGATACGGAAGAGCGGTGTCCGCCCAGCGCGGCGAGTGAGCGGCATCTGGACGTCAACATGAAACTTGTAAGCTATATCATCCAGCACTTCGAAGTTGACATACCTTGCGTGGCGCAGACATTTCCACCTCTGGCATAGGCTCTTTTCGAGGAGCAGAAGGTCCTGGGGAAGGCGCCCGTGACGAAGCGGAGGGTGTGACTCTACGCGTGAGCCTCCTGCGTGCTGGAGCATCGGATGTGTTGGGGTCTAGCTCTGATTGTGAAAGAGGAGGAGCAGAGCCTTCTTCAGCGGCTTGATTCGACGTCGAAAGCATAGACAGTTTTTCAGCTAACAAAATGTTGAACCGATGAGCAATATTGGCTGGAAGGACATTAATACCAAAAGAGTAATACTGACATATCTGCCCATTCTCGGCAGGAGAGCCCTTGAGAAGTGACACGTCTGTGTGGACCACAGCTTTGACGAGGTTGTCCGGGGGAACAAACTCCAAGTCATAGCTAGCGTTCAACGCGTAAGATTGATCGGAGGGACTCGGATGTTTAGTGGGCCTACCTGCGAGCTTCATCAGCCAGCACTTGCCATCCATCACGACCAACAGCCGCGACCATGTTCCCTTCATCAGCAACAAGAACCAGGCCTTTCCCGTCAGCCACCTTCTGCTTGCCTTTCGCAAGTACCTGATGTAACTTCGTCCGACCAGAATCGACAGTGAATCCTTCGTACTGTCCTCCACCATTGCTGACGAGGTCTCGCAAGTCACCAGGTATCTCGCGGCCCTTCTCCCCAACAAACAAAATTCGATAGCCACGGAACAGCTGTAATCGTTCTTCGCTGGGCTCCCACACTCGGAACACTTTGAGCGAAGGAGGTAGAGATGGTGAGAACGTTGGCCGGTACTTTGTCTCTTGGGGCAAGGCAAAATTGAATTCGAGAGAGTCGATGCCGGAGGGTAGCTCGCCTAAACGAATGACTTCGTCCAGCCATTCCGGTTTGACCACGTGCGCTGCACACAAGAGTGATGTAGCTATCTGGGTGTTGAGGGAGAATGTGGGCGTAAGATGGTGCGTAATATCCGGATGGAATGTATGGACGACGCTGATACCTATGCCTCGGTCAATACCGGAGACTGATGGAGCAGAATTGAGATAAATCACCAAGACGCGCGCATGCATCCACGGAAACAGAAGATTTACCCCGATTGGCAGAAGCAAAGCAGCAGACCTTCTGCCATTTCAGTCTACTCGCAAATGGTCAAGACACCACAAAACGACAATGCATCAGCGCTCACGTAAAGGGTAGATTCGATATCGGATGGATTTCATCACCGTCCTGCAGGTCATGAGGAGCACCAGGATTGACTACGAGCCGTTCTCCATCATGTATCACGTTTATGGCCTTATCTTTATCACGCGTGTTCACCATACGGAGAGAAGGGATGAAAGAGGGATTGGCCTGGTTGGACGTCAGGTATGGAAAGCACCATAGGAACAAGGACAAACCGCATCTTCCGGGGTGTACTCTCCTACGACTAGCTTCAAATGCCGATGCGAGACCTTTGCGTGATTCACAAAGAGTTCGGAATCTGGCCTCCTGCCTAACGTGTAGGTCTTTCCCGGCTTCAACAATTTGGTCTCTATAGTCATTACAGTAAGCTCGAAGGAATTGACAAACAAGAGCTCACTTTGTATGGATGTATCACTCCGCTCCTTTGCATCGAACGCGCCGGTAATGACCCACATTGGTCAGCCTCGCCTAGAAGCTTTATACAGGGTGGTGAGGCTATTGTGTCGACAGCTCGGACCCTTAGACTTTGAGTAAATACGTTAATGACCGATAATGGAGATACGTGAGGGTCTGAATACCTTGGATATCAGGCAGTATAGCGAAAGTCGCGAGACGCGATGGAGTGCCTGAGGCACGGGACTGACGCGTCGAGGCGCGTGTCGCGGTCCTGTACTTAATGAGCTGGCTGATGGTATTGGACTCCGGCGAAACATGAAAGGGATCGCAAACCTTTTGAAACCGCTCTAAACTCTCTGGATCAAGGTGCCCATTCGAAGAGTGAACCAGCTCCTAGGTGGTAGTGCTTAGACGAAGTCCTACCGACCACTCCACATACTTGGGCAAGAGGGCCACTGCTCTGCATGGCATGGGTACAAGTCCTGAGGTCACTTGTCACATTTTCTGAGCATATCAATTTTCAGAAATTTTTGTACTTCATTATAATTACAGCGCTTCCGGAAAATGATGACGTGCGCCGTTTTCAACTTTTCGATTTTCAAAAAATCAAAAATCCTGTGGCGCAGCTGGGAGGCTGGGCCGAGGCCGCTTCTGGTAACCAGCAGCCCTCCCGGTAACTCCTGACCGCCTCTCCTCCAAGCATGTTTTGGCGATATAATCTGCTGTAACTTCATTTTACCCCTGCAGCTTGTATTGTAATGTGTACTGCTGTATATTCATATGCCATGATGACAAAAGAAATTTTTTTTTCCTAGCAGATTTCATCCACTGCACAGCCGAGGCCTCCAGTGTACCGTGGGAGCTGCCTGCTTACATATGCACCTCCTGCCGGAAAGGAACCCTCGGTTGTAGCCAGGGATTTTCAGAAATTGAAAAGTTCAAAATGGCGCACATCATCATTTTCCGCAAACGCTGTAAAAGTTTGTCTAAAATGGAATTTTAATCCATTTTTGACCATTTTTTGATTATGATGGGGTATGAAAATTTCCAATGTAACCTCAGGACTCATAACAATTACCATATTTAGAAGGTACAAACAATCACTCAAACAAATGGGCCAGCCACTCTGGGCTGTACAAATGTTTCTGATATTTTTAGCAATTTTCCGATTTTTCTGAGCCAAAATACCAGCTATTGATGACTAATGATGTGAATAGCATATAAAATCTCACAGGACTTTCATGCTATCTATGTCATGCTCTTGCTGGTATCCCATGTTCACTCAATGAGCCAACTAATAAAGCCAGTAGACCAGTATTAGGTAAGAAAGATATATACAACATCAATATTTAGCATATTTGGAAGATATAGCCAAACAAATGACCCAACAAATGGGTATGTCCCAGCCACCCTGGGTTGTAAAAAATTCTCCAATATTTTTAGCAAATTTGCCAATTTTTCTGAGCAGAAATACCAGCTATTGGTGACCAATGACATAAACAGTGTGTAAAATCTTTCATGTTGTCTATGTCATTCTCTTACTGATATCTCATGCTGACTCAACCAACCGACTGTCAGTAGCTATAGGCAACCTCGCGAGAAAGCGTCTGGCCAATCAGAAGCTAGCATTTGGAATCGACGCGGCACGCCACCCGCTACAAATACCAGATTCCCACAGTAAGAAAGCCCTCTGAGAGTGTACCGGGGATCCTGCATGCAAACAAAATGCTAAAAATACAGAAATATTCAGAATAACGCATAAATATACCATAAGCTTATATTGAGAAGTAAGGAAGAAATGGAGCAAGTCTCTGAAAGTGAGGAAGAAAATGTCGAAAAATGAGACTACAAAATGAGTTTGGAGAGACTTTGTAGTGATTACTAGAAACGGACTATGAATCGGGAATGAAATTTTGTAGCTAGCACTACAAATACTTTGAACTCCGATTACTCAGCACAAATTCCCACGACACTCCCGTTTCGGCATCCCGCTCATTCTGAGCATACAAACTCATCCTTCGTACCTCAGGACTCGTAACTAGTAGATTCACGACCATCTTCAGCTGGCTACAAAATGATACTTGGAAGTAATTTCACAGTAAGGATTAAATCCAGTGTGTCGAGAGTTTCTCAGAGTTCCTACCATTTTTCAGTCAGCTGTCAAAAACCTTGGCACTGATTCTGACTCCCGAGACTATCATGATCACAGCGCTCCCCATCCATTGCATAAAAAGTATAACTGCACTCAACAGCAGTATATTACACTGCTGAGCATAATGCATGTCTGGCAATTAGCTAATCATTTCCTGTGCATATGTTGCAACAGAGAGATCTGCATAATTCCATGCACAACAGTGGAGGCCACATAAACTACTTGCATGCAGCCAATTCATAATTCATTAGCATGAATGGAGGCTTTAGAGAACTGATTGATCATGTTTCAATCTAGACATGGAAATGTGCATTATTGAGCTATAGCCTAATTCGATGAGATGGCCCAGGTGAACTTACAACTTTGTGCACACATGCCACTTCCATAGCAACTTCCCAAGGCATGTATCCTAAAGAGGATCAGACATCTCCACAGGTGTGCCACTCTCGTTTAAAAGCTCATTCATCAAGTCCTGCAATTGCCAATCAGAGAATTCATGGTGGATATTGTATCCAGATATGTTCACAAATAGACTGAACTTCAGGTGGCCACGCAGTAAGTTAGGATCTGGTCCAAGTTGCTCGGGTAGAAGAGAAGATAGCAGGAAATAGGTCAGAATATGCGAAAGTAGATCCTTGTCACACACACCTTTAGGATCATGGAACCAGACGAGTCAATAGTTGTCCTGTAAAAACCAAGTGAGTTGAACTTAGTTCCAGTACGCCACAGTCAAAATGAATACAGACGTCAGGCTCAATGGCAAATACATTATCTTGCCACAAATCGACAAGGTGCAGATGCATCAGGAGTCTGTTCTGTGCAGTATTGAATACTTCTTCTGGGGATGGGAAACTCTGATCGTGATGATCATGCCACCCCTCATCAAATATCTGTGACAAAGGAGTAAACAATGGGAAGCAGCATCAAGATAGCACCAATAATTATACCATACATAAAAATAACTAAGGCATGGCAGGATCCACGTCACTACAGTTTGAGGGTCTTTCATGCCCGTAATCGTGCAGGTACTGTGGTAGTGATCCTGAACATCCGAATAGAACCAGTTGGGGTAAATACACTGAGACAAAGGTAGAAGATGGACACATTCAGAGTCATGCTCATAGAAGTGGTACATTTAGGCTCACCCATTCAGAGAACTTTGGATCAACAGCTAGAAGCAACTTGAACATATTGTGGCTACGACTAAAAACACCCAACTCATACACTCCTCCTGCTGCGATGCCATCAGAGTAAAAAGCATTAATCACTGAGATATATTTGAACTTACATTCCATATAAGCACCGATATGCCCTGGGAATAGTAGGTCATCACTGTCACGGGGTATGGCATCGTGCTCTGGGGTGGGGTAGAGTTCCAAGAAGGAGTATGGATCGGAAAAGTGGACACTGACTTCACAGAAAATGTATGTTGGTCAATGCCTGAAGTGGTTGCTAGCCATCACCATCATATTGACCCAATGGTATAGCATGCAGTATGTGATATGAGATCTGTCATGAAGAGATAGCACTACAAAGACTGCCTATGACTAACCTCCAACCTTGGCATCCACATACCTAGTTTAATCCACCCACAGGACCAGATGAAAAAGTTGCATTGGCGTTCTATAGCCTCAGAAGAGAGGAATTGGTCGCTGATATCAGCTGCATCAGTGTCCATAGTGCCGACCCAGCACTAGCGCTGTCCTAGCACTAGCGCTGTCCTGTCCCAGTTCAGATGTGAAAGGTTCAACATTCACATATTAGTGAGTTTGGGTGCTCGGCAGATTATTCACTCATTCATTGCGATATCTTGGAGATGCCACACGGCGGGCAAGCTTTTTCGCGGTAGCGCAAGAAAAGGTGGAGGATAATACATGATGATGGTGAGCCACGTGCTATTTTGCAAGGCGCGATCGGGGCCGATCAGATCTGTATAGGAACGTGATTGTAATGGGACTAGTGTTCATGTAGTGGGGTATGCACCGCCTTTGTATTAGCACTACAACGGCAACTTCGGCTACTCAACTCTATTGCCGCTCATCATTTCGGCCGTTCCTTCAATTGCAGGCTGAGCGCGTTTGAGCCTGTAGTTCTTCCGCTTTGTGGAATATGCGACCGTCTACCGCCTTCTCCGAAGACACACCTTGTGAATGTGATGTAAACCCATGGAAGGGAACCGCCCGCGCCTGGAAGCGGCCTCCGATCAAGGTGACCCTATAAGCGGGGCATGCGATTCGACGTGTCCATTTCCTATGTAGCGCCGACTCGGTCGGGCGGATCTTGCTCTACTCAAGTATAAAGACCTTGTGCTCAGACCTTGTGCTACCCTTGAATTGCACTATGCGTTCTCGTCCTCTTCTCTTGCGTGCACACCGCCGCTGCGCCCACACCAGTGCCAAGTCCGTGACTATTGGCATCCGCCGTGAAGACCCCGCTAGAATATGGGAAAGACGATGCCCGCTCACACCGGATGCTGTGCATGAGCTAGTCAGAGACGGCGTGAATGTGCTCGTGCAAGACTGCTCGAGGAGGGTGTATACGAGCGACGAGTTTGTCAAGGTATGCAGCAGATGTCTCAGTGCTACCTATAACCCCGCTTCTACCTTTGTGAAATGACTTTTAACCCCATTCCAGGCGGGAGCGTCTCTCCACTCAACTCTCTCCCCCGCTCACATCGTCCTCGGCATCAAAGAAACGCCCCTCCCCGAGCTGCTCACATCCCCTGCGCCCGACTCCGCCCCACGCACGCACCTGATGTTTTCGCACACCATCAAGGGACAGGCGTACAACATGCCGCTGCTCGCGCGTTTCCTCACCGACTCGTCGGGGAAAGAGGGTCTCCCGAGGCTGATCGACTGGGAGCTCCTCACCGACGAGCAGGGCAAGCGCACGGTTGGGTTTGGGTGGTTCGCTGGAGGTGCGTATCTTTCTCTCTCAGACACTGCTCTTTTTCTTACATGATCCGTGACTATGCGCTGGATTAACTAAATTACTAACCCACAGTCGCCGGTGTCCTCGAATCCCTCTCTACCCTCGCACATGTGCATCTCGAGCACGGCGTCGCATCTCCATTTCTTGTACGTGCCCCTCTTAACCCTAACCCGATATATATTCACCGCTCACCAACAACCAATGAACGAACGACTATTATGGTATCATTAAACGAACACAACTCCGAACACCAGTATACGCCCCGCCCGCACCTGCACCCCTCCCTCCCCTCCATCCGCGCCTCCCTTCGGCGCGTGGGGGACCTGATCCGCGAAGGGGGAACACCGCGCGACGCGGGCCCGATCGTAATTGGGGTGACTGGGTACGCGCGTCGGGGCTGCAGCTTGTTGTTCTTGTTGTGATTGACACATCTCCATCAGGACCGGGAAGGTAGCGCAGGGTATGCTTGACATCCTCGAAGATCTGCCTGTACAGCGCGTGACGTTGGAGGAGCTGGATAGGCTGGTTCGGAACGAGGGTAAGGATGGATATTCTCTTCTCTTATCCTTCTTTCGCTAAACACGTCGTGCTTATATATAGATACCGATTTACGCAAGGTGCGCTCCCACCCGCCTTCTGCCCAAAACTCCAGAAAGAGAGAGATGGCTGACAAAGTCGTGGATAGATTTACCTTCTCCACGCCCTCCCGCAAGACTACTTCACCCGCGGCGACGGAAATGCCTATGATAGGGAGGATTACTACAAGAATCCGCATCTGTACAAGTCAGAGTTCCACACCAAGGTCCGTGCCCATCGTCTCTTTTATCTACATCCCACTCACTCGCATGCACCTATTATCTCCATACCCATTCTACCTACGACTATAACTCGTGCTAACCGGGATCACCAGATTCAACCCTACCTAACCCTCCTCCTGCACGGTGCGGGCTGGTCCGTCGGCTACCCGCGCGTCCTGACTAATGCGGGGCTCGTGCAGGCCCTCGCCATCGCGCAGACGTTGCCGGGGGGCGGGAAGGGACGAGGATGCGTCGTGGGTGATGTGAGCTGTGATGTCGAGGTGAGCGTCCACTGCTGCTCTCTATTTCTCCCTCACTCCCGTTTCGTGTTCTTATTCGTGGTAAAACGGACTAAACGCACCTTCAGGGCGGCCTCGAGTTCCTCCCGCGCCACTCGACGCTCTCCTCTCCCTTCTTCACCACCCGCCCGCCCGCGCACCCGCCGTGCCTCCCGCCCGTGACCGTCATGGCCGTGGACATCCTGCCCTCCTCCCTCCCCCTCGACGCCTCGCAGCACTTCTCGCAGGGGATACTGCCATACCTGCGCACGCTTATCGGCGAGTACCGTGGACAGCGAGGTGCGTTTCGCTCATGCAAGGTTTGCGAGGGTGAAGTGGTGCTGATACTAATGGGCAGGCGGGGACGAAGGTATTGGGAGGGCGCTGGAGAGGGCGACTGTTGCGCGGGGCGGGGAGCTGCAGGGGGCTAATAGGTGGCTGCGGGAGCCGTTGGACGCGTGGAGAGCGACTGTTTCTTCTAGCTCTGCCTTGTCGCCCAGTCCGATTTCCTCGATTTCGGGTTCGAGCGTCGTGGAGGCCGGTAAGCTGGTGCCGGGCCGGAAGAAGCGCGTTCTACTCCTCGGGAGTGGAATGGTCGCTGCACCTGTTGTGGAGAGGATCGCGGGGAGGGGCGATGTTGAGGTGGTCGTTGGTGAGTCGTACGCTACTTCGATTATGTGAGAAATGAAGTAATTTTGGTGGTTAGCGAGCAATGCTCGAGCGGAAGCGGAGAAGCTGGTGGACCGGTTTGGTAATGGGAATGCGGAGGCTGTGCTTCTGGATGTCGAGAATTTGGAGAAGGTGGGGGAGTTGGTTGGGCAGGCGGATGTGGTGATCAGGTATACTCTTCGCTTAATCCGTGACGAAAGACTGATTAAGTGTTTCTTGTAGCTTGTTACCGGTCCCCTTCCACCCGATAATTGCGCAACAATGCATCAAGCACAAGACGCACATGGTCACTGCCTCGTACATCTCGCCTTCCATGAAGGAGCTGCACGCAAGGTTAGTCACACCCTCTCTCCTCCCTTACTCCATCTCACGTCATCCGGAGCTCCTAGCGCACTCACCTCGGACACGCTCATCCTCAACGAGATCGGGCTGGACCCAGGCATCGACCACTGCTCCGCGTTCTCTCTCCTCAAGGCGATCAAAGGCCAGGGCAAGACTGTGCGCTCGTTCGTCTCGTTCTGCGGCGGCCTGCCTGCACCCGAGTGTGCAGAAGACGTGCCGCTGGGGTATAAGTTCAGCTGGAGCCCGCTCGGGGTGCTGAGGGCGGCGAAGGCAGGGGCACGGTTTAGATTGAATGGCAAGGTGGGTGTTGATTCATCGCGCTGGTGACGCTTAAATTGAATACCTTGGGTGGTGGGTGGTGTAGGATCATGAGATTGCGGAGCCGAATCTGCTGCGCCACCGTTTCGCCGACGTTCCAGTGTCGAATGTGTTGCGATTGGAGGGGATCGCGAATAGGGATAGTATGCCTTATGCTGAGACATATGGTTTGGGTCCTCTAAATGAGCTGCGCACCGTTCTCAGAGGCACACTGCGGTTAGCCCAGGTTTAATTGTGGCCGTCTTCAGTCCCTGACAAAGCAGGTCGTATAGGTACCCTGGGTTCTGCGGGCTGATGCAATCCTTCAAAGAAATTGGGCTCTTAGAGTTTGATCCGAAGTTCCGGCTGGATTCTTGGAGCTCACTTGCCCAACACGCGTTTGCGCACAAATATAACGACTTCGTAAAGGCCGACCATCACTCCCTCATCTCGGCTCTATCGAACGTCCTATCTTCAGATTCCGGCGACCTAGGGTCTGCCTTGGGGGCGTTGAGTTGGCTGGGAGTCGTTCCGAATCCGGATCTTGCATCCTCTAACGACATAACCAGCATGCCGCCCTTACCCCGAGTGGAGATGGCCCCCATTGAGCTGTTGGCGACAGTCCTCGCGCACAAACTCGCGTACAAATCGGGCGAGCGGGACATGGTCGTCTTGCACCATGAGATCGTCGCATCTTCTTCGGCACCGTCGTATCCGAATACGGAGGAGATCTATACATCTACGCTAATGGCATACGGCACACCCGTGCATTCCGCGATGGCGCTGACTGTCGGGCTCCCTGTGGCGATTGCTGCATTGCGGGTGCTCGACGGGAAGGTCACGATGAGAGGCGTGAGGGGCCCGGAGGAGGACGGGCTCTGGAGGGGTGTGCTTATGGGGATGGAGGAGGTAGGGTTGGGGATGAAGGAGAAAGTTAGAGTTGGCTTGAATGGGATGGAGAGGGTTCTGGAAGAGGGGTTGGGACGGGCTACGGGTGTACAGTAACTTGAGTGCATGTATAGTATCTAGTTGGATGTTAACTAATTGTGATTCCGACTCCTGATTTGACTTAAGATTAAGACTTATGGATGTGCTGAGTGCCTGGCACGTGATCTCGCCTTCTCACCTCGTAAATGTGCGACGGCAGCCAGTCGGTAGGCCAGTGGGCTCAGACGTCAGGGTCATCCCGCACTTACCGGCATCGTGTAACCTTTATGTGTAAGACATATCACCGAAATATCACTGCGCAGGCATCAGTATCGGTATCAGTATCATCAATATGGTGTAGAGGTCACATGGGCTCCCTACGCTATTCTTTCCGCTTGTTAAGTTCCCATTGGCGTTCCAACTGCCATCGTTGATCACTGGATGTGTCGTAGTGTGGGAAGCCTGGACCTGCGGAATATGCCACATCCCAGGCCTTCGCGAGAGGGAGTTCGTCTCGTTGCCTATGCATTGAAGGAAAGATGCACGATCTGCGATGTCTCTTCTCACGATTCGTGCTCTCACACGAAGCGAAAGGTTCAGATTTACTTAGTTCCGCTCTCATCTGTCAGACGTGAAGTACCACTCACTAAAGGCACGCAAGTGACGCAATATTGAAGAGAGATGTACCCATAGATCAAGCAAATGACACTGTGAGCTTTAAGGATGGCCCCGGTTCTATATGTATTGACATTCTCGAAAAAGCACAGAACCGGATGAGAGCCACGAGGATGGGAACCTGCGTGCCTTGCATAGCTGCCGGTGTTCTATGAGCACGCCTTGTAAACTCTAAATTATAACATTAGATACGTCTCCAGGTTATCAGATAGCTGTCCGTGTCATAGATACTCTAGTACTGCAATGCTCACCCGTGCTGTCGTACGGCCTTGTTGTATTGCGTTAAGGTGCGAGCCAGGTGACAGGGTATGTCAGGTAGACTCAGAAACATACGACTCTTACCGGATTTTGTCAGAGACTTGCGGGGATCTAGACATTCCTTAACTGTCCTATCAAGGTATTAATGAAGTGAATGGTCGGCATAGGCCGCGTTCCCTGCATGTGGGTTAACGGCACCTTTAGGACAGATGACAAAGAAGACAACAAGTATAGACGACCCTGTGTTTTATCAACAAAACGCGGTCTTGGAGTTATTTAGGAAGAGGAGATCGTAGAAACGTTGTGCCTGAAGCTGCAAGAGAAGAGTTGGATGGACCGACAAGAGGCAATAAACGTGGGAAAGACATCACAGCGGAGTACGTCACTTCGCAGCGAAGCAGTGTTGCCGAGACGCGCCGAGATCCGTGCAGCCACAGCTTGGCGCTGCTGATTGGCCAGCGATGAACCCGCAGTGTCACGTGGTCATTACCATCGGGCTAACACTTATAAGGCGGTTGCTCGCCACAAACGCGTACTCCTTACGACCTTCACTAACGAATGGTACCGACTCTACGACAAGTTCGCCGTTCTGCCCACTCTGGACTAGCTGTGCCTTTGTTATCTGTATTACTCAGCCATGTTCCAAAGCCTGCCTTCACTTACCCTGCAGCTCCCCATGCCAGCCTCGGCGTCGACGCCTCAGGTGGCGGCGGCACGGTTCTGCATCAATTCGCCAAGCGAGAAGTGCATGGTCCAGAAAAGATCGCCTTTGCCATTCTTATTCCCGTCCTTGTTTTGCTGTCGGGTTTGTTTGCCGGTCTGACGTTGGGTTATATGAGTTTGGACGAAACGCAACTGAATGTGCTTAGTATAAGCGGCACACCGTGAGTCGAATGTGCAACAAGACATGTCGACCTCTAACCTCGTCTATCATAGTGAGCAGAGAAAGTATGCGAACAAAATTAAGCCTATTCGCACGAATGGCCACTTGCTTCTTGTGACATTGTTACTTGCCAACATGATCGTCAACGAGACTCTGCCTGTTATCGCCGACCCACTTCTGGGCGGTGGAGTGCAGAGCGTTGTCGTCAGTACCGTTTTGATCGTCATGTGAGTTCTTAAGCAAGCCCTAAGACTGGGACATTGCGGGTAGGCTAGCACCCTTCCATCAGACCCGCTTGTTCCTTTCTTTCGGTTGTTGACGCCGATTATTTCAGCTTCTCCGAAATCATTCCCCAATCTGTATGTAGTCGTTACGGACTACTCATTGGCGCAAAGATGGCTCCATTCGTGACGGTGCTCATTTACACCTTTGTCAGTGTTTTCCTTGAGACCTATACGAGTGCGCCTGACGCATGGGTTTCTGATATCTAATAGGGTATCGTTGCTTGGCCCGTCGCCAAACTACTGGAATGGGTGCTCGGCCCCCACCATGGCATCATCTATCGAAGAAGTGGTACGTTGTTCATTAATGTCCATATGTTGCTCATTCTAGGGTCTCGATCATATCTGATAGTCTGTTCATTTCACAGAACTCAAGGAATTAGTTGCAATGCACGCTTCGACGGCAACGCACGGTGGTGATTTGAAGACCGACACTGTCACGATCATTGGCGCCACACTCGATTTGCAGGAGAAAGTCGTCGAACAAGTGTGTTTTAGTCCTAGGATTCCACGATCGCTAACAAAAAATCCCTCACTAGGCGATGACTCCCTTAGACAAAGTCTTCATGCTTAACATCGACACCAAGCTTGATTACATAATGTTGAAGCGCATTTGTGAAACAGGTCACAGTCGTATTCCAGTTTACGACGAGATCGAAGTGCCCCCGTTGGTCACGGCCGACGGCTTTGAGGGGCCAGCACAAATGCAGAAGGTGAAGAAGATCATCGGTATCCTTCTCGTCAAGCAGGTCCTTCTTATTCTTTTAGACCGTCAATTATAGGAGTTGACCTGTGGAATTCAGTGCGTGCTTTTGGACCCTGACGACGCCACTCCCTTGCGCCATCTCCCACTCAATAAGGTTCCGTACGTTCCGAAGAACGAGCCTTTACTTGGGATCCTTGACAAGTTCCAAGACGGACGAAGTCACATGGCTATTGTAAGTTTAGTTGTGGGACGCACATCTTCCGATTTTGATGTTTTCCGGACTGAATACAGGTCAGCCGGCTCAGTGTCGAGCGCGCTGCCAGCGTGAAGAAGGAAGTGAAACGGAGTCTTACGCAGCGGATCCGGGACCGCGTTATTGGTGAATCAAGCGACGAGGAGACCGATATCCCGGAAAGCCGGGAGAGCACCGACTCTACTACAGTCGATGACCGCGAGGCTACGCTGCGAGGTGACGGTCGATGGGAGAAGCAGCTAGCTGATGGCAGTCAAGCAGACGAACAACCTAAGAGACGAGCTGGCAGCTTCAAGGGCAGAGGCAGAGGTCGCAGTAAGAAGTGTAAGGCTAAACCCGTTGATATTGAGATGGGTGTTGTTGAAGAATCGCGAGAGGGAGGGACGAAGAGCAGGCGTAGTAGCTTTGCGAAGCAGCTCAAGCCTGCTGGGTTGTTGCAAAGCATGCCTGCTGATGCGGTGTTGGCGAAGAAGGATGCGGAACCGGTATGATTTCCATCGTTGTGAATATCTGCATTGGCTGATGAGTCGTAATAATTAGTACTTGCAAAGTTTCGATCCTTCTGTTATGCCATTAGGTATCATTACCCTGGAAGATGTCTTGGAAGGTTAGTTTGCCATTCGTGGAACCACGATACGTTTGTTGACGGATGATCTTTCAGAGCTCATTGGCGAAGAGATTTACGACGAATTCGACCCTCAAGGCGGCCACGTAGTTTCCTACGACCCGTCTGGTTCGGTTCGCTCCGCTGATCGGTCTACGCTGAAGAAGCAAGCCTCGGCCCCCGATCTGTCAGGTCGCCCAGTAAACAAACCTACTACCGGTACCGCATCTCCTCGTTCCAAGGCCATAAGCACTACTCCCATCCTTCGCCCTATCGCCATACCTGCGGCCATCAAGGGCTTCAACTTCCTCAGGAGTCGCAGTGCTCCCCCTACGCCCAGGGATAATATCGACGAACAGGCTGCATCACGGAGTTCGCCACCGCCTGCTGTCCCTCCGTTGTCTGATATACCAGCCATCGAGCTAGAGAAACCTCTCAATGAGAAGGAGGAACACGCTGGACCCAGGATCGTGGTGGAGTCTCCCGAGATGTTCTCCACCCATGCGAGCCCGGAAGAAACCGAGAAGATTCCGACGGTGACCGCTGGACAGGTATCGAAGTCGACTAGCCCTCCGCCTACCCCTGCCAGTGTCGCGGCGGATCATGGCATAGGAAGGAGTGCGTCCCCTGCTCCGTTGCTGGAGGCCGTTTTGCTCGATAGGAAGCGCCGCATGGCCGCTGGCAGCGTGAGCCCACCTTTGGTAGGTGCACGTCCGCAAGTAGGGCCTGTTGACCCTTCTCCCTGGATCGCACGTGTTGCGACGCCGACTGGGGGGAAGGGCTCGAGGTTCAAGAGTAGTCCGTTGAGTGGCGGAGAGAATAGTGGCATCGCTGTGTTGGAGAGGGCCAAGGGTCAGAACGACGACACTCGTATACCTGATGGTAAAGACAAGGAGGGTCCGGATAAAGAAGAGAAGCGTGGGGAGTGAGGTGTGAGACAGGAGATGGAATGTTATTGTATGAAACTAATGGATTTCAAATTTCAGGATGAGTGCCTTCTTATGGTTTGCCTCTTCAGACTTAATGCATTTGTTGACAAACGTTATCATGTATCATGTACAATTAGCGCTGTTCTAGATCTACTCTTGCTGCATGATTGGTCTGTAATGAGCTCTCCGAGTTCGAAAATGTAGTATTTCAACGTACTGGGAGAGACGGCTGTCTCGATAATTGTCCAAGTGTTTTGTTCGAACAATCTATCATTGGCAGTTCTCGCATATGACAAGCGGTCGGCGGGTAGAGGACGTGTGCGCTGGGTGTGTGTGCGTGCTTAGGCCTATAGGTTTGGTATCGGCAATGTCAATCTATCTTCTGTAATGTCAAAGGCATGGACCAGGCAGCCTCGACCAAATATTATGCAAACATAATTTATATGAGAAATACGATACATTATAAGATCATAAGAGATACAGCGGATGGAAATTAAAGGTTACATGAGGTAGACAAAGCATTGGGAATGGGCACTCGACGGGAGCACAGTGAAGGTGAAGTGCGCACCCGGAGATAATTAGAGTATAAAAACGAAGAAAAAAACGAAAGGGGATATGAATGTTGAGGAATATGGCTACATCCTTGAAACCGCATCTGCTGCCTCTTCTACCCACACAGAATAGCACCACTCCCTTCTTTACCGCCAAGCGCCAGCAGGCATCTTGGCCCTAGAGTTTGTCTTCTCGGAAACGCCGTCGTTCTTACGCTCAACGATGGGGGCACCTTGGAAGTAGTAGCGACCTTACTAGCATCAGCGCGCTTCGCGAGAGTTGAGTATCCAGGCGGCGCCAGTTTGACCTACGGGACTTTGCTTGCCTTCACAACCTTCGTTGCCATAGTCGCCTTGACTTCCTTCTTCACATCACTGACCGCTTTCGATGCCCTTACCTCCTTCACATATATGATCTCCTTAAGTGAGACAGCAGCGGGAGCGACGGGCTTCTTTGCGTCCTTCTGGACCGACGACGAGCGAACGCTTCAGGTGGCCGCAGGAGACCAGGCCTACACATTGCTCATCGCGGCCCGCTTCTTGCCCTCCTCGACTTTCATGGATTGACGAGGTTTCAACTCCTCGGCGAGAGCCACAGAGAAAAGCGTCAGGAGATGCTCAAGAGTGTTATCAGTTGATTCCTCGCCAGAGGAGCACGAGGTGACAGAAGAGCTTGAGGCAACCGAAGAGTCGGACGTGACGAAACCACTGGAAGTGCCAGAAGAGCTGGAGGCACATAACGATATGTCGCCGTTGGTAGTTGAAACTGAGGCATCAGTAACGGAAAGCTCATTAGGTAATGCAGGAACATCGTCAGCAGAATACTCTTTCACATTCTCGTTAGACGAAAGGACTGGAGAGGTTTCGATGGTTTCAGAGTCGGAGAAGCTGGCAGGAGAACTAGCCGAAGGAGAAAGAACAGAATGAGGGTCGGTGGCACCAGGTGTAGGAAGGTCGAGTCCCAGTGCGACAAGCAAGTCTTTCTTCCTCTCATTGAGTGCCTTTCTAGTTTCCCAGTCCACAGTGGGCGAGTAGTCCTCGACGGGCATACTGAAGCTGCGACCATGCCGGTACTCGGGTGCCCTCTTCGGTACTGGCAAGCTCATTCTACGCGATGTCCTCAGCGAAGCTTGATACTCGGCACCGATGACAGCAGCTTTCTTCTCCTGTTCGGGCTGAGAGAGGGGCCAGCTCCATCGTCTGCCGGTCTGGAGTGTAGCCTGATAGTCGAAGTTGAGGACCGTCGCCCTAGAAGTTGTAGCAGGTGCAGGGGGTGTGGCCTTAGATGCCAGCCAGATAGGTTGTACAGGAACGGGAGCGGTCCACTGAGAGACAAGTGTTGGAAGCACGGAGCCTGCAGGCGTGAATATCGATGAAGAAGATTCCGAGAACATAAAGTTGGCGCCAATGCTAGTAGCTACCGAATCCAACGTCGACACAGCGCTGTCCTGGCGTTCGACGTCGACGGTGGTGGGACTTCCAGGTTCAACAGCGTCATACGCAGTGTCATGGGACAGGTGTGAGCCCGAAATAAAACGGCCCAAGTCAGACAGGAGACCAGGAAGCCAGTAGAGGTTCAGGAGTATTGGTTGTGGGGTCCGAGACTCGTCGATGGTGAGGACTTCGGGATTCGGTGGAGTAACTGCGGGCAGAGGCAAATCGTTGCCCGATGGAGAGGTGAGAATAAAGGCGGATATATCGGGCAGAAGATTAAAGGCAGACTGCTTAATTCTTTTCAAGAGCGAATAGCCATCAACGCTCTGAGGATAGTCGTTCAGTGAGCATAATGTCGGTCGCTTAGGAGAGGTGCTACGTACTTGTCTAGTCAACGTCACACCAGTATTAGGTACTTCAAATTCCGTGGCATGCCTGTTAGACCACTGTATATCCTAAATGTCAGCCATCCAAGGTGCCTATGAACAGGTACTGAGTACGTACAGTAACGGTTGAAGCATCGCTAGAACTTCCCCGCACAGCATGGATACACATCCAGATAGACACGACAAAGGAGGATACTTGACCAGCGATGGCAACGACGAAGGCTCGGAAGATGACTGCTAGACCGACCAAGGTGACGCCGAGGATGAAAAAGACCAGGATCCAAGCCAAGACAACCATGCTCAACTCCATGGTAAACGGAAGGGAGATATTGTTTAATTATATCAAAGACGCTGAGAGAGAAAAGAAAGAATGGAGGAGAAATGGTAGGGTTTTATGGGCTCGACAGTGGCTGACAGGAAGGCTGACCCTCCTCGGTCTGGTAGTTGATCCGTTTGATGGTACATCTTCGTACATCTTCGAAATATACAGATAGCCATTTAATCTTGAGCTTTTGGCAGTAAATCGGTTGTGCATGTTATGAAGACGAGTGCGACGAGACACAAAAAGTTGAAATAATATGATGGCTGCGTCTGTACTCCAAGCACAGCCACTCACATTGGGCACAGGAAAAATGGCGAGGCACTGCGAGGCGTGGCGAGGCACCTGCGAGGCACCTGCGAGGCACTTGAGCCGATAGGTGAGTCGTGTCGACTA
>KV425552.1:873083-913326 GCA_001632425.1 Neolentinus lepideus HHB14362 ss-1 | reverse complement strand
AACTGACTATCCTACTGCTTGCTGTACAAGTTAGCATTGTCTTAAGTGTCAATCCTTGCAATGAGTCCAAGCTTGAGTACTTGAGTGCCTCGCCACTGCCTCGCAAGTGCCTCTCGAATGCCTCGCCACTGCCTCGCCACTGCCTCGCAATGCCTCGCCACTGCCTCGCAATGCCTCGCCACTCGAGTCGACTCGAATAGAGCGTCGACAACGCTAAGTCCGGCGGAGTTGGTCCCTGAGTCTCAATATGGTCTTGGGGGACTCATTCTTCCCAAATATGGACTGATAATCAATAGACAAGTCCCAATGGACCTCAATGGACCCGAAAGATTCCTCTGCGACTCGCTCAAGTGAGCAGAACATAGCAAGAAAAAGTGTATTATCCTTTAGACAGATAATTGATATGTTATTGGAAGATTTAATACTGACATAATACATTCACTTAAAAATGGACTCAAGTGCCTCGCCAGTCGTGCCTCGCAGTGCCTCGCCATTTTCCCACTGCCCACTCACATTTCCCACCAAAACGCGTCTCCAACAAGCTCCAACAACTTGCACCTCGCCGCGTACGATGTCTACGCAAGACAATGACCCCTTCTACCTCAGGTCCGTATTCTTCCCTGCTCTCTACTACTTCCCCTTTCTTGCGCATCGATTCTGACGCTGAACGCGGGTGGCTTGCAGATACTAGTACGTCTTGTCTCTTTTTCAAGCGAGCGTGAACTGAGCGCGGAATGTGCAGCACGGGCCACTCTGGTCGGCACGGGCATGAGTTCCTCGAGTTTGAGTACTCGCATGGGCGACTGCGGTATGCGAACAACTCGAACTATCGGAACGACTCGTTGATCCGGAAGGAGAGTAAGTTTTGCTCATTACCCTTTCTTTGTCTGCTCACTGACGCGCTTGGGTGGATACAGTGTGGATCGGTCCGCTTGTCGTCAAGGAGCTCAAGCGCATCGTCGAGTCGAGCGAAATCACGAAGTGCGTCGCCCTCCGTCTTAATTTAGCATTCATTTGAATGCGGTGAACAGGGAAGACGACACAAACTGGCCAAAACCCAACATCGTCGGCAAGCAGGAGCTTGAGATCCGGGTCGGAAGCGATCACATTGCATTCGAGGTGTGTATTACTTCTTTCCCAGTTTACCTTGCCATTATCCTTTGCCTCGTCGTTCCCTCCTTACCTTGATTTGTCCCGTCCCGTCTTGTCTTGTCTATCCTCTCCTTGCCTTCTTCATTCCCGTCTCACTGTTCGTGTGTGGATGAATATTGATCTCTGTGTGCGCCTACAGACAGCCAAGATTGGCTCCCTTGTCGACATACAGGACAGTGAGGACCCCGAGGGTCTGCGTGTGTTCTACTACCTCGTGCAGGATCTTAGGGTGTGTTACTTTCCTCATATCACTGCCCAATACCGCTACCTACATTCTTCCTCCGCTTCTTCCTCACACCTTTTCTTGCTGCGGAACTGATCTGCCCTACGTACAGTGCCTTATCTTCTCCCTGATTTCGCTGCACTTCAAAATCAGGCCAATCTAGGTTTTGTCCTTCTCAGCTCGTGCTCGTATTGTGCCTTTCTTTCAATCAGACTGTTGTGCTGTATTACTCCTCTAGTCTAGCGTGAAAGATGCGTCATGCTATCGTAACACTTGTCCCCTCGCGCCTGGAAGAGGCGCGGGGGCGGTGGCGTGCGGTGTTGACTATGGGTGCGTCTGTTGTTGAAGTAGTGCTGTGATGAGCTACTGACGGAGTCGGTTGTAGACGTGTTTGAGAGATTGGTTCCGTATCGTGATCTTCAAGCTCTGGGTTTCAAGCTTTACTTGGCAATGCAGCAAGTGATGTATTTACGCTCGTCGGGGCTATTATGGCTCGCATTGGTAAGACTTGGTCTGCTATTTGACGTCGTACCTGTTCTCTTATTACGGTAAGCGTATCTGAATATAATATGATACACCATATCTCTCCGATGTGGCTCATTCTTGGACCTTCGTGGCATGGCCGTCATTCGGCTACTATGGTCACACCGTGACATGCCACGTGCCCTTATATGAACCGGACAGCATTCACCAGAAATGGCAGAATAACTAAGGCTCCGTTTGGATGCATGGCCGCGCCCGAAGACACGAGTTTTCGATGCCGACTCGAAGTCGCCTTTCGAGCCAGAGCTTCCCGCTGAGCCATGTGCATGGAAGCCTGAGTGGACGGGCCCAGTTCCGATCCGTTCTTGTGGCCTGTGCAAAGACATTGTGGCGAATGCGTTGCGGCGGTTGCACATTCCCACGGATGTCCAGGCGGGACACAGGAGTATGTTAAATAAGATCTCGGATGTGATTTATGGCGGTCGGTTAAGAGTCTTCTTGTGCTAACACACCACCTTTTTACCCTCTTGCCTGGTGAGATTCTCTTTGTGACCGAAAGGTCAGCTAGTCGGCATGAAACTCTGCAAGCCCCCTGTATACTCTGCTGTACTCAGGACTAGATGTGTTGGCGATATGGAAGCTAACAATACCGATTTCAGCAACGAGTTCCTCTCTTCCAAGGCTATCGAACACCAATGCAACTTTTTCATCTGGTCCCATGGGTGGATTAAACTAGGTGTGTGGATACCACGTTGTTGTTGTTTGAGGTTGATCATGGATGTCCTTTGTAGCACTATCTCTTCATGACAGCCAACATACATCTTTCACAAAGTCACTGTCCACCTCACCACCATGTACTCCTTCTTGGAACTCTACCCCATTCCGGAGGGCGATGCCACACCCTGTGACAGTGATGACCTACTATGCCCAGGGCATATCGGCGCTTATACAGAATGTTAGTTCAATCATTCATATATCATATGTCTCAGCGATTATTTTTTTTACTCTGATGGTGCTGTCAGCAGCAGAGCAAACAGGGAAGCATAGATGGTGGCCATAAGCTCACCAGACCCAGACACATACACAAACCGAAGGCAGGTCAATTGCACGGACTAAGGAAAGTACATCCAGTGGCACTAACTACCAAAAGTGCGAAATTGTTTGTACATATTTGTTCCTGTGGCTGAGCATCCAATACAACCAATCCCAACAGGTGCCACAGCAGGAGTAGCATACAAGTTGCACATATTGAGTCATAGCTACTATACTTTCAAAACACTTTCAGGTATTGATCCAAAGTTCTCTGAGCGGGTGAGCCTAATGTACCACTTCTATGAGCATCACTCTGATTGTGTCCATCTTCTGCCTTTGTCTCAGTGTATTTACCCCAACTGGTTCTACTCCAAGGTTCGGGATCACCACCACCATGTCTGCACCATCACGAGCATGAAAGACCCTCAACCTGTAGTGACGTGGATTATGCCACACCTCTGTTATTTTAGTGTATGGTATAACTATTGGTGCTAAGATAGGCGACATGCAAACTCATCGACATCATGTGCACATGACTAAGCATGACGTGTAATGGTCATGACACCAATTTTACGAGGTCCCTGGACCACTTGTCAGTATTTTGGTCAGAAAACATGTTTGCAGGGGTCAAAAAAATCTGTTTTTTTTCAGAAATTTTGGGACCACTAGAACATTTTATAGTATTGCATTTTATGTGAAACATACCTAGAACTGCGAGGAGACAAGCTCAGTCATCCAGGAGTCCAGAAGTGTGAGGCCGGGCAGGCCTGATTAAGGTTAGGATTAGCACAGCATATTACTAAATATGGATATTATGTAAGCCTGGGCAATACCCCAAAGCACCAATATTTTCCAGTCAAAAAATCTTTTCCTCTCAGAATAGTGAAATAATGTGTTTTGTAACTCAGAAATATGGCCTGAAAAAAAAACACATAAAACATTTCATAGAAACTGGCTTTTGAGAAAGTAAAACTGAGGATGCATTCATAAGGTCTCTAGCTATTGTTTCTCAGTTTTACTTTGCTGAGATATTGCCTGACCCTGGAGCCTTATGCCTGACAAGAGTGTGATGGTTGAAGGTCACATGATGTCGATGAGTTTGCATGTCACCTATCTTATCCTGGCAACAAAGTTCCTTCCTATTGTTTACTTCTTTTGTCGCAGAGTTTCAACGAAGGCTGGCTAGATCGTCACAATCAGACTTTCCCATCCCCTGAGGTGGTGTTCAATACTGTGCAGAATGGACTCTTGATGTATCCACACCTTGTTGATTTGTGGCAAGATAATGTATTTGCCATTGACCCTGATGTTTGTGTTCATTTTGACTGTGACATACTGGAACTAACTCGGTCTTTACAGGACAACTATTGGATCATCTGGTTCTGTGACCCTAAAGGCATGTGCAACAAAGATCTGCATTCATGCATTCCAATCTATTTCTGGCTGCCTTCTCATCTACCTGAGCAACTTGGACCAGATCCTAACTTGCTATGCGGCCACCTGAAGTTCAGTCTATATGCAAACCTGGCTGGATATGACATCTGGCATGAATTCTCCAAAAGGGAATGGCAGGAGTTGATGGACAAGCTTTTAGAAGAGGGTGGCACACCTGTGGAGATATACCATCCTCTTTGGGCTACACACCTTGAGAAGTTGCTATGGAAATGGTTTGTGTACACAAAGTTGTAAGTTCACCATCTCATTGATTTAGGCCATAGCTCAATAATGCACATGTCCATGTCGAGATTGAAATATGATCGATAGGTTCTCTAAAGTCTCCATTCATGCCATTTAATCATGGATAGGCTGCGTGCAAGTAGTTTATGTGGCCTCCACTGTTGTGCATGGAATTATGCAGATCTCTCTGTTGCGACATCTGTGTAGGAAATGATTAGCTGATTGCTGGACATGCATTATGCTCAGCAGTGTAATATACTGCCATTGAGTGCAGTTATGCTTTTTATACAATGGACGGGGAGCACTGCAATCATGATAATCTCGGGAGTCAGAATCAGTGCCAAGGTTTTTGACAGCTGACTGAAAAATGGTAGAAACTCTGAGAAACTCTCCAGATTTGATCCTTACTGTGAAATTACTTCCTAGTATCATTTTATAGCCTGCTGAAGATGCTCGTGAATCTACTAATGTGTAGAGTGGTTGGTAGGACTTTGTCTAAGCACTGCCACTGAGGAGCTGGTTCACTCTTCGAATGGGTACCTTAATCAAGAGAGTTTAGAGCAGTTTCCAAAGGTTTGCGAACTCTTTCTGTTTTGCAGGAGTGCAATACCATCGACCTTGCAAAGAGTGTTAACGTTCAATTGGGTGCAGCCAGCATGCACCTCAACATGTCAGTTCCGTGCCTCAGGCATCTTGATCCTCCTTGATCATGTCTCGCAACTCCATGCACTATACTGCCTGATATCCAACCCTCACATATCTCCATTATTAGTCATCAATGTATTTGTTCAAAGTCTAAGGTCTAAGGGTCAGAGCTGTCAATGCAATAGAGGTCTCACCACCCTGCATAAAGCTTCTAGGTGAGGCTGAACAATGTGGGTCATTATTGGCACCTTCGATGCAAAGGAGAGGGGGTGATACAGGAAGGCGGTAGATGTAAGACAGTTGCACAAAGCAGGAGAACTACAGGCTCAATGTGCTCAGAAGTTTGCCAGGCCAATTTGGCCACTGTTGTGGTGACTAAGCACCAAGCACCATAGTGCCAATACAAAGGCAGTGCATAACCCACTACAAAAACCAAGGGGTAGACACCAGGAGATGCTGAGACCCTATGTAGGGGGGAGGCCCTCTGATGCCCTTAACAGAGATTTATTTTTGGTTCAGCAAATGACCATTTGGGGCCTCGTGCAGCAGAAATAGCCAAAATTTAAGTATACAACCCCCATATAAATGGTGAAAGAAGATATTTTTATCATGAGTGACAGAAAATTCCAGAAATTTGTGACATTACACAACGGTGACATGTGTGGGATGATTAACTTCCAGAATATTATGGTATTGTATTACACATCTGTCCTAATATTCCATGTCTTCACTGTTGTCTCCAAGTTGATATACATATACTGATATGCTCACTCTAACACACTATACAATATTTGCTTTTGATGCCATTATCAGTGTTGAAGAGAAACATATGTCATATGTTTTGCAATAATTGCCCTTTTAGGCCATGGGAAGTTCCCATGGGGGAGGGGGGCTAAGTACAGATATTTGGGTTAATTTATGAGATTTATGTGTAAATCAACCCTGACTGACCCTGGGGTCAAGCAAGCTGATGGCCAAGACACATAGTCAAACACGAATTTTCAAGATCCCGCCTGAGAACCAAGAGCTAAAAATATATATATTTGTACTACATGTTAAGGGACTGAAGTTACCAAAATCTCAGAAAATTTCACCACTGTATAGACAAGGAAAAGCAAAAATATGTTAGATTTTGAGGAGGAGCAGGATGCTGCTCAATGCATTGGACATGTTTGGATGTGTTTTTTTGCATGTGGGGGTCAGGAACTGAGTATCCTGAGAAGGGCACACCATGCCCAACACACGTTGATGGCGAAGAAGCACCCAGGATCATTATGTACAATGGCAGCGATTAGATGTAATTCTTCGGTGAATTGTCATGTGACTGTAAATCGGACCTCACGTGGCATGTAAATCCTTGTAAATCAGCATAAGGGGCCCTTATTTGATGTTTGTAACGGACAGCACAACGGGTATTTTTACTACATGTGGCATAAGGGAGTCCTGCCCTCCCCTCTTATGGTAACTCTGCCCGATACCAAATACATCAAGTCAGTGTTGACTGAGCTGAATTGCACCGCTCTGTAAGGTGCACAAAGTGCTGAATATCAGCCATTAATGACAGAGATGGAAGTTGAGTTGGCTCAGCATGGGCAAAGAGTGCAGCCAGAGTTGCCACCATCACATGATGTTTGACTTTCACTAGTGCCGCCACGAAGGCGCCGTTCCGATGCACGGTCCCGGCGCTGCAACTCAAGGTGCATCAGTGTGGCAAGTGCTTTTCTGCATGTCGGTGAGTCCGAACAGAGCCCAAACTACCCACGCCACACATTGAAAACATTGCTTCTTGTGGCCTCGGACTGCTGACTAAGCCAGACAGTCCTAGGACTGTCTTAGGACTATCCACAGACTGTCGCCTCCCAGTGACTTACTTACTCTCCGAAGAGCAGTTGATTGATGTGTCAGTGATGCAGGTATTACGCTGATCTTGCAGGTGCTACGGTGTGTGCTCCATGACGACACTGATCATACCACAGAATTATGGCTTATCAGTGCAAACAAGACAGAGGCAAATATCCTCTGCCGAGAAGAGCTGGATGGTTTGCATGTTGTGCATGGCCAACATTGATTCCATCTGCATTACACATTGGGAACTGTCCCTAGTCAGTGGAAGTACGGTGTTGGGCAGATCAACGAGGCCATGATCTCACAACATATGCCTGGTTCTTCTGATGACAGCTTGATTCTTGTGTGTGGACCTGAGCAGATGATTTTTCATGTGGTAAAACCTGCACTTCGAAGTCTGGGCTGGGACATTGAACAATCTCTGGTAATATTCTGACACAGGAGAGTGTGAACAGAGATCTGTGGACATTTCACAACATGTAACATCAGACAGAGATTACTCTTACAACTAGCCAGTTAATCATGGAGTAGTAGAATCTATTGTTCTACTCACTCGTGCTGAAAAAGGAATGAGCTCTTCCATCCGCGCGGAGCAGTTCTCAAGCCTCAATTGGCATCTTTTCGTGGGTGCCATGATCAAGAGGTCAGAGGTACTCATTCCAAACCCAGGGAGTTATTCTGAAGAAATGTGGGCGTACAAGTTGATGATTAGCCAGATACTTCACGTAGAAGCCAAGGGGAACCTCAGCCTGCAATTGAAGTTTTGAAGTGAACGGCTGGCAGCCTGGAATGGCAGTATTAGAGTTGAGTAGCCGGAGTTGCCGACATTGTAGTGCCAATACAAAGGCGGTGCATAATCCACTACAAGAACACTAGTCCCATTACAATCCCATTCCTATACAGATCTGATCGGCCCCGATCGCGCCTGCAAAATATCCTCATGAATTCGCTTTGACCCGCTTCTTGTCTCGCTGGCCTGCTTGCAGCTTGCGAGTCGCTGGCGACATTTTATAGTACTCCGTCATATTACTTGAAGACGGACACCGACTAGTATGGGACGAAGATCAAAGAGCAGTTTGAAGGACCAGGTCCTAGCGCTTGGAGGAGACGAACGAGACTTGGAGTTGCTCAAGGATATCGGCAAAGGCTGGGATGACATCTCCGGGAGTGCTGGTGAAGATGTGCGTGCTATCCAGTGTCTTCTCTACTCTGCACCAACACTAATATTGTGAGTTGCGTCTGTAGCCTAACCTTACCAAGGACGTGTCGAAGTTCTTGAAGGAGCTCAAGCTAGGCGACTCTGGACAGAAGCGAGAGAAAGAGTCTCGTAAGGAGGATAAGAAGAAATCTGAGGGTACTCCGAAGGAGACGAGGAGAGACGGCAAGAAATCCGAAGCTCCTGCTAAGGAGAAGAGCGGTAAGAAAGAGAAGGCTCAGGCTCCCAAAAGCGATACCAAGGAGGGTAAAGGCAAGCAACAAGCAGATGACTCCAAGAGAGACCGTCGACAGTCCAAGGTTGCGAAGCCATATCAGTCGAAGGAAAAGGCAGCTATAGCCCCCGCCCCCAAACCTGCAAAACCTACCAAAATCGTCTTCGAACCCGACCTCATCCCCAAGAAGGCTGCCAGCACCTCAACCGCAGACCCTAGTTCACCTCCCCACATACTCCCCACACCGCACTGGTACACCATCGCTCCCACCCTCCCCACTCTCGACACCGCGCTCCCTTCCCCCGCCCCAGATCAGCTCGCCTCCCTCTCCACACGCGCCGCGTCCCTCTTTGCCTCCCTCCCGCCTGCGCAGTCCTCCTCTGCCTCTGATGCGTCCTTCCTGCAGAAGATCATGCAGTCCGGTACGCTCGCGGATAAGCTGAGTGCGCTGACGCTGTTGGTGCAGGGGAGTCCGATTCATAACGTGAAGGCTCTGGAGACCCTTAAAGGCATGGCAAATAAGGGCGGAGGACGGGATGAACGGTTGAAGGCGTGCAGATGTCTGGTGGACTGGTGGGTCGGGGGCGGGGCGCCTGACAGGAAACTCAAGTGCGTGCTTATTCTCCACTCACTCCCTTTCTACCCCTCACGCTCCAAGCCTAATTACACCCTACTCATTCCTTGTTAAACTAATGATGTCTGCGGACAACCAGGTACTTCCGCGACCAGCCCCTCCTTCACCCCTCCGTGACCCCCACGCACCTCCTCGTCTGGCACTTCGAAGACTTCCTCAAAAAATTCTTCTTCTCCTTCCTCCAGCTCCTCGAAGCGCTTACACTCGACCCGCTCCCCTACCCGCGCACGCAGGCGCTGAGCTTCGTGCACACGCTACTGCGGGACAAGCCCGAACAGGAGCAGAATCTCCTCAGGCTGATCGTGAACAAACTTGTGAGCAGCTTTGCTTTTCCTCGGGGACAAGGCGAAGTGCTGACTGTGCGGACAGGGCGACCCGACGAAGCAGGTGCCCTCGCGCGCGTCGCACCACCTCCTGCAGCTCCTGCAGACCCACCCGGCGATGAAAGGCATCGTCGTGCGCGAGGTCGCGGCGCTGATGTTCCGGCCTCCAGTTACCAACACACACGTAAGGTTCTCCGACGCGAAAGGTGGGGCCGGGAAGGGAGCGGAGTGGAACGTGCATGCACTATATTACGGCGCAGTCACGCTGAACCAGGTTGTCCTCTCACATGCGGAGGCGGACAGGGCTGTCGCGCGCACGCTCGTAGACGTGTATTTTAAGATCTTTGAGGGTGTGGTAGGGCGGGCGGGCGGGGGAGACGAAGACGGTGAGAAGGGTGAGAAGGAGGATGCGGAGGGAGAGAAGGGGAAGCACAAATATAAAGGTGGGAAGGGAAATGGAAAGGGGGGAAAAGGAAAGGAGAGCGACATGGGGGGCTTCGCGGAGATGGAAGATGCAAACTCGAAGCTTGTGAGCCAGGTCCTCACTGGAGTGAATAGGGCGCTGCCCTACGCGCATCTTGGGCTATCGGATGTTAGGTGCGTTATCTCTACTTATGCTTATATAACCCTCTCCGCTACCTACTAATACGCGGACATCAGCTTCACAGCCCACATCGACACTTTATTCCGTATCACGCACACCGCGACGTTTTCTACTTCCCTCCAAGCGCTGACTCTCCTGCTGCAAATTACCACTACTTTCTCTTCTTCTTCTCCGTCATCTTCCGCCGCCTCAACCTCCACTGCTCCTTCCTCCGCCAACACCACGGCGCTCGCAGCGAGTATCACAGATAGGTTCTACCGCACTCTATACGGCACGCTCCTGGATTCGCGGCTGGCGGACACGGCGAAGCACGCGATGTACTTGAACCTCCTCCTCAAGGCCCTCAAGTTAGATGTTGGCAAGGGGAAGGAGAAGGGGGAGAACGAGAGGGTGAAAGCGGTGGTAAGGAGGCTCGTGCAGATCCTGCTGAGCGGAGGCGTGAGTAGCAGTTCCGAGGTGGTGGTGGGTGGGATGTGGCTGCTAGGCGAGGTGAGTATTCTGTCTATAATCGGGATGAGCGTCGGTGAAATGTTCTTGGACAGTTGTTCAACACGGTCCCGGGCCTGCGCGCTATGGTCAGTGAGCCACCGAAAGCGAAAGACGGGGAGGAAGAGTATGATCCGAAGAAGAGGGACCCGCGGTATGCGCATGCGGGGGTGACGCCCATGTGGGAGCTCGTGCGTATATCTTATCCTTCCGTCTCAAAACATACTGCTAAGAATGGATTGACGGTTTGTCAGGTCCCGATGCTCAGCCACTACCACCCCACCGTCTCACTGCACGCACGCCAGCTTTTACACTCGCAGCCGATCACCTCATCGGCTGACCTCTCGCTCAACTCTCTAACGCACTTCCTCGACCGCTTTGTGTATAAGAACCCTAAGAAAGCGAAAACTCAGGGCGACGAGGGGTTGGGGATGGCGAATGGAGGCAGCGTGATGCAGCCCGCTGCAGCCGATGGGACGGGTGTGAGGAAGTTGAGGGGGCACCGCGAGGAGGAGACAGTGAGGGATGAGGGGTGGTGGAAGAGGGCAGTGAATAGGGTGCCGGTGGATCAGGTAGGTGCAAAGTCTGGTTGAATCGGTATGAGGGGTGCTGATGGGACGTGGGCGCGTGGTAGATGTTCTTCCATAAGTATTTCAATGAGAAAGATAAGAAGGAGCAGCAGAGGAAGACGAAGAAGGCGAAGCGGAAGGGAGGGGAGGGGGATGAGGGTGGAGATGACGCCGAGGAGGAGGAGGAGGAGGAGGAAGAGGAGGGTGTGGAGTCGAGTGAAGATGAGGAAGAGGAAGGAGAGGGTCGGGATCAGGACGAAGACGAAGACGAAGATGCCCGGTCCCATTTCGACGATAGTGATGCCGACGAGGCGGAGATCTGGAAGGTTCGTTGTCCTGCCCTCGAAAATCGTAACCGATGAACTGACACGATGTTCCTGCATTAGGCGATGAAGGCATCCATGAAAAATATGGACGACATGGCCGCCATGGACGTCATGGAAGACAGCGAAGACGAGGTACCTTCGGGTCTGGATGACGATGAAGACGAAGTGCCTTCTGGCCTGGATGATGATGATCAGGCCTCGGAAGAAGATGAAGACGGGGAACAAGAAGGCGAGGACGACGCTTTCTCAATGGCAGAAGCATCTGATGCGGAGGATCTCATCGACCTCGACGCCGACGTACCTGATGGTCTCATCGCGTATGACGGCTCTAACGATGAGTCCGAGGGCGAAGAGTGGGAAGGCCTCTCACGTGCCTCGAATAAGAAGCGGAAATACCAGGATAAAGACGAAGGGCGGCGGAAGAAGAAACTGAAGAGACTGCCTACGTTTGCGAGCTACGATGACTACCAGAAGATGATCGAGGAGGGACCAGAGGACAATATTTGACGTATTGGATCTTGTGGACTACCTTTGTCGTCGTACCGCAATGTCACCATAACTCTCACTCAGTCATCTAAAATTCTACTATTTGAACCCGGACCGGGTTAGGAGCGCTACAAGCGAATAACAATACGAGCATCGGATAGCGACTAGTCTATCACTGCAAAAAAAATCCGATCCAAGGATACCATGTACATAAATCGGGGGAATATGGAGCTCTACGAGAGATTACTAGCATGAATTACTGTACATACACATCTACCTCCGTTAGTTAAGTATGGCCATCGTGAGCGTGCAAGGAGTCATCAAATACATCACGAAAGCGACGAAAGCAGAAAACAAGAGTATGAGTAGAGAGATAGTGGTTACCTAAAATCCAGCGCCTGCACTGGCATGTCCGAATCAGTCTGCAGGCGGTGGACAGAATCCTTCTCACTGCATGCCTTCCCGCTGCATGCCTTCTCGCTCGGACACTCCTTCTCCTCGGTGTGGGTATGCGTGCTGGAACCACTTCCAGCTTCGACGACGGAGAGCACCGGCTCGCCGGGCCCGGCCCAGTGTTCGTCATCAAAGAGCCCGTTCCGGGTCTGGTCGCCCAGGTATTCCCATGTCACAGGCATGTGCTGATACTTCTTCGGGTACACTGGCACGGGAAATCTGCGAGATGGTGAGAAGGCCATGACTCCACTCCGCATCGGAGAAGGGAGGGGAAGGAGCTCACAGAAGATTCAGGACGAGATGCACGCTGAAGGAGATGGCCACGCTGAGGAGCCACCCGAGTTGATACTAAATGGAAGTGAGTGGTTATTTAAGGCGGTGTTGACGGAGACACAGACCATGTCGACCGCCGCAGCGTTGACGGCAGACACGTCATAGCTTCCAATGAGTCCGGGAAAGGGCATGATGAATCCGCATAGCCACGCAACTGTTTATCAGACGTATCAGTCAGTTCCAAAACAGGACCGACATGATTGATAGAAGACATACAGCAGCCTCGCCAGTTGACACCCCTTGTGAAGTAATACAGCCCGTCTTTGCTACCATCACTGTGTGCAGATATAGTCAGTACAAAACACACTTGCGAAAAGCGGCACTCACTAGCAAGAAGGAACGTGAATATTCCCCTTCCTCACTACATAAAAATCACACAGCACGACCCCAATGACCGCGCCCATCAATATCGTATAACTACCCAAGAAAGTAATAAACTTGGCCGCATCCACCAAAAACTTCCAGGGCACAATCGCGAGGCCGAGCACCCAGCACAGAACCTGCCCGCGGCGGATCGTCAGCCACCTCGGCGCGACGCCAGATATATCGGCGCCAAAGGGAATGGAGTTGGCGCTGATGTTCGTGAGGATGGTGGCAAAGGCGAAGGACATGGCAACGAGGAACACGGCGAAGCGTGCGAGGGGCGTCCAGTTGTGGTTCAGGATCATGTCAAGCTGGTCCCACAGGTTCCATGCGGGGTCTCCACCGTACAGGACCTTTAGTGCAGAGGTCGTTGCTATTGACATCTATGTACAAGTTTTTCGATCAGCATGTTTTATGAACAGTGAAAAAAAGCCCACAAAAGAAATGAGATTCTTGCAAATAAACATTGCATATCCCTTCATGGATCGTGTTAGTAATGCACCACTGCTGCAAAATCCACCAACCTGCCAAGACCCCGCCTCCTCCGGTCTTCTAGAGTACCTAGCCAAATCAGGCTGATTTATCATCATCGGTGACACCTGCGCACCCCACCCACGAGTCAAAGCCACCGAAATTAACTTCTCTCGGATGTATAAAATGAAAGGATAAGGTGCACTTACGGCACTGATAACTGTATTGATACCGCTCATCCAGGCCCAGCCTAGGGCCGCGCCGCTCACAGTCGTCTTGGTCGCCAGGTCGAACTTGCTGAACCCGCCCGCCTTGACGCACGCCCACACAGTCAGGCCCATCGCGGTCGGCGGGAGGATGAAGGCTTTGATTTCGAAGGCGCGGCGGATGTTCGAGGGGTGGACGAACATCTGCCATTCATAGCCAAGGAAGTGAGTGGGAGCAAAATAGACACTGCATTGTGGACGTACCAGAGGTAGCTGTAATAGGTCTGGTGAACCTGGTATGAGTACTGGAGTCATAAACCGAGGGAAACATAGTTTACATATTATGATAAATGCCGTAAAATCGTACGATGTGATGTCTGCACTAGTTGGAAATGGTTTGATGTCTGTCCATCTGTGACCAAAGCTGGACGAAAACCTGAGTGGAGATACACGACAATGAAGACATACACGTACATGCACCGCAATGCGACGCTGAACAAGAGACCGGTATAGTATGCTTGGATGCCGTACCTATACACGGTTATTTCAAGTTTCATGTGACTTGGGAAGTAAACATACCAAACAATAGCGACTATCGCTCGCAAAAAGACGAAGAAATAGCCTCCCCATACCCCCATTTGTGATCTAATCGTGATGGGATAACCTAGAATAGACGTCAATCATCGGCATCAATAGCTCATGCTCAAGTTGGGGGTGCGTATTCACCGATATGATAAATTGCACCTTGGCGTGCGTTAGCGACGGTCGCGACGGAAGATATGGAGGCACCGATGATATTGACAGCCATAGCCTGGCTGAAACTAAGGCCAACCGCGACAAGGGAGCTGGCGGCAGCCCATGCATTGGCGTTAAAGGACGAACCCCACCTCAACAACGCGATTTCAGCATGTGACAGCAATCGTGTGCTGCGCGCGATGACACACACCACAAGGCCATGTAGTCCCATTTAGTCCATTTTCGCTCGCTGACCGGGGTTGGGTCGAGGTCTGCGCCATCGGCTTCAGCAAACGATCCACAGACGACTGAATGGATGTAAAACACCTTTGTTGCTCCATTGGTGGCGACCGCGGAACTCCTCCGACCCACTGTGCGATCAGGAGGTTATTATTGTCTACCCTGACTAAGAACGCAAGTCGACAACGTACGACGTTTCCAGCGCACGCAAGACCGACCGGACATCGCGTAAGGACTTCATGGCGGTCCTCTGACCCCAGCTCGCCAATGAAGAAGCCTTTTATAAGGCGGAATGATGCAGCACAAATAGGGTTAAGTCTGGCTACAAAAATATGTTGGTGGCGTACGGGGGTCGGGCTTGTCGGGCGGACGCCGAGTAAGAAAGATGGAAGAGACGGTAGAGGGACGGAATGGAGGGCGCGGTGTGGCAGGAGAAGGTCAGGCAGGGATGTGGCCAGGCAGAGACATGGAAAGAGAGTTGTTTACATAAGAGTGCGCATACGGGACCTTTCCGAATGAGGAAGCCTGTCAGGCGATCGACCGAGAGCGTGCCTGATGCGATCGTTGGCGGTTCCTGACATGGCGGTGCCGTGAATCTGGCCACAGATCTCAGCCACTTCAGCCACATCCTCGGTGGCGCAAACGGCTGCGGGCCACAGAACCCACGGCGGTCCAGCGCTTCGTCCACCCTAAGATAAGCAGGTGGCAACTCTAGTCCTCTTCTTATCTTTGCCATTGGCATCCTCTCTTCCGTCGGCAAGATGGCCAGTACTCGGTCCGTCATTGTAACACGGATATTCTCAGACACAACTGTTAAATATGTCCAACGAGCGTTTCTACTCTCTACCAGTATCACAACATGTCTACAGAGCAACTCAACTCCCTCGACAACCCTCTTCGCGACTTTACAGGCTACGGGCGCAATCCCCCCAACGCCGAGTGGCCCAACGGCGCACGCATCGCTGTTTCCTTCGTGCTCAATTATGAAGAAGGTGGAGAGGTGAGTATAATATGCACGGTGTTTGTCTCTGCTAAAATTTATCCCTGGTTTCAGTACACCCCATTGAACGGAGATTCTCGCACTGAATCTATCCTCGGCGAGAAATTTGGCACCGTCCCGATGTCCAACGGGTAAGCTTTAATCCACGCACCATTCGTACTCAAGCTAATTCTCACCGCTCAACATATATCAGCCAGAGAGACTGGACCATGGAGTCCCAGTTTGAATACGGCAGCCGCGCCGGTGTATGGCGGATAATGTGCGCCAATTGGGTCACCGCCACTCACCTGTTCAATTGCTAACCATAGAAAATTAACACAAGGAATCTCTTCGACAAACACGATATGAAGATCACCATCTACGCCGTCGGGCGGGCGCTCGAAGTGAACCCGATCGCAGCGCCCGAGTTCGAGAAGCACGGGCACGAGCTCGCGATGCACGGCTATCGGTGCCTCCTTCTTTCCCTCCTCGACATCCTTTAACCATTGACTCTTATTTTATCTTCGCGCAGCTGGATCGAACACACCGACTACGAAGGCAACGAAGAAGCAGAGAAGCAGCTCGTGCGTCGGGGGATCGAGGCTATCCAGAAGTGCGCGCCCTCCGGCAAACCCCCTGCAGGGTGGTACCTCGGACGGCCGTCGTAAGTCCCACTTCACCGCCCCACTATTTCCCACTCACTGTCCTCCTACGCCTGCGCAACCGAATATTCACACACACCTTCACGTCCGCTAAATTAGGACCAAGTCACGTTCATTGATCGCGCAAGTCCACAAGGAAATGGGTATTCCATTGAAGTGGCAGTCCGATTCATGTCAGTCCTTCATCTTCGCACCTGGTCATATCTTGGGCCAAAGTCAAATCTAATCACAAGACTGATGACTCACTTTGACAGATGCGGACGACCTTCCATACTGGATCCCTTATCCGGGTGGCGCCAAGTCTGAGGGCCTCCTGATGATTCCATACTGTGCGTCCTACATCTCGCACCTACCTGTCGCATAAATTATTGAGAAAGATGCTGACAGCGTACGACAACAACGACTTCAAGTTCCACACACCGCCTGGGTGGACCAGCACCGACGGGTTCCTGCAGCACCTCGTCAACGCGTTCGATACGCTTTATGGTTGGCACCAACCTTATTTGACACGTTAGCGTCTAACAACCTTGATCCTGATGCTTTCTGTTAGAGGAGGGCGGCAAGATGATGTCAATCGGTCTCCACTGCCGCATGTCCGTCTCCTTCCCCTCCATCTTCATCCTTTGTTAAACTGACTTTACCCCTGGGGTGTAGTGTGGGCAAACCCGGGCGGTTCCCTGCGCTGAAAAAATTCGTAGAGTACATCAGCAAGAAGGAGGGCGTCTGGGTCACAACCCGCAGCCAGATTGCCGAGCACTGGACAAAGAAGGTATGTTCCTTCTGCCGAAAACGGTTTGTTTTGGGGTGAGATGGCTGATTGGTGGAATCAGTTCCCGTACAACCCTGAGGAGGTGAAGTTTGCGCCGGTATTCGATAAGCCGTTCTGAAGATAGCGAAAAAAGGATGGATGATTAACAGAGCCGCGATGGGGAAACGGCCAGACTCCAGCTAGACGGGTACCCGGTGTGAAGTGGAGTGGGATTCGTGCGCGTCTTCAATTGTTTTTTTGTTTTGTCATACGTAGACTGGATTCGGAATCGAATGGAACGTGTGATAGTTGTTTGTTCTCTCTATTGTCATCAACAATTCGTGCTTCTTGGTGTGAGGAAATGGCTCTATTTCGGATGAAAGGTTCCTCCCCTGTGGTATGGAGCTCTCTAAGCGCCTATGATGGACTTGCCGACCTTCGGGAAGAGAATCCAGATGAACCTTGAGACTCGGAGAATCACAAGTCACTAGATTTTGCACTTGACTATCATTGTAAGTGCCGTACCCTGCAACCCGTAGGCAATCGGAGAACATAGCCGATGAGCTCTGGGTCGCATATAACAAGATGCGCCGACTTGTCTATCGGGGCCGAGTAAGGTAGCGCCTGCGTATGTGACCGAGTGTATGGGCCTACAGGGCACTGTAAGCACTAGTGCAAGTATAGCCCGCAGACGTCGTGATGGACAGAGACACAAGATGGGAATGGTCGGAAGTACCGCGGTGTTACACTAGTAAACTCAGCGCCACATGTTCACCAGCGCCTTTGGTGTCCAACGTTTGTGCAGAGTCGGTAGTGTACATGTCCATCTTGACAGACATACGACCAGAAGACGCCGTGAAGCTTTGCAAGCCATGACGACGTCCGCCCTTCAGCTGACCGATGACAAAGTCGGGGGTGCGTCTTACCCGAGGGTCGCATCTTCACATGGGGATTCCGACGAGCGTGCGGCCGTGAGTGACAAGGCCGACTTCTCGAGTTGGAAACTTTGTGGGTCTATCGTCACGCTGGATAGGACGGCGCGGGACCAGCGGTCCTGTTCCCCGAACGCCACCGTCGAAACTTCCAGTCTTCGAAGCAGCAAGCGATTGGTGCTTGACACCCATATGGAAGGTGAGACGAGGGCCAACGTTCTCATCCCTCCCAACGGCGTCCCGCATCTAGTCTGCGCGTTTCTGGGGAACCTTCTTAGCAGAAGATGAATGATCCAATGAAGTAAAAAGACCACTGACAATTACGTGTGGCCATTCCGCGTGAACAGCAAATTGTCTTTTCAAATGAGTCGGGCGTACTAGTAAGTAGCGTGGCATTGACTCGCGTGGCCACATATTCATATACCCCGAGTCAATCGATCGACTATACGGATCTAAAGAAAGAAATCGGTCGATACATCAAATCTCGGTGTTAATGGCAGAGCCGGGCACCGCGGCTTGTAGATTCTACTCACCCATCTACGTCAAACATCACAACGCCCTTGAGGGTCTCCTAAAACTTGTCACTCTCCCTTGCTCTTCTTAAAAACGCGCATCATCAGACAAGACTGGGCTGCAATCACGGGATGGTTATTCAAGGCTTCGGTTTCCACCCCCGCCGGCAAATAGTCAACTTGACGATGGACTCTTCTTAAACGCCACAGGCCCACAGCCACCGCTAGAAATCTATGTGCATTGCCTGATTAGGCAGGTGTGGTATTCGTCCGGCACGATTGCTTTTGCAACTGTTATGCCGTCGGCGAGATATATCACTTGCCAGCGTTTACCATGCCCCCCACGTTAGTCAGCTATAGCCAGGGCAGCGATAGGCATATTCGAGGACACTCCTCGAGTATATTTATCGCTGCCTTCGTGTCTCCTCACCTCTACCTCTTCTTGAGGTCGAACTGGACCAGGAACTCTAGTTTTTCCAGGAAACGCGTGGATAATATCTGTTGTCATGTCTGTCGTGTCGCTTCAAATATCGACGTTAGTAGTTTTTTCTTCACAAGCGACGAGTATCCAGACTTGCTTGCAGTGATAACCCAGTGACGGTGGAAGACTTGCGGAAAACTGTGGCGAAAATTGGGCCAATCAAGGTGAAGGAAGATGAGGAGGAGGACTACCTTAAGGTCCTTCAGGCGATGCACGACTCTGTCCAACGGTCGGTGCAATTTTCCCCGCTTTTTGCTCTCTGGTCTTATCATTCAGTCAGCATTTTGGATGAGGATGACTATTATCCTATTCCTAACCGTGAGAGGTTCCCTCGCCAGAATATCTACTACCCCTCGAAAGAAGAGAACGAGCTGGGCGCGTGGGCTTGGAGGTTTTCCAGAATTGGCATTCAAAGCATACGTCATCTGATATTTCTTGCAGGTATACCTTAAAGGATGTCAAGACCGATGCACCTACCAAAGGTCTACTGGCTGGTCGCAAAGTGTGTCTGAAAGACTGTGTTGGAGTGGCGGACGTACCGTGCTTGTTGGGAACAGAGGCAATCACCAACTACATCCCCAAGACAGATGCGACGGCAAGTGCCCTATGCCTCATGGTGAACACACCACACTGAAGCGCACACTAGATTGTAACCAGACTCCTGGAAGCGGGCGCAACTATCATCGGCCAAGCAGTATGCGAGAATATGTGCACGTTCTCCGCCTCTTTTAGCGCAGCCTCGGGTCCAGTGCATAATCCTTACGCTCGCGGTCGAAACGCTGGGGGCTCGTCTTCGGGCTCGGCTGCGCTTGTAGCCGCAGGACATGTAGACCTCGCTATCGGTGCGGATCAGGGAGGCAGTATCCGTATGCCGTCCGCTCTTTGCGGGTGTGTCGGTCTTAAGCCAAGTGTGTCAACTCGTCTAGTTTCATGAGATATAAAAAGTGCTCAGCCCTGACAGCCTTTGGTCTGGTCCCGTACACCGGGATCGCTTCTAACGAGAGTACAAACGATCATACAGGTGAAAATAGTTCAGCATGCCACATCGGGTCTCTAGGTTAACACAAGTTTTGTTAGGCCCCATCACAAGAACTGTCCTCGACAATGCGTTGATGTTGCAAGTCATAGCCGGCGCGGATGGCATCGACGATCGTCAAGGGACTGGGTGTCCTTCTCCCAAGAACGGGCCCAAATACGTTGATGATCTGCTCGCAACGCGTAACAAGCCCCTAGATGGAATGAAAATAGGACTTCTGCGCGAAGGATTAGACATGTCTAGCATCGACCCCCGTGTCCGGGCCAAGGTCGTCGAGAGCGCGATGAAGTTCCGAGAACTGGGCGCCACAGTCGAAGAGATATCTGTTCCGATGCACAAGGAGGGTCCGGCCCTTCACCTCACTGTCGGACGCATGGCTGGGTACCTAAGCAGGATGGGCATGGCTTCCTCTAGGAAAGAGCTATATTTGACAGAGCTGACAGACAAGTTCGTACCTTGGACGCAGCAGAAATGGGACAAGGTTCGTGATGAACATATTAAATCAAAACATGTGCTGATCATGGGCAGCTGTGGCCCACCGCGAGCAATGTCATTATCAATGGCGCCTATTGCTGGGACAAGTGGCCATCCGTAAGTGGCTCGTATTTTAATCTTCAGGCGACAGCAATAGATCAGCCCCGCAGCTGTACGGCAAGACGCAGAACCTCCTCAGAAAGCTCAGAGATGCTTATGATGATAAACTTGCGACATACGATGTGATCATCCTACCCACGGTCCCTCAGGTCGCCGGGAAGCTGGGGAGTCAAACAGACAGTCCGATGGACAAACTAACGAAGACAGTCGGTCAGGTCAGATCTCCGTCAGATCCTATTTTGGCATTTGTTCATCCCTCGGCTTCAGAATTTGAATTGTGCAATGTTTAATCAAACCGGCCATCCAGCCCTTTCGTTACCGATCGGTATGCTCCCACCACCTGAGGGACCGGCAGACTTGAAACTACCCGTGGCATTCCAAATCGTGGGTAAGCATTTCGATGAAGGTACCATTTACCGCGTTGCGCTTGCTTGGGAGGACAAATTCGATTGGAAAACCCTGTGAACATGAATGCTTACGTCTCCCAACAAATCTTAAATAATACAGCTCATTCGTAACCGAGAAGAGTCCAAGACTTGACTACAATACGACGCGCTTGGCGTCCTTTTTGTGCGTACGCTGACAGCACGGGCAAAGGTGTCTATGAGACTTGAGGTGGATATGCCCACTGTTCGGCGCCTTCCATAAATGCCAGCACATCGTTAAAGGATTGGTGACCGCTCGGATCACCGAACGGCATCTCAGAATGGGGTCCAAGTAATGAATAGGATGTGAAATCTTGGCCTTGGTGTGGGGGAGGTGGAGGCCCGTGTGGTCCTACCATATGCACCACGGGCGGGTGACCCGGGCCCGGTGGATGCACCAGCCCCATCGGAGGCTGAGACTGAAGGGGCGGCGGCGGCCCATCGACCAGAGACTCTGCTGCTGCCATCGCGAGCGTATGGAGCGCAGGGGCAGCTGGCGTCGTCCCATTAGGCGACCTCGGAGTGTTGCTACCTGTTCCTGAAAGCGCCATCTCATCTCCGGAGTGCACGCTTCCATCCTCATCGAACGATGTTGCCTGACGGTATATGCCTTCTCTCTGATCGGTTGCGATCTCGTCCTGGACAGCTTCGTCGATGCGCTTCCCGACAGGCCGTCGAAGTAGCTTGACCCAGTGACGGGCCATTGGCCAAGTAGGAGTCATGGTTGCCAGGATGTCGGTCGAAGCGAGTACCAACTGAGGAACTTCCACGGATCGCTCGGGGAATACTAGTGAGACGTATGAGAATACAGTCGTCAGAGGTAATCGGGAAAAACTAACACCAAGGCCATCGCCAAGCGTACATCAACGTCGCAGCACCGAGGAAAGTGCTAAAACCCTGTTAGAAACATTGAGTCCAGAATAGTTCATACTCATGCTGCCTAGATTTCACGTACCAGGTGCGGAGATAAGCCGGAGTAGTGCGTTAAGGTGGTGAAGTCCATGATGATCGTGAGCAAGTCGATCGCAGCGTAGAACATCTCCTTTCCACATTGCACCCAAAAGTGCGGTGCAGGTGTGGCATCTCCCTGCCAAGGTGTTTCTAAAGAATCGAGCGACAGACCCGAGGTCTCTGGGGCGAGAGCGCGGATGATGTAAGGGAGATATGCTCGCCGCAGGATAACTTCGGCAGCCTTGTGAACGACGTGATTCCATGTGAAAGCCTGATTGACATTGCTTAACGTTCATTCTGAGGGACATATCGGTTTGCTTACTGTCTCTAGTCCCCGCGTATAATACACTGAGAGATTACCCCGACTGTATTGCTGCCGACCAGGCAATTGCTGCAGGGAAGAGAAGTCAGAAGGAACTTCACTTTGGCGAGATATGCACGAACATTTCTCCAATAGTTCAAATCAGCCTTCAGAGTCGAGTACTCGCTCTGTATATCCCACGGTGGGTATTTCTCCTTCTGCAATCGATCACTATTGCACGCCCTACGAGCAGCTCTTCCCCACAGCTCAGACACTTGGACCATGTAAGCCATCATGCCCATGTCGACAGGGCTCCCATTCGGCGCGAGAGGCGGGTTATGGAATTCTTGGAGGTAATACGGCGGGGTAGGCGTTCCAAAGGCGAAGCTGTCTTCGTCGCAAGGCAATCGGGCACTCACTTCGCTGGCAAGAATCGCTGAGGGACGGCATCCGCCGCTACTACTGGATCGACTATGATCATTGGGTTTAATGACTGAACAGCAATGCAAAAAGAGTAAGGAACGTACTCGTTGATATAAAGAGTCCAGAACGTCCGCCGAGCTTCTTCCGCGGCAATAATGTGATCTGGAGGGGCAGTAGGTGGAACGGCATGGGTTTCTTCCTTGTGAAGGCCGAGGAGGAAGGCCACTGATTCATGTATTTTAGGGAAGACGCAAACGCCGACGCAAAACTAACACTCACTTCTCGCAGCAATACCCATGATCATCCAACTTCGCCTCCCCTTACATGCACCCCAATCGGTGACGCCCAATAAGTACGCAGCCTGACATGCTTCCAGTGTAGGTTCACCTAAAACCTCGAAAAGAAGCGCCCTTCCTCGGTCACTAAAGTAACTAGGCGGCTTCTTACAAGACCCACAGAATTGAACCAGTCCTGGTGAAAAGCGATAGGCGACCGCGCATATAGCATATATCAGGACCGGGCTGACGATTTTGGCCGGATCGCGGAGTCTGCTAATGAGCGTCGGCTTGTGTAGAAAAGCTATGTGGGCAAACAGTGAGACACCGAAAGAACAACAAATCTTTCTATTTACCGCATTGGTTGATGCGCACGAAAAATATGTCACATGCATCCTCGATCAACTCTTGAGGTGGCAATCTAATCGGAGACGATGAACACCCGAAAGGATAAGCTACGGCTGAGGGAACTGACATTTCTTCAACAGGACCTATCGGCGAATTGCTCCATTCCCTGGACTCTGACGCTCTTCCATTAGTCAGCACTCGAGGGCTGCCATTATCTGAGGGACCTTTTTCTGAAGGAGACGATAAGGCCCTCGACGAAGAACAGTTTGCATTTCCATCCGTAGGTTCGCGCTTGATTCTTCTTGAAGGCTAAATTAATCGAGTCAGCCGATCACGAGTGATAGGTAGCAGGCCCGTCAGCTACGTACAGCCCGGTCAATAAAGCTAGTTCCTTTGGGCGGAAAGACACATGCCGCTGCTAAACCTGCCTCTGAACAGCTTCCTGTTTGTCATGATGGAGAGTAAGAACTGCCTGGCCGTTCCTGCAGAAGGAACGATAACGCACGGCATGGAGGCTTCCCCGCATGCAAACACTTGGTCTTCGCCCTGCGGCATCGCTTGCACTGTGAGATGATGGTGTGAGAGAGGCCTCGTGTTTATGAATAATGAAAGTCAATTCACAGCGACAGAACCTCGTTTAGTGTGGATTGGAGCAGGAGCAGTCTGCAGTGGGCCGACGGCAAGGCCAACCGTCGCCGGCGATTGTGGGTCCATAACTTGGCGGTTGCACGCAATAACTAAGTCCGACAAGCCGGCTTTGGATGTTCGCACTCTTTCTGACCGTTCTTGACGGCCGCGCAATGTCTAGTCGACGTCTGAGACAGCACAAGACGAGCAGAAAGCGAGGGCTCCGTCCAAGGGCCGTTCAACGCCAGATAAGGCGATGGCCAATCATTCCCCGCCCTTGCCGACGGCAGCCCCCTGTGTACTCTCGCAAACGGGAACCCTCCGTAGTCGCAGGGCTGATGCATTCTGTATTGTTCTATTTACTACTGGAGCTGCAGTAGGGTTTGATACGGCCGTCATACAATACTGGGTACATATAGTCTGGCCCGAGTCAAGCCGCGACTTGTTTTCTTTCCCATCTCATACGACGATGAACGTTTCGGCACCCGAGGATCGCGCCAGTACATCGTTGTTCGCGCCACTTCATTTGGGTAGCATACTGCTCTCTCATAGGTGCGCCAGCTGCCCGAGTTGATGTGGCGGATTCATAACGATATATAGGGTGGTTCTCGCGCCTCTCACGCGTAATAGAGCCAGACCCTCGGAGACGTACATCAACACATGGGTTCCGACCGAGTTGAACGTTTCATATTACTCAGAGCGGGCCACGCCGGGCGGGCTGCTGATTTCTGAAGCTACGTGAGTCTGCAAACGCGCATTTTCTTAGAAAAGTCTGTTCGTTGCCCCGGAGCTCTATAGCGTAATGCAGGGACTGTGCTATGGACGTGGTCTCTGTAAGGAAGAATAACGGTGTAGAATGAAACATGAATGATGGATGGATGGTGCACCATCGTTCTGGATCAGCATTGATCGCCCCAAATCGAATATCTCTGGCTCAATGTTTCGCTGTCAAGACCAGATAACGTGGCTTTCGTGCAGGTTCTGTCCACGGTAACGAGTGGTGTACCCATCCAAAACATAACTCTTGCCGCTGATATCGCCGTGGTTGCCGCGACTGCTTCCTAGCTTCCTATCTCCAGTCCATGCCGGCGAAGAAATTTAGGATGGTGCCCACATGCCGACTAATGAGCCCAAATCCGTATACATTCCCGCATTCATCTTGCGGTTCTCGGACCGGGGACCTTTGTTGCGTGTCTGGGTGCTTCGTGGCTAGGCTGTGAGCTACCCTCGGCGCCGGACCACGTATTTTCTATCATTGCGCGTCCGACATGCGAAACGGCCGCGCTGTGCGTTTTAGGTCGGCGGCCGAACGCGAGGAGCCATGGACCCCATTCTTGTTCCAATACGGCTTGATGGTTGTCCGGACAGAGGACTGCTTTCATCCGTATTTTCGGGGCACTTTCTTAAAACGCTGCGTCGGAGTCGTTTTGTGTAACATCGCGAGGCGCGAGCAGCAGTGATTTGAGGTGGGGTATAAGACCTACGCTGAGAAGGAACCACAGCGGATTCCTTGATTTTCTTTGGTTTCTTGTACTGGCAGGCGTCCTGCATTATCTAAGAGCTCTGATAGACGGAACAATGTTCATCTGTCTCAGCAGGCTACTAACTTCCATTTACGTTACAGCCCCGTTTCTAGGAGAGCTTCTGGTACGTTAGGCATCCCAGGAATATTCACTCCAGAGCAATGCGAAGGGTGGGCGAAAGTGACGCGGGTCGTCCACGAAAAGCAAGGCTTCATTTTCTGCCAACGTGGGTTTGTTGCCACCTCTGGGTTGCCAAACACAAAGGAATATATTGATGGGTATTTCGAATGTCTGAGCAGTCTGGCACCAAGGCCGTACCACACACAGTCGACTAACCGGCTTGGAGACATGGTCGGCCTCCGCCATTCCAATCCAAGAAACTCCGCACCTCTCCAAAGGCCTCGATCCCGTGCCCCAGGATGTCCCGCACGCCATGTCCCTCTCTGATATTCAGGAGACGCACCAAGAGTACGTGAGCGCGGCGCAGAATGCCATCGCGAGCGGGTTCGACGGTGTCGAGGTGCACGGGGCAAATGGCTATCTCCCTGACCAGTTCCACCACTCGAATGTCAATGTACGGACGGATGAATACGGCGGCACTCCCGAGAAGAGGTGTCGGTTTACGATTGAGCTCGTCGAGAAGCTGTGCCGAGCGGTGGGGAAGGACAAAGTGGGCGTGAGGCTTTCGCCTTTTGGGTTGTTTAATGAGGTTAGTACTTCATTATCACAGCTTGCATTTGCTGACGAGCGTCTCGCAGACAAGGGGCGAGGACCGTCAGCGCCAGTGGACGTATCTCTGCGGAAAACTCTCCGAGCTCGGAATAGCGTACATGCGAGTATTATAATTCTCGCGAGTTTTGCACAGAAGGTGACATGGCGAATGTTCACAGTCATCTTATCGAACCTAGATTCGATGAATGGCGCACCGAAGCTCAAAAGCTCGATTGGTTACTACATCGAGCTGACACCAGAGAAGAGGCGTCCCTTCGACCATACCGCGCAGCCATCCAACCACCTACGGCATGCATCGTCGCTGGCGGCTACCACCCAGGGAACTGCTGGGAGGGCGTCGAAAAGGTCAGACTGTTCCGCATGTTCTTGTCGAATTTGAGTTCAGTATATTTTGGTGAAGGGCGACCATGATGCCGTAGCATTTGGTCGATTCTTCATCTCGAATCCAGACCTCGTGGAGCGGCTGAGGATGGGAAAACGCTTGTATCGATACGGTTCGGTTTTCGAGAACAATTTATTGAGAAGGAAAGCGGCGCTGACTTCGGATTTTGCTGCAGATCGTTCCCTCTTCTATGGCCCATTTGAGAAGAACGAAATCGGCTATACTGTGCATCTGACGAGGGAATTCGCCGACGAGAGCGATGTCGGACGTGCGCAGATGGTATGAAGCGGCACGGAGGACGAGGCGACGTGCATTTAGTATGCGGATGCGCTTAGAACTGATGGGTTCGGTATCAGCAATGCCAATATACTCCGCTATGTCGTGTCTATAATCGCAAAGTCGTGCAAACAGACCATGTTCCGTGATTGAAATATTGAAGTTTGAAGTCTTTCGTCCCGGTCGAATATGGCGTTGCTAAGACGGCCGATCTCGACTGAACTATAAGGCAGGCATAATACGTATGAAAAATAGAATACACCTAGGATCGTAAGAGAGACAACATACGGGAATAAAGCTGGAGGCACACACGAATTTGTCGTCGTTGGTAGTAGGAGCTGAGACAGCAGCATTGTAAAACCCATTAGTTAGCGTAGGAACGTCGTCGACATCCTTTATGTGCTCGTCGGACGAAAGGACTGGGGGGGCATTGTCGGTCTCAGAGCCGGTGAAGCTAGCAGGAGAACTAGCCGAGGGAGGAAAAACAGTGTGACGGTCAGTATCGGACGATACTGAGTCATTAGATCCTCATCCGACAGTCAGTTGTCCATGAAGCTGTGTAATTTTGTCGTGCAATGTTTCGGCGAATAATCGCATTCGGGGGATTGTACGGGAACGATTCTGATGCTCGTGGTTCCTTTGCTAATTTTGGTTGTAATTTATCGTGATGTCCTTGTTGATTCCAGGAAAGTGGCGAGTTCAGAATTAGCGCACCAGGTAGTAAGTACGGGAATAAGGTATGTAGAAGCGGCGGGAGACGGCGCACGCGGGCGTGTCGTGTCCGTTATCGAACAGTACTTGTCAAGATTATTCAGTTATTCAGGCAACCCAGGTCAGATCGCTCAGATCAAGAATAGCACAAGACACATACGGTGAAAACGCACAATAGTATCAATATCGCGTCCACACAGTGTGAAACATAGAGACGATGCAGCTTACAACACTGGTGGTGGGCCCGGGATGGTCCTACGTACCCTATATTTGCCTTTCGCGGCTTGTCTTCTGTCTCTATCCCTTCCGGCGGTATTCACGACAAGATCAAGACAAGATCGTCCTGGAAGTTGCATTTCTTGACGCCTTCAGCAATGCAGATACTTCCATTCCTCCTGTTCCTCTGGCTGGGCCACGACTGGACTTGGCGTTTGCCCCTGGAGCGCTCGCATCCTCGGAATTCGACATTGTTATGATGTAGAGACATGCAACGCGAATATGCGCGTCCCTGAATGCCTTCAGGGCCATAACAGCCTCATTGTATGCGTTTCGCAACTGTTTGGGATGTCTTGCAGCGACCTGCCGGACTCGACGCTGATAAGGCATATTGGCCATGTACTCCAGATACTCGCGGTGGGGCTTCTGCATATACCTCCTCATTCTCTCCATAAATCCTCTATCCGCTCGTCTATCACTAGCTGAAGGTTGTGGCGAGCGTTTTTCCGTAAGTCTGTGGTCGACATCGAGGAACATATCGATCGCATGCATGGCGGGACTTTGTCCTGCTGATGGTCCACTCAGGTCGAGGATCTCGCTGCCGTCGACTCCCTCGTATCTCCATAGAGGCGATCCCACCTCCTTCGAACCACTCCCTTTCCACCAATGGCGGATCTCATGATAATAGGTGTGCGGATCCACCACCTCCCGTATGGATTCTAACACCTGTTTCAGTCCCTTTACGATATCTGCCAGATTCCTAAGGTCTTCGGCTATCTTAGTGATCGCTTCCGGATCGTCAACACCGGGTAACTCGCAATACTGATTGATTATCTTGAGCGCTTCGGCAGCCTGCAGCTCGACTGCTGCACACTTCGCATAGAAGCTTCTCTCGTCTTCTCTGCCAGAGAAAATAATCTCATGGCGGATGTTGTCAGCTGACAGTGGCAGGTCGCTGTTTGCCACGGTCCAGTTCCACAGCACGACGTCCGCGAACGTGAGGATGGGTGCTATTCCTAGCTTTCTTGATACCGCTGTCAGAGGGATGGCTATGCTACGAGGGACCAGTACACATTGACCAGCATCAGCCTGTGGCTGGGAATGTGCGAAGAAATGCACGAGGTATGCCAGGACCATATGCGCTCGTTGAAGGAACCGTATGTCACCATCGAGGCCATCGGTGTTCAAGATCGGCCACTATCGAATTTTCTATCAGCAGTATTCGCGAGACATGGGTGTCACATCCTTACTGTCTTGATGCAATCTCTCCAGCGTGCCCCGGAAGTGCGTCTGCTCTGGCCGTGAGGGCTCTCGTCAATCCCTAGGCTGAGCTCCTTCTGTGCTTCAATTAAGGCATCCTCCCATTTCCTGAACTCCGCTGGCAGCTTTGGTAGTGGTGCTGGTGGCAGAAACCCGCTGATTTCGTCGATGCCGTATTCCTGTGGCAGCCATGGTTGTCTCCAGTTCTCCCCCTGCACACTCCTCTTCAAGTGGACAGCAACTCCCAGGAAGAGAAACAGAATATACTGAGCAGCTTTGGAAACGGATAAGACAAGCCCCTTCATTGTGTCCATTGATGAGCTGGGTTCTCGTTCTTGGTCCAGTTGCTAGCTGGCTCTGTAATTATCGGGTGTGACTGTGCGTTCTTCCAATGTCGCAGGACACCAGCCACAGTGACTGTTTTCGGTATCTTACATTTCTCTCCATAACAAAATAATCAGACTGTAGTGACCAGCCATTCTCACAAATTTTCTTCGCCGACTCACCGTTTTATCCTAGATCATGGCTGGAGGCCTTATTTGGCGACAGATTGCCTGTCTTTCAGCTCATCCACATCCTTCTTGCGGCGCCTTCCGATGGTAAGCCTCGGAGTAGTCGATACCGGACTATGTCTGGTTCAGTATCAGACTGGACGGTGCACTCAGCAGTATCCTTGTTGAGCTCTTCGCATGTATCTGTAAGCTGGGATCCTGATGAGGGGGAGAAATCCTGTGCGCCTTCCCTTGATGTTCACTTTTGTTTGACCTCGGTAACTCATGTGTATACCTGCGGCCAGTCTGGCGCCGACAATCACTAACTGCTGTTCTCGTCCCTACTCCGTTGGTGTCGACCGGAACGCATCTAGTCACCGAATCCACGCACACAGTTTTATCTTGACATCTATCTACGGGTTCGTAACACAGCGTTCCTCTTGGCTTCTATGTGAAGTCTATGGCTAATCAGCAACTGGTACACCCACCTTTCTTCCCAGTAACTCCTGGGGTTTTGGATGGGTACCTCTGACCTCTTGGTCATTGCCCAAGAGACACGGCTTGAGAACTGTTCTCTGCTTCATTGTAGATGTCCTCGCTGACCAGGGTGTTCACCGGCATTTGACTCCCATACCTTTCCCGAAGACCTTATGTATCACAGCCCTATACAACGATTTAATTGGCCGAGCTGGCCATCATTTGTCTCAGTCAACAGTCAAAAGTTGTTATTTACAGGTTGGTAGGATGGATTTTCCTTTCGCTCCGCTCAGTGACTAGCCGCTCGGAGGAAGGAACATTTCTCCACACAGTCCAAAGGAAGCCTAATGGAGCCACACTATTGACGCAGACTTCTGACCTGTACGGTTTATGTATTTTTGATCCGATGGTAATCGGAGTGTGGTGGCAGGAATTTGGATCACCGGAAGATGGTCTCTTCTGGAATTCATGAGAACTTCGTAACCATATCACTATCACTGTTACTTTTTCAGCCAAGGATTTGTGCTAGGCTTCCCCGGTGACTTTAGCCCCACCGCAGGCTTAGCGTTCAAAGCAGCAGAGGACCAACCGCTGGAAGATGCCTGCATGGGCTCAATCAGGTCCGAAGTCAAGAAGAGTGGTAACTCAGTGTCATCCACATTGAAGGGATTCGCTTCAGCTGAAAATGGGCTATGAATCACCATGAGATCTCCATATGCAAACCACTCACAGCCGTCAAGAGTTGGAAGGCTCGCGTTCGTGCTGCTGGGACCTGCCACAAACTCAATATCGGATCCAACTCCAAACTCACCATCGCTCTTGGGCTGAGCAAGTCGCTTCCTCTTCCCCAAGAGCCTTCCAGACCTTCGCATGCCAACCTGCTCATCCCCCACATCCTCATGCCAGTCTATCTCTCCAGCATCACTCCCACCATTCTCGTCGTCACCCTTGCTGGTGTTTGCATCACCATCATCCTCAACATCATCACTAGAACCCTCACTATCTGAGCTGGAAGCCTGATAAACCCGACCTTTCCCCTTCACGTCTGCCTTCGCCCTGGCTGCACCCCTATAAGCAGGCCGAGGTTTCGGTCGAGATGAGGCAAGGCCGGTGAAGCCCTCATTCTCGGAGTCGGTCATGGAAGCATCCTCATCCGTAGTTGGTTCACCAGTATCTTCGCCTTTTTTGATAATCTCAGGCAGGCCTTCCTCAGCACGGGCAATAGCAGCCAGCCAATCTGTGTAGACAGATCGGGGGATCCTTTTGGCAGAGCCTAGAGTAGAAATGTCTTAACTACATCCACCTCCAACAGAACCAATGTAACTCACAGAAATGGACCACATAGTCATCATGATTCTTCCCTGGGCCACCACGAACCATGAACATATCTCGACCTGTGATGTCACCTGGTCTCTCGACAACATCTACGATGCTGCGTGACCTGCTCAACAGCCTCCAGTGGTACTGCCCTTCTTCTGGAAAACCATACCGGGCGTCGAGGTAGTTGAAAGGCAAAGGAAGCAGCCGACGAAGCCACTCATCAATGGCAGGTGAGCTCCACTCTTTCATGAAGGACAGGACGTCATTGCCATCTCGGCTGACTCCAAGCTGAAGCTTGTGGTACCTTTCGTAGTCTCCAGAACCCTTTGGTGCCCCTTTAGACCGAATCTTGCCATTTGACTAAGAAGAATGTCATTCATGTCTCTCCAGAAAGCGCGGTTCAGCTCAGCCTACCTTCAGGCCATAGGGCAATAGAATCACACGACCTATAACAAAAGGTTTGGTGTGTGACTTCTTCGCCTTCTTTGCATCAGACATCTAAACCCGAACGTCAAAGTATGTCCTCACTAAATCTGTTTGAGTGACGCACCTTGAAGCGAGTGCCTCCACCACGCCCTTTACCCTTAGTCGGTTTGCCTACAGCAGCCTCATCACCCTCAGCCACCTGCCGAAAGCCTGCATTTGCCTCTCTCCTCGCCTCACTCTCCGTGGCCTTGGCAGGAAGAAGCAAGCGCCCGAGATCACCGCTGTACTTGTCAACAATTGAAGCCACCTTGCGGCTTCCCGAGAGGCCTGATTGTGTATGAGATGCTGGTTCCAGTGCATGCAAATTTTCTCCATGTCGACAGCCACACTTGCTTGACAACTTAGTCTTTCCCGATCTTGACTTCTTTTCACGGGGGACATAGCGCTGACAAGGGCATGGCTTGCCCGATTCCGTTTCGCCATTGCACAAAGGCATATCCACAGTAGATCCAGACGAAGCAAGCTCTGCTAGGCAGTCGAGACAGGTGGGGAGGGGAAGGAGCGCCCAGCTGTCTCACTCCCAGTTTATCAGTCTCGATCAAAACTGCCAGATTTGGTCAGCCACAAGCCGCAGTGGATGGCGAAACAGTCGGCCCAGCGGCAGTAGGTGACAATCCGGTCCAATGAACCAAAAAGACACACAGAGTGGCAGAGGGTGTAGCCGACATCGGATCGCACGGAGGGGGCTGGTGATAGGCACCTGTTGTGGATGAATGTGGCAACCCATCCGGCACAGATGGTCACCCCAGCATTGCTGCTTACCAAGCCAATGTCGACGTGCATGGGCGGGTGTTGTCTTGGTTCACGACGGACCGCCTTTGTCAAGGACATCAGGGCGATTTGGATGAAAAGATGCAGTGTGCTCACCTGCTAGTGGGGATCCCACACTTCGCCTAGCTGCCGAACATCTTTGGGGCAGGAGACTCAATTTTCGATCCATGACTCGCGACGTACACCGCCCCGATTAACAGCGTGTTCGTTGCCTCCATGCATAAGAGACCACCCACGTCCATCCTCTACTACCTACCCCATCGAGCCCGCGCTTGGTCCCTGCATGGAGCTTCAGAGACGATACGGGCCTCTATACGCAACCCGCAGCCAGCGGGTCCGGTACCGGCTCCGAAAAGAAAGGGAAGATGCGCAAGATTGCTAGTGAAGATGACAGCGGGGACGTTGACTTTGATGAGCGGCCCGCCCAGAAGAGGGTGCGGAAGAAATGGACAATGGAAGAGACGCAGATGTTGGTGGAGGGCTGTAATACTGTGAGTGCGGCTGTGCTCAGCTCGGGGTTTGATCTAATGCAAGGACGTCAAGTGGGGAGTGGGGAACTGGAAGGCAATCTTAAAGGACCCGAAACTAAAGTTCGATAATCGCTCCCCGGTTGATTTCAAAGACAGGTGCGTGCAGTGACGAGCTCAGACCCTGCGGATTCTCATGTGCCATATATCAGATTTCGTACATACTTCCCAGACGCGTACAAGCAGCACTACCCCAACGCTAAGACGCACCTGTCCTCGAAAGTGCGCTCCATCCTGCCCAACGGCACGTCCATATTCGAAAAGACGCGCAGCAAGCGCCGCCGCCCGTTCACCGAGGACGAGGACCGCGCGCTCAAGGCGGGCTACGAGAAGCACGGGACGGTGTGGGCGACGATCGTCCGCGACCCGGTGTTCCAGGAGCACAACCGCCGTTCGACGGACCTGCGCGACCGCTTCCGCAACGCGTTCCCGGAGCTGTACGAAGCTGCGGGCTACAAACCGCGCCGCAACGCGAAGAAGAAGGGCGAGCCCGTGCGCGCGGCGACGGACGACCAGCTCGTCACGAAGAGCGGCGGCGGCGCGGTGCGGAGGAAGCGCGCGTACACGAACGAGGGGCTGTATCGGGGCGGGACGAAGAGCGTGCCCGAGTCGGTGGCCAACTCGGAAGACGAAGACTCGTCCGGCGACGAGGACGAGCAGGACGTCTTGTCCCCGCACCCGCCCGTGCAGCTGTCCCCAGAACAGCCGCAGAGCCCGGAACCCAATTCGATACCCGAAGCGGACATGCTCACCGACCACGACATCTTCGGCGAGCAGTCATGGTCGTCCGGGTTCGACACGCCGACGCACAACACGTGGTCCTCCACGACCACCGCGGGCTCGCCGACGTCCTCGCACCTGTCCACCGAATACTTTTTGCAGACGTCGTCGCCGTTCCAGCGCATCGGCAAGTCCGCGTGGGGCGCGTCGGACTGGTTCTCCCCGAACCCGCGGCTGGACTCGTTTGCGGGCGGCCTCTCCCCCACGCCGTCCTCGCCGTTCTCCTTCAGCCACAACGTGCTCGACCGCTACGACCTCTTCCCCGCGTCCTTCCCCGACTTTGCCTCGGCCTCGGACGCGGGCGCGGGCGAGTCGACGCACTCGGACCCCGAGATGTTCACGACGAGCAGCTTCAGGGGGTTCACGCACCACTCGGACTATGCGGGCGACCTCATCTTTGGGACGCGCGCGCACCAGCCGCTGCAGAGCAACTACGGGCCGGGGTTCGGATTCGGCGTGGCGGGGTCGTCGGGCGCGGGGCTGGGGCTGTCGGGCATGCAGACGAGCGTGCACCCGATGCAGCTGCACACGCCGAGTCTGCCGGGCATCGACGAGATCGAGCTGGCGGCGATCAGCTTGGACGACCGGCCTGAGGCGCCGGCGCCGGACGTGGAGGACCTCGCGTCGTACCGCCTGCCGCGGCAGACGCTGGAGGAGATCGTGGGGCTCTCGCAGGATATGCACGCGACGCCGCCTGCGACGCCGGTGAATCCGCCTAGGGCGCTGCGCACGGAGGGGGGCCACCACCTCGGCTCGTCTACGCACAACCGCTCCGTCTCGGTGCCGCCGACCGAGCACCGCTCGATGCTGCGCCCGACGCAGTCGCACCCGGCGACGAAGGCGCTGTCGACACCGACGCGCCACTTTGCGTCATTTTTTGAGGCGGAGGGGCAGCTCGCGGATGAGCAGCGGCCGGCTATGCATGCTTCGTCGTCTCCGCCGGACGCGTGGCGCCTGTCCATGGCGAATGACCGCGACGTGCCTTTCCTCGACCTGCACTACTACAATAGCCACGGCGCGCCAGAGTCGACGGTCGACTCTGCCGTCGTGCGGCAAGGGCAGGCGCTCGATCTCGCGCAGCCGTTCAGATCGCTGGCGCCTGCTCAACCATTTGGAACGCATGCACCGTCTACTTCATCTACCTCTTTCGCAAGTCGACCGCACACTCTGCACCACCGTGGCCAAAGCGCTGTGTCGCCTCAAGACCTCATGTTGAACCACGGGAATGAAAATAAGAGGAAGCGCGCCAGTTGGGACGGTGGCCCGACTTAGATATTCAGACACCAGCATCGTTTTCTTGTTGTGGGACGGTTTCACTCACGGAATTCTTCAGTCGTATAATAGTCTGCTTTCTCGCTAGTCACTGTATATTGTCACCAATGCTCAATCTCCTTCGCAACCCAAGTAATATATACGCGTAACATCAAAGTGGATCCGTCTGATCTAAGAGGATGTCCTTGACGGTCCAGCGATCGCGTTGCTGGCCCGTCCAGAAGTGCGATCTTCCTGTTCTAATGGTATGAGGTACTCAATGTCTTCAAACATATGCGGGAATAAAATGGCTAGCATGTCGTCCATCCTGCACATGGTGATCAGAGATAATCCTCAAAAGGGATGTGAGCGCTTACTTGAAAATGAAATCGCCCTTCTGAGCTTTGGGGTTCTTTTTGGCTGGAGCGTCAATATCCTTTGCCGTGTCCAAAGCGATGGACGTCAGGTCGAGAGTACCTTGACATTTCTCTTTGGTATAAAGCGAGACTCCTTGGCGAGCAGCTAGGTCTAGAATGTTTCGCTCGACAGTATCTATGGTTCGATGTTGGTGTTAGGGCTTTCAGGCAGATAGCCGGAATGACACGGACGTACGATTCGATGCCCTTGTCCTTCCTGCCGTCTTCGTCCTCCCTCTCGGACTTCTTCTCCTTGCTCGCTGTCTCTTCTGAGTCCTGCCCCTTGCTGCCCGACCAGCTGTTCTGCTTCGACACCACACGCTTGTCCATAATCGACTTGGCGCGCGAACGGTCCTTGTCCTTGTACGAAGCTAAGGTCCTGCAAAAGCAGTTGGCGATATACAATAATATGAGGATTGGATGAAAACTTACATCGTAGATCAGACACTCTTTACACATCATCCCATAGCCATAGGCAGAGTAAGATGGTCCGCAATACGAGTGCGTCGAATGACAGGAATGACCACAGCGGGCTCTGCAACACGAACATTGTCATTGTCATGCCCACCCTGCGTCTAACATCGCCCGACTCGCTAAGCGCGAGCACACATCACTACGCGCTCCGCATACAAAACTAATCACCGCTGATGGACCCAGGGAAACACTTTCAAACGGGCTGTATTTCCGGGTTGTGGCCAACTTCTCGGTGTTGACGCCGGTGATGCGATGTGACCTAGTCATGTGACTGAGTTACCCGCCCGTAAGCGCGGCGCGTTTACCGCACAGACCAGGTCTGCTCTATATAAATGCAACCAAGCTTGCTCTACTGCCCGCACTGAGTGCCACCTGTCACTTCTGCTGCACGCCTTGTCCTGTCATTCTTCATGATAATGCGGACCCTCGTGTGTCGGCTGAATGACAGGATGGGCCATCGATGGCTATGATGCATGGTGACGCGACCTCGTGTCCTCAGAGGCAGACCTGAGGCGAAACACAGCTGCTGTGCGTTACTACACAAAGTGACCTAGCGGCTGTGGCTTCCCCATTGTGTGCGTTGCTATACAAAGCGACCTGCAATGTGGACCAGGGTTGCTGTCCCCATCCAAGCTGCATCTGGCATGTTGGCCATCGCTGGAGACTCAGGCTAGGGATGCTGGGTTGGATGACGAGGAGACGGCTATCCATAGAGATGTAGTAGTAAATATTGTGCATAATATACCATATATAATACATTATGCTTCGTCACTGTCGGTGTAGGGCATCAGCTCGTCCTCTGCATTTTGGAAGTGAGATAAGAGTGAAAGTCCCTGTACCCAAGAGACTGCTCTGGGCCACCAAACGGCAAACGGGAGGGGTATGTCTATATACTTGCGCCCACTTCGAATTGGCTCCGACTCGGGGTACCCTACATCATCCCATTCCTGCTCAAGTACCCCAAATGCTTCAGGAATGACCTCGGCATCACGAACTTCTTGCAGGGCGCTCAAGAACAACTCAGTGATGTCCTCGGAGAAGGGGCTCTCAGCAAGTGGAACAGCGACTGGCTCATGTCGAACGTGCCGCACCTGCTCGTGTGAAATACGTTCCTGTAGGTCTTCGGTGTCCACATCCTCTTCATCGGAGTGTCCAGCTCCACTGGGGTTTTGACCTCGAGCGTCTCGAGTGGAGTCAGCACCGTAATATTGATTAAGAACATCGGGGTGGACGTTGTCGTAGTCATCGCTATAAACACCATGGCGAGCTTGACCCAGAAATCGTAAGTCCTGATGAGGTAGTTGCATGTCATAACATAACGACAGTCTGCCGAGCACTTGGAAACTTACCGAGGGGGTCTGGTCTCCTTCACCAGAGAGAGGATGATGATTCCAATCTTGCTGGAAATTTTCACAGTCCTTCCGGATTTCACAAAGAAACAATGTATGGAGAAGCCATAGGTGGGCAGGATCAGATGCATCCATATGGTGCAGTCGCTCCAATCGGGTAAAAAAGCCCCTCCAGTGACGACCAAACTGGGATCCCACCTCAACCCAGAGACGTTCAATCCGGGTATTCCGTGTTGAGCTGAGGATCATGTTATAGCGGGCATATCCATAGATACAATGGATGCTCACCTTCCCCACATGAATGATGCTCGGTTTGGACCTCGATACTTGATCATCCAAACACAAACCTCAATATTCTCGCCACCACGATCTCCTCGGACTCGTGAAGGCATTCCATATTGTGAAACAGCATCTAAAAACAAATCCAGCACCGTAGATGCCCGATTATTGGTATTGACCTGAATCCCTACAACCTTTAGAGGAGCAGTGAGATCCTACATAAATTTCAAGGAGAGAGAAAATGCCTCACACTTCTACAAAATCCATCCACCATTCCATGAACTACAATCCCCCATCGAATCAGCTTATGATATCCATCAATATGCCATAGATAGTTTGGGCGGGGTACTTTATATTCACGGCGAGATATAGTCTCGTGGTTTCTCAGAACTTGACCAAGGCCATCGAGACGGCGTAGGGACATGCGGACTCGACGTTTTTGCACTCGCAAACCGTGGCTCTTAAAGAACCCAATGACATAGCGTAAACCCGAGGATGGTCGGTGCTTCTTGTACAATTGCACCAAGCGGTCAATGTCATTGTCAGAGATATCAGAGAACCGTTGGTAAACCCCGTGTAACCTGAGCTGTTTACTGACAACATTACGGTGCATGCCCAGCAGCTCAGATAGAGTTTGAATGCTAATCTTCCGACGAGTGGACATAGCATCATGCAACCATCGTGGATTAATGATTTTTCGAGGGCGACCGCGACGGCCTGTTCGGAGGATAGTCACTGGAGTGATGGTTTGCACTGTTTGCTGCTCACTAGGTGTCACAGGTGAGCAAAAGCTTGCCAAAGGGTTGGCCGTACGAACACTCCATCTGCAGCCAATGCAGCCTTCTCAAGATCCACAGCTACCTTTGCGATGGCATGTGTGCTTTGAGATATCCACTGTTCTTCGGGTACTTCCAGTTCCATCGCCTGAAGTATAGGTAGACCACGTTTGATGATACGTTCTGAATGAATACGGAGGCGCAATGGGTCACCGTCTTCTTGCCGGAGTAGATCAGATGCCCGTGTATAGTAGTCATCCAGAATCTGATGAGCACGAATGACATTAGCTGACCATAGCCCTCCATCAGTAGCAGGAGGAAGAGCGGGGAATACTAGGGGACGAGGCATGTCCATTGGAAAAGCTGGAGAGGATGAGCGGTGAAACACAGCCAATATCTTAATTAGGCAGTCGCTCTGCTGCCCGCCTCCTCCACAATGGAGAAAATTCACCACAAACAATTCTATTACAAGGACGGCTCTTTTAGAGTACAGGTGAGCCTAGGTTAAATGCTAACTATGATAATGAGATACTAACAGAAGCACAAGCTTGGGAATATATTATACAACCTTCACTTGAGTCTGCTGGCTGACCGCTCTCTCGTATTTCGGAACATGCTCACCATGCCTCTGCCTGAGGGGATGGTAGCAGAAGGACAGTCAGATGAAAACCCGATGGTCCTCCATCCATCTATCCAGCCTGAGGAGTTCGACATCTTGATGGACTATTTCTTTAAAGGGTGAGCAATTGTCGAATATCCAGTGAGACAAGCGCTCACCATACTGTTGCTTAGACGTAACACAGGAATCCCGAGTCTGCATTACCTCACAGTCCTTCTCAAGCTCTCAACCATGTGGGAGATTGAAGATGGGCGAGATTATGTGATTGATATGTTCCCGAAGCGGCCAGATTTCACCCCGGCCTTGCAATTCCACCTCGGGTATACCTACCACATCACTACGTGGGTTGAGCCCGCCTTTCGCAAGCTCTTAGCAATGCCTTTCAGCAAGATCACAGAAGAGATAGCTCACCTTATGGGACCCGACGCCTTCTACATCCTTAGCCAGACGCACACTCGCATCAAGACACATCACTCCATTCTCGCATTCTACCCCTCAGATCCAATCCACAGTATCGAGTGCTTGAGGTCAGGCAAATGTGAGCAGGCATGGGCAACCGAATGGTGGCAAGGCGTCGCAAAGCACCTCCTGCATCCCGACCTCGGGAAGACGGGCGGGGAAATCCTTGAAATGCTGGAGTCAGTGCGGATCCCCGGGATGTGCATTGACTGCCAGAGAGCCAACATGGAGTGGGTGAAGGACACAGGAGTGATGACAAGAGCAGACGATTTTATCGAGGAAGCTGTTGCCCAGATAGTCGCATGGTATGGGTCGTCAAGCAAGGGAAAGAGTACGGGTAGTCAGCAAGAAAGCCGAGGAGAGGACGAAGGGGACACGTAGAACACAGCAGCAGCCTGACAGATACGACAGCAACTACAGTAGTAAGTATATGTGCAGTTAGAAAGAGCCGAAGCACCAGTATATATGCGCGCGAGTGTAGAACTATGCGCGGTGTCGATTGTATGTGCATGTTGTGGTATATTTATGTTCATTTCCATTTTTAGTGCAAACGGATCGTCATAATTGTCGGTCTCAGAGCCGGTGAAGCTAGCAGGAGAACTAGCCGAGGGAGGAAAAACAGTGTGACGGTCAGTATCGGACGATACTGAGTCATTAG
>KV425552.1:825878-855219 GCA_001632425.1 Neolentinus lepideus HHB14362 ss-1 | reverse complement strand
GGCCGCAAACCAAATATAGCAGATTTACGGGAATTTGGCTCAAAATGCTGGGCCCTTGATTCCCAGAAAGTCGGCTGGCAGAAGCTTGATCCCAAATCATTACCTGGACTATTTGTGGGAATTGCCGAAAATTCGAAAGCCTATCGTGTTTATTTCCAAAATAAGCGCTTAATATTAAAATCAAGAAATCTAATATTCGACCAAGGCACTAAATATACGGAAAACCCTGTTGCACGAGCGCCTCCTTCACGAATTGAGGGGGAGAGCGAAAATAGTGGCAATCCGTTGAACGAGACACCCTCGGAACCCGTAGACAGCGCTGCAGAACAATTGAAATCGGGTACTTCTGACGGAAATAATAATTTAAATATTTCCGAAACTAATTCACAAACAGAAGTACTACGAAAATCAAGTCGTGTATCTGCTAAAGTGCCCATTGATTATGGAAAGGCTAATAACCCTGACCGAAGGAAAGTCTCAGAAGCGTACCTTGATCGCCAAGCTAGTCACGAGCGCCCATCAGAACAAGCGCCGGCAGATCTGTCCGAGAAGGACGCAACGGACGTCGTATATGTCACAACCGAAGAAGATCCAAAATCTTATCAAGAAGCGGAAAATTCCGGAGATTGGCCACAGTGGCTGAAAGCCATGCAAGCCGAAATAAAACAGCTTGAAGAAAATAATACTTGGAAATTAGTGGATTTACCTCTTGGGCGAAAGCCTGTAGGCTGCAAATGGGTCTACAGAATTAAACGAGACGAAAATAGCAAAATAATTAAATACAAAGCCAGACTCGTTGCACAAGGATTCACCCAAATTCCCGGAATGGACTATGATGAAACCTTCTCACCCGTCATGCATCTAGAATCATTACGTACGCTACTTGCCATCGGCACAATCTATGACCTAGAAATGGATCAAATGGATGCTGTCGGAGCGTACCTTAATGGTTACCTAAAAGAAGAAATCTATATGCGGCAACCCGAAGGCTTCGATGACGGAACCGATCGCGTATGTAAGCTTGAGCGTACATTGTACGGACTCAAGCAAGCAGGCCGCGAATGGAATTTATTATTAGATGAATTCCTAATTACGAGCGGCTGGCGGCGCATATGTGCAGACCCGTGCATCTATGTTCGGAAAAGTCCGAACAATGTGGCGTATATTGCCATACATGTCGATGACCTCACTATTATGGCCAAAACCCGTGACATCATAAACCAAATAAAAATAGAACTTTCATCAAAGTTCAAAATGACGGATTTAGGGCCTATCAAACATATTGTGGGGCTAGAAATAATACGGGACCGCCCAAATAAAACACTTAAACTATCGCAAAAAGCATACATCGATGGGGTACTCAAGAAATTTAATATGGCCGACAGCCACCCGGTCGCCACACCGCTTGACCCAAATGTCAAGTTAGAGCGCGTGCCTGACGGAAGCTGTCACCCAGAAATGGAACACGTACCTTATCGGGAAGCGATCGGGAAGCTCATGTATGCCATGATTGGCACAAGGCCGGACATTGCCTATGCAGTCCAGACCCTAAGCCAATTCGCATCAAACCCTGCGCCGGCCCACTGGACCGCTGTTAAGCGCGTACTCCGGTACCTAAAAGGAACCCGAGACTTCGTACTCGAATACAGGGGGAGCAACCCTAAAATAGTGATCACCGGATATTCTGATGCCGATTGGGGATCAGACACAAATGATAGAAAATCCATATCCGGTAATACATTTATTCTAGGAACTGGAGCCATCACATGGGCATCAAAGAAGCAACGCACGGTGGCGCTGTCAAGCATGGAAGCGGAATACACAGCCACAGCCACCGCCACAAGTCAGGCAGTGTGGCTGCGATCCCTGCTCACTGAGTTGGGGTACCCGCAAATAGATCCAACCCATATCGGGGTAGATAATCAATCCGCGATAGCACTCGCGAAAAACTCGGTAAATCATGGCCGAGCGAAGCACATCGATATAAAATATCATTTTATTCGAGATAAAATACAGTCTAACGACATTTACGTATCCTACTGCGCTACGGATGTCAATACGGCTGATATATTTACCAAAGCGCTTCCTCGACCAAAATTCGAAGCTTTCCGCGAAGCACTCGGTATGTCCGAGCTGAGGGGGAGTGTTGGAACGAATCACGTGACATCGGGCATCTCGGCCATGCACGTGGACAAGCCACAAGCGCCCTCGTAGACGCTTAAAGGACATTATAGAATATTCGAGTTTTTCAATTTATTTCATATTAAATGTTATAGTATATTCTATAACATTCTAGCATAACATGTACGAATAGTATATAAGAAGCGCCCGAGTAGCGGGCGCCTACCCCAATCAATTCCTTCGACTATATTCAGCCTTATAACCTTTCAATAACAGGTGCATGCGAAGCCATTCATGATTAATGTTCGACCGCGACGCTTGAACACTGCGCTCTCAGGTGGCAGAATGTTCGTCGAGAAGAAACAAGGAGAGCACTGGGATGGTCCACGCCGTTGGGCGTGTCCCCACTATTCACGAATGATTTCCGAGACTCCTGCTGGCCGACTGTCAAGCTTATCATGTTGGTTAATGATGTCCGATCTCCCCTGTCTCAGCAGCACATAATCAGCAAGTGGGATGATTCGAGATTGCGAAAGATACCGTGTAGCCGGAGTCCGAAGGAGAGCTCACTATCAGGATGCAGATGCTGGGATTCATACCAGACGCTATACTTGAGGCCGAACATGTCTTTACAGCTGCGTATAACTGCAGGCTCGATGCCACAGATAGATATAGGATATATACAAACATTCTATGCCTAATACAAACCATTGTCAGGTTAATGGAAGTGAGATATCGTATTATATGTTTCCAACAGCCTTTGAAGACTCTTATAACCGCTCCTAATTCTTGTCATCACCCATAAGCGAAGTACAAGCCTTCCGCAAGAACCGCAAAGTCATACAAAGGTTCGTAGGTACGCGTCAGCCCGCTATTTCCTTATAAGGTCTGTCTGGTCATACACTGCTGTTCGATCAGACTCTGGAATCCAGGTGGAATGTCCAGCTCCGGCAGCCAACCGTTCAACCAAAGACTTCCCACAAAAATCGCAGGCAGCCGTCAGCTCTCGTCGGACCTGTGGAAACCAAACATCGGACTTAAGTCGGATCCGCGTACCAACATCTCATTTTAGTACTCCTGTATATTATATTATTTGCCTGCTCCTCTCCCTCGCTGCATGCTGCAGTTCTATAGATCGTAATAATATCATTAAATAATCATTCTTCTGTATTCACTATTCTAAGCACCCGCCATCGCTGCCAGGTTCATAGCACTGATGCGACCTCCTCGTTCATGACATCCGATACATCCGAGCCCTCTCCACCCAAATGCAACAATTGAGTGGCAATTGCACTGCTGACAGCATTTACTTGAGGTTGTAACACAGGCGCGGTTACCAGTTACCACGAGATGGCGAGCAAAAAGGGTATTGTCAGCATACCATTGACTATTGACACTTATCGAACCTTACCGTCAAACCCTTGGCTGTCAGTCAGCCCAGACCTCCCCGGTGCAGACCTAGGGCTGTATGAATATGGGCTGTACCTCTGCACAGTGGTTGGGACCAGGAGAGTCCATCTGTGAGCGTGGTTATCGGAGAAGGTGACCAAGGTGACGATGCGGGACGACACGAAAAAAAAGCGCAAGTCTCACTGCTCAGGCCGGCTAAACAAGTCATCACAAGCACGGTCACATCAGTCAGCATAGTCTGACAGCTCCGGCCGATGGCTGACAGCTTGGATTCCAACGGTGCACACTGGCCCAACTATATAGCATTTAAAGTTAAGCTGTGCTACTGTTGGCTACCAATGGCCTGCATATTTTGTGGGAAGTGAGGATATCACGAGTGGTAACCAAGCGTGAACCGGTCAGTGGCCATCTGGAGGCTCCTACCATCTGGATTCCAGAGTCTGATCGAACAGCAGTGTAGCAGGTCTGGGCCAAATCCGTGATGTCATGTGTATGCCTGCGGCCAGTCTGACGCCGACAGTCACTAACGGTTGTTCTCGTCCCTACTCCGCTGGTGTCGACCGGAATGCATCTAGTCACCGAATCCATGCAAACAGTTTTATCTTGACATCTATCTACGGGTTTGTAATGTATCGTTCCCGTTGGCTTCTATGTGAAGTCTATGGCTGACCAGCAACTGGTACACCCACAGTAACTCCTGGGGTTTTGTATGGGTACCTCTGACCTCCTGATCATCGCACCCACGAAGAGACGCCAGTGGAGGCTTGAGAACTGTTCTCTGCTTCACTGTAGATGTCCTCGCTGACCATGGTGTTCACCAGCATTCGACTCCCATGCCTTTCCCGAAGACCTTATGTATCACGGTCATATACAGCGATTTAATTGGCCGAGCTGGCCTTCATATATCTCAGTCAACAGTCAAAAGTTGTTATTTACAGGTTGGTAGGATAGGTTTTTCCTTTCGCTCCGCGCAGCAACTAGCTGCTCGGAGGAAGGAACACTTCTGCACACAATCCAAAGGAAACCTAATGGAGCCATGCTATTGACGCAGAGCTCTGACCTGAACGGCTTATGTATTTATGATCCGATGGTAATCGCTGTGTGATATCACAGATCTCTCTACTGTGTCAGAATATCACCAGAGATTGTTCAACGTCCCAGCCCAGACTTCGAAGAGCAGGTTTCACCGCATGGGAGATCATCTGCTCAGGTCCACACACGAGAATCAAGCCATCATCAGAGGGACCAGGCATATGTTGCGAGATCATGGCCTCGTTGATCCGCCCAACACCATACTTCCACTGACTAGGGACAGTTCCCAATGTGTAATGCAGATGGAACCGATGTTGGCCGTGCATGGCATGCAAAGCATCCAGCTCTTCTCGGCAGAGGATATCTGCCTCTGTCTTGTTTGCACTGATAAGCCATAATTCTGTGGTATGATCAGTGTTGTCATGGAGCACACGCCGTAGCACCTGCAAGATCGGCGTAATACCTGCATCGTTGACACGTCAGTCAACTGCCCTTCGAGTGAGAAGACAAATATGTACCACTGCCACCACATATCAGGCCCAGCTTGTTGACACGTTTTTCGACACCCTTCCACATCGCAGTCCCATTGCCCTTCCATTCAAAGGAGCCCAAGGGTCCCTTCAATTCAACGGTATCTCCAACAGCAAGCTGGTGGAACCCGACCGTCATCTTCCCCCCAGCCGGGTATTCAGGTGAAGGGTAGTAAATTCTAGCCACTAGTTCAGCAGACGGTCCCGTCCCATTCAGACACCAGGAACGAGACTCACTTGATCAAAAAATCAACCGCTCCTATGGCTCCATGCCATGACACTGGTGTGTAAGCTCGTTGCACCAGCTCCGCTGTATCCTTCCTCTTCAGACGCACAAATACATGTTGCCCAACAGGAAGGCCCAGGGGCTGCGACTCTGTTGGCAGAGAGAAACGATAGATCCACGAATCATGGTTCAACCGCAGGATTTCGGTCAATTGAACGCTCTTCCACTTCTTCTTATCCAAGAAGTCGCCACCGATATTGTCTGGTTCAGTCACTGTCGATAGTTTATCCTCGCTAACCAGAGTTCCAATGTGATACTACGGGGCTGAGCATCAAGCCAAGCTTGCAAGATAGTCCACATACCTCCGCCAACTTCGCTCGCCCCTCAGGGGAATGAATGGCCATGAAGTCTTCCGTCGCATCCTCCCCAGCAACGAGCAAGATGGAGTCGCCGCCACCGGGATGCTCATCGAGAAATGCTGTGCCATCGTACACCTCGCCCTTGACGACGAACCACGGCTTCGCGCGGTCCTGGCTCTGCAGCTCGGCCATGGTGACCTTTCTGCAGACACCGGGTTTTGTCATGGGTGTCTCCTGGGTAGGGGCGGCGGTGCTGGTGAAGGCGGATTCAGTTGCCTTGGCGCCCCAGGAGGGCTTGAGGATGTCTGCGCCTTCACTCTTCATACGCTGATGCACATAATTATTTGGGACTTGGCCTGCCGATGATGAGATTACGATCAACTTACCTCCATCCAGCCTCCGGACGCCGTACCAGCCAAAGTGGGGTGCTCGAACTGTAGCTGAGTCTTCCCATTCACGATGCTCTTGTGTATTGCGACTCGGAACCACCAGTTGTTCATCATCCCCAGTGCACTCCAGTACCTGACCGCGATACAGATGTTCAGCTGGAAACTTTGAAGCATAGATTTATCTGCACCTACATGTCTCGAGGCTGCAATGCCAAACCCTCATCCATCGCCCGAACCATGATCGCGTCGCACTTGGCTAGGGCTGGATGGGGCACTCGGAATGACCAGAAGCACCAGCAGCTGTCCGCCAAAGTGAGGATGTATCCGCAATACATGTGGAGTACCAAGCACTTACAATGACGTGTCTCTTTCCCTGAGATCCAGCATGCCATACACCGGGTCGTTGTGGCACACCGCGCGGAACATATCCTCGGGGTAGTTACTGTCGTTCAGGTGGGTGAGGAAAATTCAGTGAAGGGAGGATATCAGGATAGACCCACATGTCCGAGATCCTCCACGTCTCGCCCTGGTCGAGCGACACCTCGACTCGTGTCACCCTGCGTCCACCACCAGAGTACGCGTACCCCTCGACCACATATTCGCGGCCATCCGTGTCTGTGTCTAAAGTCAGGACCTCGTTATGGTCGGGCCGGGCGATGGCGCTGTTCACATTCAATTCTCTGATATATGAAACATCATTTTGAGTCGGCATACTGGTTTCGAGGGAATAGAAAAGGCCTACGTGATGATGTATCTAGTATAGAAAGATAGATGGTGAGTGTTTAGTGACGTTGCATAGGAGAGAGGAAGCACACCTTGGGTCGTACCACCAGTGCTTCTCTGCACGGGCTTGGTCGGGGAGGACCTGGGTTGGTAGGACTTTGTTGTCCCAGAAGTGAAGCTATTCTCGAGATTGTCAGAACATTGGCAAGGGATGATCAAGACGCTACTCTCACATGGTGTTGACTCTCTTGTGCGCTGACCTCTATCCGGCGCAGCCACTACCAATAATTTGTCATAGGCTACAGTATCATCGCACGCTCGGCCTTCGTACCTTTACAGAGCGGCCACCGATCTGGCCTGGAATGATGACTCGAACCGGGAATCCATGATCAGGTTCCAAAGGCAGTCCATTCATAGCCCACGCTGATGGTAAGCATGTGAATTCGCTGTCTTCTTGCATGACATAGAGAAATAATGTACCGATGAGCATCCCCCTGTCCTTGTTCCTGGCCCAGGACAACTTCTGGGAAGTACCATAAGGGCCATTCGGCAGACTGTCCCCTCCCTCGAAGACGACGTGCTTCGCCTGTCCGCGGATGGGCTTCACGTAGTCCACAACATCAGAAAGATAGATGCCTGTCCACAAGGCGGTGGAAACTACAAGCAAACGACTCAGCGACAGTCAGAACAAGAATACTATTGAATGAATTACCTCCAGCAGCACCCCAGCTGAACCCGAGACTCTTGCGCACGACGTTCTGCTCCTTCCGTCTGTTACCTGCACATACTAGCGTGACGGGTAATGTAACAACGGGAAACATCCGCGCTAGGTCTTCGATGCTAAAGCTCATTTCTCTTTCGACGAGACCGTGCACTCGGATTGTCCACGAACGCGACTCTTCGTCGCTGACTCTGGGAACTGCGCCATGGTTGCGGACAAAGTGGAGGTGTGCGGGAGTAAGGAAACCCTGTATAAATTATGAGAGTGGGTGTTGCAGTGGTACGGACGGATTTCTTACAGCTTTGAAGAGCTCGGGTAGGCGTGCCTCAGTGTTGAATGGGTGCTTTCCGGTGAGCCGAATCAGGTTAGGGTTCTGGGTAGTTTGGTTAGTTCGGCGACAAGCAGCGCGGAGAAGAACATGCTCACTCGCTTTACCCAGTTGTCTGGTGTCCCCATGTCCTAAAAACAGTCCTTATCGAATATAAACGGTATTGATACAAACCATACCTGATCAGCAACTACGAGGGGGTTCTCATTTTTAGGGAGCGGTGGCAATCCCTCAGGAAGCGAAGGACTGTCACGTTCCGGATCGACAAGAGTGGCTGGTGCAAATGGTTGTGGTAAAAGCGAGCAACTGGCACCAGACGGGGATGAGCTGAAGCTCGAAGAGGAAGACTGGTCTTCATAATCTGAGAGAATCGAGCGACCGTGATTCTCTGAACTCGTATCTGAGAGTGTTTCAGCCATGATTCGCTGGATATCACAACCAATGCTGGAAGACAGGCGAAGGCGACCACAGCGGCAGAATACATTTCATGTCTGCTACTTGCAGTGTAGAGATACCATCTCTCGGCTACTCAAAATACACGATCGGTGAACGTACAGCAGCATTCCCACGATACCTGTCAAAATCCTTATCTTTAGGCGGGCTAACTCTGTCCTGCTACCAGGTTTCTTGCTGTCCTCAAGCTTCACTAGATCGCCAGAAGAGGACTTGGTCGACGGCAATTCGAGTCAGACAATACGTCCACTACGCCGCTCTATTTTCGATTTCGTAGCCCGCACTATGTACCCTGTGGAGATGCCCTGCGGCCTTTTGTTATCATTCAATGAAAACTAAATTCGACCGAGCGAAGTGATCGCATTGTTACAAACACGTCTTTGTCCCTCGGTGTTTCTCCAGCTCCGAGATATGTCAAGGATGAATTCAAGTAACCTCTCCACAACGGCTGCAGTCGCGCTCTTCACATTTCTTATCTCAGAGCACTCTATTTAAATGCCTAGTTCGGTAGACTCAATAAGTTACAGTCATTCAATGCCGGCTATAGTCTATACATGATTACGAAACGGGATCGGTGCGGCGGAACTGCATATTTTCGTCATAATGTAGGTACAGGCACAAACGATATTATCAGATTGACGCCCTGATGAAAGGTACACCAATCAGTCATTTGGTGCTGCCGGATATGCGCAAGCACAAGTAGACGTACTATTGCGATGATGCCTGAGATCCAGAACGCCTTGCCGTGTGGTAATGGTTGGAAGCGGAAAATCAGTGCAAAGATTACACCACCGAGGTTACCCGTTGCACCGACAATACCGGTCATCAAGCCATTGGAGTCTACAAAACATATAAGCCGCAATTGGGGAAGATAGACTCAGTCCATACGTACTCGGGTTGCAGTGAGGCACAAGGGCAAAGTTTGCTCCGTTCCCTGCCTCGTTGAACGCAGCCGTCAGGAGGAAAAGAACAATCACAACAGCCACTAGGTCCGGTCGTCATCAGATTCCGAAGAAGAGCTGACGGAAAGAATGTTTCTTGACACTTACGTGATGGGTGCTTGTGGCCATCGATGTACACACCGAGACCCACAGACAGCAAACCCTGGGCTATACCACAGAAGATAGTAAGATACTTCTTGCCAGGTACCTGGGAAAAAATCATTATGTCAGAAAATGATATGGCACCAAAACAAATTGGAACTTACACCGTGTCGGCGGTAGATCAAGTCGCCCAGATATCCACCTTCAAATAAACTATCAGTCTTACCCATCTAGGAGCAAAAAAATTGGAAAAGTACCAAATGGCCGTGTAACGATGTTGATTAGACCGTACGCGCTAGCGATATATCCAGCTTTCGTCTGTCCAAAAGTCGGCGACTTGTACAAATTGAACAGCACGTTCGCCAAGTTCGCGTCGATAGCCAATTCGTAGCCGAATGTCGTGAGGTAGCCGAGAGAAGGCAACCACGTTAATGGGTTGACCAGCGTCCGGTACGCGAGATCCCATGTCAATTCCTTGTTGACCGCAATGTCCAATTCAGAGGTGACTGCAGCAAAGATCAATACATTGAGACCCATCACCAAAAGTCATAAGAGCAGGGACACACCGGACTCCTCCCCCACCGGGGCGACAACAACATGCGCATCTGGCCCAGTTACCTTCTCTACATTCGTATTAACCTCCTTCTTGACCATCTCCTTGTCATTCTGCGCTGCCTCCTCCTCGTCGAGCTTGCGGTGGGCAATCGGCAGCTTATTCCTGTCCGACCACTTCCCGGCGGGGTGGTCCGTGCCGAACACGAGCGTCAAGACGGCGACGAAGAGGAGGATGGGAACGGGGACAATGGCGAACGACGCGCGCCATGCGACGTGGGAACGGAGCCCGTCGGCGACGAGGCGGTTGAACAGCGCGATCATGATGATGAACGTGAAGCCACCTGTTTACGTTTTACCACTCATGCTCAAAGATTGTCGCGGGGATTGACGACAGAGGGAGCTTACCACCGGAGTTACCCCAGCCCCCGGCAAGCGCGTTGGCCCGCCCGACGACGTTCTTGTCGAAGAACGCTGTGGTCCATGCTTGGCAGGTGACGAAGGTGCCTCCGAGGATGCCAATGAAGAAACGGACGACGTAGAGGCCTGATGCGGTTGAGATGGTCCCGGCCAGCCCGGAGGGGATCGCGCCGACCACGAGCATTGCTGCCATTATTTTTCGGGGGCCGTACTCTGAGGAGCGGGTGACGGAGTCAGCTGATGTTCGGTCTGAGAGGTTAAAGGAAAACTCACGGTCGACCAGGGGTCCTATGATTATTCGCACAACGAGCGTGGCGCAAAGAGAGACGACATTGGAATTGCCTCGGATAGCAGAGATGAGCGTTGATACAGAGCGCCAGAAGGTGATGAACATACCGACCTGCGCTGCTGTCAAATGCAGATCGCTCTTGATCGCGTCTGGGATTAACGGCGAGAACGCGAACCAGGACAAACTGTATCCCTCTCCGTTAATCCTGGCAACCTTAACGGATCAGAGCAAGTCCGACTCACAATGCTACGAAGAACCCGAGCCACGCTCTGTGTCCGAGTCATGACCTCATTAGATGCTAACGGTGCGCTACCCATACTCACAGATGGAAGTTCACTGAGTATTGGTTATTGAGCGACAAGATGGGGAGCGTCGTGCATTTCAAGTTGACTGGATTAACGACTGCCTTGAAGAGGCCCATGTACGCTGGTCGCCCCTCCATAGCACTTGGACTCTTGCTGACTCGGTCGAGGTTTGAGAGTGACACCGGGACGGAGTTGCACGAGACGCGTCTTCGAGCGCTCTCTTCTTAAAATATCCAAAAGAATTGTTCAATGACACTCAGGATGAGCTCTTCGGCCTTCGTCACACGGCATCCGACGAAGACGTTTGATAAGGCTTCCCGAGGTGCCTTATCAACGTTGCGATTCCATACCGCTGGCTAGTTCGCCACGACGTCGATCGAAATGCCGGAAAACTGGTATACGCGCCGGTATCTCAACCCCACTCGGCGTATTGCTATCTAGTCGGACGACCAGCTCGGCGCATCCATCCTGTGGCTAAACGAAACATCAACTTGTCTGATAAGTCTGTCGTGCTCTGTCGCGTCGCGGGGGCTGTCGAGAGGTACCAGTACAGGATATTGGAATCCTGAAAAAGTTATCATCAAGTACGCCGTGAGGAAGCGAAGGACGGATATGACGAGGGTGTTAAAGCGCGTAAGGTAGAACCAAGAGGGTAAATTCAAATTACCTAGGCTTCTTGCAGGGAAATTTAACTACTCCATGCATGTAGACCAACATATGTTCGACACCATACACGTCTTGAGTAGCTTGTATTGCTTCACTTGCAGTGTCATTATTATACCATACGACAACTACAACGGATGGAATCGAATATCGGATAAGTTCGGCGCACCGTCAATTTTGTCGGATTGAATCGGACAGGGGCAGCCCAAAGCATAGCCGGACACCGTTATCGTGGGTCAACATCTCTCCCATTGCAACTAAATTGCCTTGTTTCCATTGGAGGACTTACTCCCGACAGCACCAATTCACGTCAGAGCAGTCAATCTGGGAGAAAATCTGTCTGGACTCTGATCGGCGCAGTCCCCGCCTCGACCTTGAACCTATCTTCGACACATTAATGGCGATCATTTTCAATTTAACATCTGGTGTACGTACCTTCGCATAAGACCTTACACTATCACTTTGCAGGCTCCAAAGTCTTCATTAAGTCCCCATCTCGGCGCAGTTCCTTGGTTGCGGTCGGCGGCCAAATCAATGTCTACCCCGCCAGCCATGGATGGGCAGCAGCGGAAAACAATCTTTGTCGCTGGCCTCGGAATGGTCGGCATAGGTACGCTCCTCATTCAGGTCAATCATGTTACGACGCCAATTAATTCACGGCTCTGCAAAACATAGCGTTCATTGAGAAGCTTCTAAACCTTGACGAAGCAATGCGCTACCGGATCGTTACGTGCGGAGAGGGTGAGTAACTATATTTTTCTTACAAAGGTACTTTACACTGAAGATCGGACAGAAATGCACTTAGCGTACAATCGGGTCGCACTCACCGACTACTTCCAACACCGCTCGGTCGAGAAGTTGTACTTGAACCAAGGTAGTTACCTTCGTCCAGCGCTCCAAAAAGTCCGACTTACAGACACCCAATAGCTGACTGGTATGCTAAGCAAGATTCCGAGCGTTTCATGTTCTACACGGGAGAACAGGTCATCTCTTTAGATCCCGCTGCACACACCGTCACAACTAGCAAAGGCAGAACGATCAAGTATGACTACTGCGTGCTTGCAACAGGCTCTGTGAGTACACTACCGCCTTACATCCCACCCGAGAGGGCCGCGAAGATGCAGGGTGTATTCGTCTACAGAAACATCTCGGATTTGGATAGCATATTGGCATATGCGGATAAGGATGGTGTTAAGGGCGGCAAGGTAGGCTACCACCATGCTGGTATCTCGCGCTGCATGTCATGATTGCCATAGACCGTTGTGATTGGAGGTGGTCTCCTGGGATTGGAAGCTGCCAAAGCAGTTTATGACTTGTACGCGGCCCAGAACAGTCTCCGGATACCCTTCCCTCATCCGCTTCCTGATTTCCAGAGAAACCATAGCCAAAGTCTCGATCGTCAATCGTCAAGCCTACCCTCTCTCCCGTCAGCTCGATGAAGAAGGCGGCGAGATCGTTCTCCGCCGTATCGAGAACATGGGCGTCGAGGTGCTCACCAACATCACCGTCAAGGACATCACCACCGCGGACGACGGCACTTTCAGCGGCCTCGAGATGAGCGACGGCCGGCACGTCGACGCGCAGATGGTCATTTACGCCATTGGGATCACGCCGAGAGACGACTTGGGCCGGGCGGCGGGGCTGAAGTGCCATGAGAAGGGCGGCATTGTTGTGGATGACTCGTTGAAGACGAGCGCGGAGGACGTGTTCGCGATTGGAGAGTGTGCGAGTTGGAGGGGGAATACGTATGGGCTGATCGCTCCCGGAGGTGGGAGTCTCCCAACTGTGGAAATCGCCCACTCGAACTCACGACTTTGGCAAAACAGTTGAGATGGCTGATATTCTTTCGTTCAACTTCACCCAGACCGAAACGTCCATCGGCGGCTTCAAGTCCCGCCAGATGAATGCACCCGACCTCTCCACCAAGCTCAAACTCATGGGCGTCGATGTACGTCCTCTCCCTCCCTCCTTTCCCCTTTCTCATCCACTCCACTCTACACCCTAGGTCGCGTCCTTTGGCGACTACTTCGTGGACAAGAATCTGGACCGCCGGCACACGAAGAAGTCCACTGCATCCGTCGAGGTTACCGCACCCTCGACGTCTACGCCGCTTTCGTGGAACCAGACGAACGGAAATAAGCCCAAGCCGGTGTGGGAAATCAAAGAGGATCAGTCAGGTGGTCTAAAGGGTACTATCATTACGACCGAGGCTGAGACGGCTGCAGACGAGAAGTCGAAGTCGGGCCATGCGAAGAAGAAACAGGATGCGTTCGAGGGACCGATCGAGTCTTTGACGTATCGAGATCCGTTTTCGTTTGTTTACAAAAAGTGAGTATCGTGCTTTCACGTGAAAGGTGACGCAACTGAATTTGTTTGTTCGACAGGTACATCTTCAGTGCTGATGGCAAATATCTTTTGGGTGGTATGATGGTTGGAGATACGTCCGACTATGTCAAACTAGTGGCTCTGGTCAAGAAGAAGGCACAATTCCTTTCGTACCAAGCCAGTGAATTCCACTTACGTATTGCCTCACCTAGAAATTGATTGAGGTGCCACCATCCCAATTCATCTTGGGTGTAGAGAAGAAAGGCGAAGACGAGGGCGCGGACTTGGACGATGACACGCAAATCTGCAATTGTCATGTGAGTTTGTTTCATCCATCCTTCCCCTCCAGCGAGGATTGTCTAAACTGCAAGTAGAACGTGCTCAAAGGCACTATTGCGCAATGCATTAAAGATGGAGTCGACACGATTAGCGACCTTAAGGCGAAGACGAAAGTTGGCACCGGGTGTGGCGGATGCATACCCCTCGTTACCAACATTTTCAAAGTAAAATGGTACTTGGTAGCTGTTTAATCGATTAAGACTTAATATTGTCAATAGGCGGAGATGAAGAAGGCTGGACACGCACTGAACAACAACCTCTGCCCGCATTTTGCCATGTCGCGGCAAGAGCTGTTCACTGTAGTTAAGTAAGCCACGCGGATATCCCCGTCTATTGGATATGGGCCCATCATGTTTTCATACAGACTTCGCCACTTGAAGACGTTCACCGAGGTCATGGAGTCCGTAGGGGTAAATAAGGATTCCGTCGGGTGCGAGATCTGCAAGCCGGCTATAGGTGTGCCCTGTATCTGTAGTGCATCTCCAAATCGATCTGACTAGATACGGTATTCAAGGGTCTATCCTCTCCTCTTTGTACAACGAGCACGTCATGAACCCGGTGCATCATGCGAACCAGGATACGAACGACAGGTTATTTGAGCTCCTTCCTTGCACTAGAAACTACTGCTGATCAAATGTCAGATACATGGCGAATATTCAGCGAAACGGTACTTTCTCCGTCATTCCGCGCGTGGCTGCTGGGGAGGTGAGTTACTATATCGAGCGTAAAGATTACGATTATTAATCTCGACCCAGATTACTCCGGAGAAGCTCATTGTACTGGGACAAGTCGCTAAGAAATGCAAGTGTATTCAGTGTGTCATCAGGACACAAGAGATCTGATATGCCGTAGATGGCTTGTATACTAAAATTACTGGAGGGTAAGCTGCTACAGTACCCCTCTCAATTACTATGCTTACGTCTACTTTTCCCGATAGGCAGCGTATCGACTTGTTCGGTGCGAAGAAGCAAGACCTACCTGACATTTGGGAGGAGTTGATCGCAGCCGGTTTCGAGAGTGGTCACGCTTATGGTGAGCTTTTCGTGTATGACTCTTATGAACTGATACTTACGCTCAGAAAGGCAAAGCTCTTCGTACAGTCAAATCTTGTGTTGGTACAACCTGGTGTCGTTATGGCATCGGTGATTCAGTTGGATGTACGTTCCTCGGTTACTCCCTTTGGAAGATTATAATGTTCGCCTAGTGGCCATCGAGCTCGAGGAGCGTTACAAGGGTATTCGTTCCCCGCATAAACTCAAGGGCGGGGTTAGCGGTTGTGTCCGAGAATGTGCTGAAGCACAGTCTAAAGACTTTGGTCTAATTGCCACTGACAAGGGCTGGAACGGTACGTCCTCCAGGTCGTTAGTAAGACGAGACAATGACTGACGCGGTCTTCCATAGTTTTTCTTGCCGGCAATGGTGGTTCGAACCCACGGCATGCTACCTTGTTCGCAACAGATGTTCCTCCATCAAAGGTTATCCGAATCATTGACCGTTTCCTCATGTATTACATCCGGACTGCTGACAAGTTGATGAGAACGGCACGTTGGGTGGAGCAGTTCGAGGGTGGTATCGAAGTACGCGCCTTTCGCATCTGTTGTTTTACACAGTTAACTTTAGAGGACACAGAGGTTAAAGAAGATCCTACTCGATGACGAGCTAGGTATTTGTGCAGAACTGGAGAAGGAGATGGATGAGCTTGTCGGCACATATTACGATGAATGGGCCGCTGTCGTGAAGGACCTCACGAGGCGGAAGCAGTTCCGACAGTTTGTGAACACGGTACACGTCGGTGCTGTGCGCGATTGATCTTTTTGCTTACGATTTTCTCAGGACGAGAGCAGTCCCCAGATGGAGATGATCCAGGAGAGGAACCAAACACGGCCCGCCAACTGGCCAAAGACGTTCCCTCCGGCCAAATTACACGTCTCCAATATTCGTACGCCCAAGAGCGAGTGGAAATGGAGGGAAGTCGCTGCAACCGAAGACCTCATGCCAACACGGGCAGGTACTACGTGAGCCAGGCTTACCATGCTTGCTTCACAGTGTGCTGAAACATTTCCTCAGATCAGCCGCAGTGAAGTATGGAGACAGCCAGCTGGCTATCTTTCATATACCCAAGCGCGGTTACTACGCTACTCAGCAGGCATGTGACAAATCACTGGAATTTCCAGGATTACTATATTGATTCTTCTGTTAGATGTGCCCACACAAACGTGCCTTCGTGCTGGATCACGGTATCGTTGGTGACGATCCTAATGGTAACGTCTATATCTCATGTAAGCACCCTATTTACTCCGTGTGGGTCCGTCTAACATGTCTTCAGGTCCTCTTCACAAGCGGAATTACAAGCTGGATAATGGCGAATGCTTGAATGACAACAATTATTCCATCATTGCTTTTGACGTCAAGGAGGAAAACGGCAAACTGTCCTTGCTCCTCCCCCAGCCGGACGAGTTGGACGCTGTTATCGGGACCAGCAAATGGATGGTCCGCAAAGCTACCGCGGAGGTCGTTGAGCGTGGCGGAGGGGATGCACTGGAAATCGCTGAAGTGCGTGATGAAGCTGACGTTGATGTCTCCGCCGGCTCGGGTTGCACGGGTAACAACTGCGGCGGCGGCAAGTTGATGGACTGGTAAAAGTTGTAAAAGTATATATTCAGTGTATTTTTAGTGTCTCTTTATTAATTTCATGCATCCTGCGGAATGAACGTCTCTTCGAGTCCACTTCCACCGATTTCAGTTATTTCAACGGGCCCTCAGGACTACAAGGCTGCGTTCCACTACTGCAGAAAGCCTTTAGTCCACTCGTCCTCAATTTGACAATTGTCGAGAGATAGTCGGCCATTCGAACGTGAGTGGCAAACCAGTGCTAAGTTCAGGGTTTCGGGCCCGGGCCCTTTCGGCGGACTTGGCTCGAAAATACCATCAGCTTCGCGGGGGTCGATTAACGTTATGACAGGACAAACAGTGCGTCTAAATGTGTAACTTGATCGGTTTCAGCACGTCCGCCTCTTCCTGTCTAGGTACCCTTATGTACGGAAATGAGTTGCGGACTGTAGGTAGTGGTCGTGGGTGAGAGCTGTTTCTTACCAGTGCACTATTTCGCTTCTTCCGCGCACTCGACGTGGTCTCCTGCAGACCGCAGAGGCCATCACCTTCACTCGTTCTCGTAATCCTATTCTGGAGCATGATTGAGGACGAATTGACCAGGGTTACTATTCAAACAAGAATACCAACGGAGTTGGCGGGAGAAGACATGCCACTCCGTCGCTTGGCGATCTCACAAAGTAGAATTTAGTGATTATGCACGGGACCACAGCGCGTGAAACGTGCCACTCACTGAATTACTTCTACGCAGGGCCATGACTATGCAGAGACCCTCTGACGTTGGGATTGCATGCCACGGGCAAGAAATCCCGCGTAGAGCAGGGTCACCTGTAAAATGTTCCTGGTCCTTTCACTCCGTAGAGACTTCGTCGGACCTTTCAATTCATTGGGACACATTGAATATCGAATTTACTGCTTCTTGCCTTCGATGTCTGGGCCTGACGCAGGACACGCCGCGTCATGACGGTTGACTACCAGCCGGACTGTGCAATTTGCGGGAGCTGTGAACGCCGCCTCTTCTTCACCGGCATTGTCAGGCGTTTGATCTGGACAAGACTGCCAAAATGCTATAAAAGCCATTCACCATGGTCAATAAATCTGCATCATCGCATATTTTTCTCTCTTGCACTTTAATCGCTCTCTACTCCACCACTCACCGTCCTTACTACCAATAATGTTCTCTTTCACCAAGGTCGCTGCTATCGCCGCAATTGCCACCCTCGCGGCTGCCTCCCCTGTACCTGGTAGCTCGGGTTCGTGCAACACTGGCCCCGTCCAGTGCTGCAACTCCGTGAAATCGGCCAGCGATCCCACGACGGCAGGCCTCCTTGGCCTCTTGGGTATTGTCGTCCAGGACGTGACTGCTTCCGTTGGTCTCCAGTGCACCCCGATCAGCGTGATTGGTGCTGGTTCTGGCGCTTCTTGGTGAGTCACAATTGAAGACATGGGTAACTTGGTATTGATTTCCTCCTTAGCTCTGCTCAGCCCGTCTGCTGCGAGAACAACTCTTACGGTATGATTTGACGGCTTTTCTTTTTGGCTCGGTTCTTACCTTGTCAACCGACAATGTTATCAGGTAGTCTCATCTCCATCGGTTGCGTTCCCGTTTCTCTCTAAACGAGTCTCGAATTCGTTGGAGGTGAGCAAGCCTAGTTCTACCCTGCGGAGCGTCTTCTGATCCACACCGGCAGGATATGATACGCGCCTATTGGTCCTTTGCTAGAACATTGTTAGTCTGAGGGCATCTGGGATTGGAAACGGGTGGAAACTTACCTAGTCATTCATTGCGAAATCTAAAATCTCTTAATTATTCTCATCGCTGTGAAGCCTTTGAGATAATGCAAGGCAAGTATACGATACTGCTGCTCAAGCTTGCATTGCCATATCGCCATATATTATTTGTCTGGGAGACTGGTTGACTGCGTATGGTAGTCTGCGTCCTGCGGATATTTGGACTGTTCATGTGTAATGGGCCGTCAGTTAGAATGGAGTATCCTTGTCCCTTCTGTCGGGAGGATTCAGAGCCGACGTATATGCTCAGAAAGTATCAACGCAGCGCGTGGAACCTAGAAATAAACAGTGGACTGCGAGACTGGACAGTGGGAGGATGTTAGCGATTTATTTCCGTATGATTTTAGAGGAAGTAAAGATAGAACTAACCGGTGGTCTGGGCGGCTTTCCTCATTACTACACGGCACAAATGCGATCTGACACTCTTACCAGGCTGCATTCCCATACGCTCTACACACATGCCAGGGTAACGACAGTCCTAGGCTGGGTTTGAAGGGGACACATCGAAGTCTGTTGCCTTTGCCTTCACAATTGTATGGGAAGAAGAAACCTGTCTCCAGCGAGATCTAGATTCTGCCCCAATCTCGCCAGACAGGCGGGTTACGAGCCTATGTACTAGCAGATGATCCACGTTTGGTCCCTCATGGATATTTCATGATGGTATGACCCGACATTGGCATCAACCACACAAGACTGACATTCACAACAAACAAGTAATAGAGTATCGTAGATGGACAGTACTAACGAGCGGCAGGGGGAGACATTATCGGGTATAAGCTCAACGACAGCTAGCGTTTTCACAAAAAAGTAGAAGGTCCCAAAATCAACAGTGTCACCAAGAATCCATGCACGCGGATCGGTTATCTCCTCGCAGAGCCTCGGCCGTAGCCGACCTGCAGGTTGTCCAGCTCCGCCTCGAGAGCCTTGATCGCGCTGTGCGCCATCTCCAGGTCCTTGTTGAGCCTGTCGCGCTCCGCAATGAGCTGTATTCCAAGCAGTCAACATCGTATCTTCATATAGAACAGGCGGACATACGTGCTGCTCCCACTGCCTGAACCGCGCCTCCTCCGCCTTGACTTGCTCCGTGAACCGCTTGCGCAACAGCTCCTCCTCCTCCTTGAACTTCGGATTGTCCAGCTTGCGCGGCTTGGGCTCGCCGAACTTGCGCGTCTCCATCTGCTGCTGCCGGTAGTTCTCGTAGTGCACCTCCTCTGTCGTGTGGATGAGATCCAGCATGTGCGTGCGGATCACGAGCGAGCGCAGCTTCTTGAAGTCACAGTGGTTCTCATTCTCGACTATACGGATATCAATCGAACTGAACGGAGGTGAGCAGGGAAGTGGAAGACGTACCCTCGGCAACACCCCAAAGGTATTCACGACCTTTAACGACGCGTCCGTCAGCTGTCTGGACGTCTTCGGTCGAACCGATGATGCTGAACGGCATAGCTTCAATCAGCATCTTAGCATGCTGCGTTGCCGCATCATCCTCGTTGTCGAACGAGGGTTGGTAGATCCTGATGCCCTGCGCCGCGACCACTTCCCGGATCTGTATAACATAATGTTAGTTCAACTGAGTGAGATATGAAGAAGGAAACATACGCGCTGCTTGAAAGTCACAAGATCATTCTGCGTAAGCGTGTCGGCCTTGGCAACGACAGGGATGAGGTTGACACGCGTGCCGAGGCGCTTCATGATCTCAATGTCCAGCGGCTTGAGCCTGTGTCCCGACGTCAAGTTTAATCTCTAGTCACAAGTAAGGCAAAACTCACGTATGACCCGTTGGCCTAACGAAGTACAAGCACGCATGTACCCTCAAGTCCGTCTTCTCTTTCCGAAGAGGCTGCTGCTCCTGGCGCATGTACGCCTCATGCTGGTCGTCAATAAAGTCGACAATCGGTGCCCAGCTGTCGCGGTTGTTCACGTAGTCACCGAACCCGGGGGTGTCGATGACAGTCAGCTTCACCTTGAACTGCTTCTCCTCGAGCTCGGCCTTGATGATCTCGACCTCGGTAAGCTTGTCGAGCTGCTTTTGGTGCCGCTTGTGGTACTGCTTCGCGGGCGAGAGCTCGGTGGAGAAGAGCGTATTGATGAGGGTCGTTTTACCCAGGCCAGACTCCCCTGTGCATGGACGATTGCATAGAGGCAGGGGAAAGTGAGGTCATGGACGTGTAGAGATACAGAAGAAGTCGAGAACGCACCAACTACCATAACCGTGAAGTGTGCCCCGTGTTTTGCGACAATCTTATGCCTCTACACGTTGCCCATTAATAACCCATTATAGCACGAGTGCTCAAGTCGCGACGGATACGCACCTGGTTGGGGAGGTTGGCGATACCAATGCCATCTGACGGCGGGGGAGGAGCAGAGGCCATCTTTGAACTGAACGAAAGGACAGTAGAACGGATTAAGAAGAGAGGAAAGGAGGAGAGAGACGGTGGTGGTCGTCAACAGGCCAGCGAACGCGAAATTACTGTGACAGCTAATAGAGAAGCTCGACCGACGGGAAGATGTGCGTGTATTTGGACTTGGTGGCGGTCAGAGTGCTGCCAACGGCGACTTGAATTGACTTGACATGCTGCTTTACGTCTACTCTCTGTCTGCCGGTCTGCTATGGTGTTTGCTGCTCTTTATTCGTCTTTTTGTGACTGGCACCATGGCTAAATTGCCAATAATCATCTCGTTCGAGTCTAGTTTATATAAACACGCTCCCCGTTACTCGAAGTTTTTGCAAGACTATTTCATGCGACGACTCAGGAGTCCATTTTCGGCAGCTTGTATGCTCTATCATTCCATACGATTGGCAATCTGACAAAGAGCCTCTTTCAAAACACGCTACATGTTCGATTCATCCCTTACATGAGCTTCGGGATATTGCCTTCAGCACTCGCACAAATGGAGATATCGCATCGTTTTGCAAGGGCTAGTCGACAAAAAGCTACGTTAATTCCGATAGATACGGCCATAGAACATACACAGGCATAGCAGGTGCGCTTGCGTCCTGAATAGATCTCAAAATTGACGGCTGGCGTGCTTCCGACCATGGTATATTCGGAACTCTGCGGCGTACTGCTTGCAGGATGTGTATCTGCCATATCTTCCCTCGGCTCTAAAGTGCAACGTTAAAAGCTCGGTTGTATCCTTCTTGTCCAGAGAGCTATCGATCCCTATACCTTTGCTCTAGTCCTACTCTAGCCTCCATGCACCCACACTCGGCCACCAACCTTACAGCAATCAAATCTCGATGCAAAGAGAACAAGTTGCGGTACTCAAAGGCACTAAATAGTCTCCTCGGTAGCCCGTGAATGTACGTTGATCAGATATCTTTCTACCTAACAAACTGCTTCGACGCTCGAGCTGCAAGGCGGCATCATGCTGACCAACCGCAAACGTCGAAAAGATACTCACTACCAACCCCCTTGGCGTGTGAAGACCAAATACATTTACTTTCTGCAAACACTCTCGCTCAAGCACGTCCGTTCTCGCAGGCTTAACTAGCAACTCTCCGCGGGTAGACAAGCAGGTGACAATCTAACTTGTGATGTACCGGACATGACGAGATGCCTGCCAAAGCGTCCATGACTGATCTTCACCGCATTGACTCCCTCGCTCGGAAGGGAGGCCTGCTTTGCCTGGGACATACATCGTTTAAGGATAAGAAGGTGTAACACAGTCGGCGCTTTCCATATCACAGAGGTCACCAAGTTTATCGCGAGCTGCGCATGAAATCGCGTTCTAGTCCGCACTGTGAGTCTTTCTCCACTTTCTGCCGTATTGGTATGCAGGTATGCACCTCAGAGTCCTACCACAAATTTTCGCCGAAAGCTACAAACTAATTCGAAGCCGCTGTCGTCTGCAGCGCAGTATTTCACCTGACCCCACGCAGGCGTCGCAGCGCCGTCAGTTAGCCAACATCTGGCCGTCCCTGATCACAGTGATCACCCTTCGACATGAGTAACCCGCCTGCGGTTTATGTAGTACATATCCGGATCCGCTCACAACCTCTCCCCATCCTATCTCCCGCACCTCTTTAGTCCCTCGCCATTGACGAAATGCGCCTCCCTTTTTCAGCCCTCGCCCTCTTTGCGGTCGCTGCCAATCACCATTCTGCTCGGAAGCCGACGAGTTCGTAGTCCCGTCTGCCTTATACCCGTAAGCAACTGATCTTATACTACTCACGCTTCAACTGACGCAACTACCACCGTCCGTGCAGATTTTACCTGCGCCACCTAGGAGGGCATCACGCCCGTGTACATCGACTACTACCTACGGCAGGCAACTCTCTATCTTCCAGGCGGTCCCGGGCTCTCTTCCCCCTCAAGTCCTGTACGCGGACACACTCCGCAGACGTGAGTGCACGCGTCTCTGTGGCCACATACCCGTATCTCCCTAGATCCCAGACGCACCGGTCTACAATACACGTCGTCAACCTGTACACAACGTACGGGCTCAACCCCATCGACTGCACGGCGTCTACGCCACGGTTACGTTTCCTCCGAGATGATAAAGCTACAAGTGATTTCTTACATGCCCTGGTATTCTGGCCATCCACCCTAGTACCTTCTTCCATGCGCTCATTTTTTGCACGTCAAAAACTGTCTGAGCACGAATTCAGCGAGCGGCAGGGAACCAAGATGTCCGAGTGGCCTGGGCAGCCTAGAAATCTGCCTCCTACGACTATGCTGAACACCGGGACTTGTCTCTCACTTTACCGGCAACGACCATCTTGGGTCCGCCTGACTGAGTCGTAGCGACACGCGGGTGAACTTCATTCGATGCCTATCCACCCTTTACATGCTACCGTACTCGTCGCAGTTTCCTCAACGATCAGTGCCAGAGGCGGTATGACGGGAAAACAAGGGACGCCACATAGCTTATAATGCGTGGGCTAGTCCGGAATTCGAGAATTGTCCTTGTTTGTACGGGGATTCACTTTGGCAGCGCCGGTCATTATGGCAATACCACTGGTGGGTACAGATGCGTTGTTATTAATGGACGATAGATCCGGTACTGGGTCACATGTAGATCTCGCGGAGAAAATGAAGTTTGGCGCTTCAAGTTTGCGACCATGGGCAGGGGTTGACACGGGAAATATCTGTCTTGCTAATGATCCCTGCTATCTGGCAAATAAGAAAATAGGAAGGAAAGAGCGGGATTCACTATAGCGGATTACACAGGACTTGAGTACCATATGGAGCGTCTTGAAATCAGGATAAAAATCGTTCAGCGTGAGATGGACTTGTCTGGCTAATAATTAATAATGCTCGGGACCTTGCATTCGACGATTAAATGATAATTATACAGTGATTGAATAACATATATAACTATCATTATCTCCCTGAGGATATGGGGATTTTATGCTCAGTTGGCTCTGCAATTTGTTCTGCTTGTAGACCTCAATGGGAAGATAGCTGCAATGGAGTGTTGGATTGCAATTAAGAACATATAGTGATAATATGAAATTCACAACATATCCCTGCCAGCCTTACTCTCATCGTATGTATGTATGTTGATTCACAATAAGATCAATATATCAATTGAGGTTGCCTGTGAATATATAGATCAAATACACTCTTACAGTACACATTTAGTCTTATCATACTGTGCTCTGGCCTGCAATCTAGCACTTCATTCCGATGACTTTCAGATGAAGTTTGGTATGTTGAATAAGTCACAGAGTTAATAAGGTATAATATTGGCATATGCTGATGGAGTTTATCTTGATTATTTTTGTTATCTAATATAATCACTAGTTACATAATCACGGACTACTTACAAGGTACCGCGGCGTTTAGGAAAGCGAGTTACTCCACTTTTCGGATATAAAGGGCATTTGGACCCGTTTTCGTCTACGCAGAGCATCGGTTTCTCAGCTATCCTGTCGACAACCACCATGAGCTGCAGGACGTCCCAGCTCGGCAGTCGTATCGCTCGCCGCTCGTTCAGTGCTTCAGCCAGCGCTAGGGACGAAGTAGCCAGTACAATCAAGAAGACAAAGTCGAAAAAAGAGCTTATCTTGGAGAAGGAGTTTGCTAAGCAGATCTATAGGCGCAAAGAGAAGGCAGAGCGAGATGAACGCGTCGACATCACAAAGGCGCTGTCTCCCGTGAAGACGTAGGTCCCAGCTATATGAGTAATTTACCAAAGGCTCACTATTGGATAGGTACGAAGGAGGCTTCACGAGACCGCAGATGCTCCGTACCTCCAACTGGTGGAAAGGCGGAAGCTACTTGGCCAAGGAAAAGAGCTACGAGACTCCTCTCCCTATCGCGTACGAGCCCCACACTGTAATCCTACTCGAGTCCCGCTATCCTATCAACATGCCCGTCGGTCGTCCAGATTCCTACGAGCATATCCTCGTAGCCATGCCCACCACCAAGGTCAGCCAGTACCTGGCTCACACCCGATCGCCCGACTTCAAGCGTCCTACTCTCGACATGGCACAGTGGCCTTGGATGCCGAAAAAGGTGAAGCACGTCAAATGGTGGGAGGACCCGGAGGACAGGCAACGCACGTATGCTGAGCTGAATGGAGAGATCGACCCGACAGTCCAAGATACTCCCGAAGCCGCAGTATCCGGCAGCAGCCCGTCTTCAAACTCTAGCCGCGCAGTCGGGATGCTTCTCGCCTCCTCCCCCTCAACTCGCAGTCCTATGCAGCAGGCTCAAGTCCGCTTCTACTCATCCCGTCCTCCCCCCGACAAGGACGAGGACGCCGTGCCCGAGTACTTCGTCGAGCGCAAGCGCCAGCGCGACGCGATCTCAGAGCGCAAAGAGCAAGAAGGCGACCTGATGTACGAGCTCTCCGCGGGCATCATCGCCGACGCGCTCTCCGCCACGACGCAGGGCACGCAGGAAAAGACGCCGTTCGAGTTCACCGACGACTCGGGCGCGGTGCTGCACCCCAGCGGGTTCGCGGTGCCCTCTGGCACGGGCCGCGAGACGGACAGCCCGGTGTTTGACCGGCGCAAGAGCCGCAAGGAGTACAAGGAGCGGCAGACGGCGGGCGTGCGCGAGCGTGTGAGGGAGATGGCAGGGCTGAAGGACGACGAGGTCGTGAACATCGTCGAGGGCGGCGTGCGGCCGCGCGAGGAGAAGATCCCGGTAGAGATTCCGCACCCCGATGGCACTGTCGCGCATCCCTCTGGTTTCGTCCCGCCGGTCCCGAACACGAGCTTTACCTACGGTGTGAAGAACGGGCGTGCGTTCCATTCGAGCGCGATCGCGTCTGCTGTGCTGCTCGACGGGCAGGTGCCCTTGCTCGGCGAGCCCGAGCCTGTCACCTCCGCCGAGCCCGTCATCCCTGCTGACCCCTACGATATCGCCTTGCAGAAGCTGCGGTCGGAATACGAGCCTACCCTCGAGAAGGAGCCGTTCTGGCGCCCGCTCCTCACCCTCGAACTCTCCACGCGTCCTTTGGCTGAGACCATCCGCCGGCTGTCGACCGCTCTGCCGCGGGGCCTGTCGTACCCCGCTGCGATCGCGCCGGAGCAGCGGCTCGACGCGAAGTCGTTCACGGCGCGGATTCGGTGTTTGAGGTTGCAGCGGATGCAGCAGCTGACGAAGGACACGGCTGAGCTGCTTGCGGGGTATCGCGGAGGGTTTGTGGGGATACGGTTTTCGACGGAGGAGCTGGGGAGGGGGACGGTTGGGGAGGGGATGGAGAGGCCGATTCCGGGGGAGAAGAGGGCGATCAAGGTGGGGGTGGGCGAGTGGTATAGGCGCGCGGGGGAGGTGAAGGAAGGGTTTGTAATGGATGCGGAGCATCTTGGAGAGGACGCTGTGGAGGTGTTTGGGCTTGATGAGTTTGGTGAGAGGGTCGAGAAGGAGAAGGAGTCAGCTTAGATGCAGGGCGGTGGGGTGTGTCTTGGTATCTGCATTGGCTATTACGGAAGGCGGCTCCGAGGATGGGAGTATTGGTATCGTTACAAGTAATCGACGGACTGCTTTAGCATCTTCACTATATTGATGATTCAAAGTGTGCTGCTTTAAACCACATTCGTTGTGTATTCTTAGATTTCCTCGTCAACTTGTAAGATACGCTAGAGAAGTAGGAATGTTTTCGATGAGAGAACGTGTCATGCTGACAGTTACTTGAGTCGTGCCCCCTCTCAGCTATGTATATGATGTCTTGGCCACGAAGTATATATATGATACCGTCTTGAAGCGAAGGTATCTTCAACAATTTCTATATACCAGTTAAGGACTCCACCATTACAATCGAGGGGGGCGAAGGTCGTGCATCTCTATCTGTAATTACAAACAGTGTTACCTAGGTCACAAATATTTCCTCAGCAGTCCATGCATGCTCGATGTCCACGAAATTAAAGTGTGGCGTTGCAATTGGGAAAGGAGAGGGATATCACGTGACAATGCGTCTATAACTTGTGACGCATTCGGCTGCGTGACACCCAGCGGATCCGGTACGGTAGTCTCTTCATGTTCACTCGACGCGTACTTTTAATTCATCGACAGCACTAACTGGTAGACACACGTTCGACATGCGCATAGTCTATGTATAGGTTGCATTCTTTCTGCTTCCATCGGCTTGGTCAGAAGGACTTGTACACTGGCAGGACGGCAGAAACAGATGCACATCACCTCTCACTATCAACGTCTAGACTTGATACGCGCGGAGTTCCAGCCTTGTATGGCGAGAAACTTGGACACTGCACTTGAATACGACTCTACATTATTGGATCAAGGTGACTTTGCAAAAGCTCTCATAGGCTGGGCCGGCCCCACAGTGTAGTGCCTGCACTGACAGGACATGTGTGCTTTGCGCTGGCATCTGGTTGATTAGTCCCGGCGCTGCTGGGAGTCTGGGGCTGGTTCTTCGACATTGGACGCTGGATAGAAGTTGAGTCAATGGACAGGTATCATGACTGTCGGCTCGCAGCTCTGGGTGCCAGTATTGCAAGTACTAGATACCGACCCTACCCGGGTAGCAAGTCTGTATTCACGTATGCATACAGGCCAGAGATCAACAGAACCATGTAGAACACAGGCTCCGATGCGCGGCTCACCTTTGTCGGAGAGCGCATCCTTTGCCATAATGCAAATGGGAAATTCTCAAGTGTCACGCGAAAGGAAGATTAAAGATATCCACAGTGAGTGTCTATGATCTCCACTATCTACAGCCCAATACCCTCAGACTAATGTTCTAACAACCTTCCAAGGTAGGAGATAGGCACATACATGCCGATTCCTGAAGAGTCGCCTTTACTTCGCATATTCCACACATCGGTTCACAGGCGCTTACCTTGAGCGTCCATTGACCTGGCTTTTAATTTAGGGGGACAGGTGCACACCCGATGGCGATGGCACCACCTGCAAGCTCAGATCAATAAGTCGGCGAAGCGAATATGGTCAAGGCCTACCGTAGTTATTGTTCTTGCAGCAGACGGGATCTGTAGAGCTGCGCGAGAAATTCATTCAAATTTCCCCAAGCCAGGATAGTCAAAACTCACCAAGAATCGCCTTCACCAGCACCGATGACATTGAGAGGCCTGCACGTGATCCCAACCAGGACATTGGGGTCCTGGAGGTCAATGCCCAAGGCAGCAAGTTCCTTAGAGGCGATGGGGCCGCTAGCCTTCTGGAAGGTGTCGCAGCACTGGAAAGGGCCAGTGTTGCAAGACCCAGCACCGGATTTGGCGGCCGCAAGGGAAGCAACAGAGGCGGTAGCAACGATCTTGGTGAAGGAGAACATTACTGGTTATAAGGATGGTAAGTGGCGAATTACTGGATGCTGTAGTGGAGGAGACAAGGAGCGTCCGGGACAATATAGTTCTGTGCTGGAGGTCGGCGGTGCTTTTATATTTTTGTGGATGGCGCATCCAGCCCTACTGACCGACGATCGCGGGGGGAAGGCAGTAGATGCCGTTTACTCAATGTCCGCTTCGTCTCTGTATCCGCATATTACCAGGAGTGCGCCGCGTCAAGCCCAAACACCGAATAAAAGAAGCTGTAATGCTACAGCTGCCCTTGCACCTCAGAAATACATTCGTTGGTATTTTCCCTGTCGTTGATATGTTGTCGACGTTATTGGTATGCCATGGTATTTACTAAGGGTCTCCTGGTTCGTGTGCGCAGATCCCATCGACGGTTTGTATAGTCGCGGCCACTACCCTGATACAAATGCGATTTATTTGGTTGTACTGTTGCACTCTTCCAGCCCTGGACCATGGCATAATGAAATTTATTCCTCACTCAAGATCGCCAAGTGACGACTTTTTTGGACTAGTCCGTCGGCATTCTGGTTCGCAAGTCAGGACAGCGTTTGAGAACCATTTGTTCTCGATCATCAGGGTCTAGGAATGGAATTATGAGAACCCGTTTCGGAGGACGGCAATGGGCTCGTGGTCGTGTACGACGCCATGGGTGACAGAGTGATGATCCAGATACATAATGGAAATTCCAACGATACACGTTTCCGTACAGCGAAAGACGAACGTGGTGGTACAAGTGTTACTCTGCACTTTGTCTTCCTCCTCGTTACTCCGCAGATCCGGTACACCCAAAAGTCGGGTCCACTACATTACTGCATGTCATCAATCTTTCCGTTCCATTTGTCTCTACCGAGTTCAGCCCATCCACCAGAGTGATGTTTTGGCATGGTGCTGCCGCGCTGCATTGGAGTTCAGCAAGGTATCCTGTGACTGTGTTGCCAACGCCAGGGCCCCAGGTGATGTTGGATATCTGGAACTTCGAGGT
>KV425552.1:800933-823073 GCA_001632425.1 Neolentinus lepideus HHB14362 ss-1 | reverse complement strand
TGGAGTTCAGCAAGGTATCCTGTGACTGTGTTGCCAACGCCAGGGCCCCAGGTGATGTTGGATATCTGGAACTTCGAGGTGTCGCATCCGCCAGTTGCCCCAACGTATGACGTGCATTGCGTGATTTGCGCAATAGCGTATCGTGTGTTATTAGCGACGAAGTCGCGGAAGACTGCGAGGCAGGGACAGTGTTGGTAAAAGTCGTAGCATTGTAGCTCGACGGACTTACCTATGTTCTTCGCATACCCGAGCCCTCCCCCTCCACCTAAGCAGCCCGTTGTATGAACGGAAATCTCCCGAGCACAAAAGAGGGCTCACCGTTCGGCGGATATCCCTGTTGGATGCCAGTCCACGTTTTCACATAGCCCAAGTACTGGCAGTCATAACAAGTAATCCCTTCCGCTGTGACGTTCTCGATGAACTCGAAAGCGTTCAAGTATTGCCCAATAGAGCCTATAGCGACACCGTTTCCGCCATAGAAAGTGGAATCTTGAATGAGTAGATTCGAAGAATTCGCTTTCGGGGCAACTACATTAATGCAGACGTGGTTGCTTAACTTTTAATAAATAATATAAGAATATGCGACGTACTAGAATCGTCCCCATTCGTAACGGACCACCGTCGAAATGTGATATTATTCGAGTAGAAAGTGTCAGTGCCGTCCGTATTGGAGGTACCCCACTATAGTAGATGCGTTATTTTCAGCCTCGAAGGCATTTATATTATACCACAAACGGAGACTTACCCTGCTGGTACTCGTGCTATTAATATAAATGTCTTCCAAAAGCAGATTCTCGCTGTGCGTAATCGCAGTCGACCAAAACTGGCTCTGCACGAAGCGAATCCCAGAGAAGACAGAATTCGTTGTATTGGCGATTGTGAACCCAATGGGGCGTCCCGGCATATTGGATTCGTTCTGTGCTAGATCGTACCTGAAGATGCAAAGTTTAGTTTTAAAATCACGCAACGAAAGGTAGAAGATGGAGGATGCTATCACGAAGACTAGGATGCTCGCCATATTTGACCATTGCCATCAAAGGTCCCGTAGCCGTGCCCCATAAATGTGATATTGTTTCCGCCGAATATCCACGCAGTGGTCTGGTTTTGGTAACCGAGCTGCAAGCTATTATTTCTCCAGTACCCCGTGTCTGTTCCCCACTAATAGGGCACATCATCAGAAACATAGTTCAGAACAGGAGACAGAGACACAAAAATAACTCACAAGCAAAGTTCCATACAAATGCACTGTCACATTATTCAAACCGGTTGTTTGCATGACGCTCTCGATGTGGTACGTCTCGTTGATGAACGTTACGCTCCCATCCTGGCCACACTGTTCGAATGCAGAGATAATCGCAGGCGTGTCGTCTGATCCATCGACGGACGGGATCACCGTACAGATGCTGCCGGTCTTGTTCACAGTGCCGGGCCAGGGATGGACGACCGAACACAGCGACAGCACAATCTGAATTAATGAAAGAGCGTTGACACCCATAGCGAAGATGGAGTTCGAGGGCCATCCATCAGCCCGCCCGATGCGGTTTATATGACCTCAAGGAGACATAATACCGGAACGCCGGACAAGTAGTTTAGCGAGAAATAACGCACCGCGGCCCGCTGCACATTGGCGAGGCCCAGAAAAGAAGCATTTATGAAGGGAGGATGACGGTGATCGTCCGATGACCAGAAGCGCTGAGACTTCCGCCCATCTTCACGTGACGGCGTTTCTTCGCAAAAACAGCGTACCGGGAGAGGCGTCGACATAGATGCAACGCTCAAACTTTCCCTGCAACAGAGCAACTGCGAATGATGGCTGAAAGTAGCGCGACTGATGTTTCACTGATGTTCCGTTTCCTCCAAAAGTGAGCATATCGAGATGATTCTTGGTTGCATCAAAGTCGTATAGATCGGCATTTCATCCCTGAAAGGAAAGGAAGTCGAACGAATGGAAATCACGTGCGTTATCATGCAAGTCTGCGGCAGACCTACGGTATTTCGTCTGGCCACAGTTTTCTGGATGAGAGCTCCACTCCAAAATTTTTGACAGAAAGTGTCGTTTGGGCCTTGCAAATACACTCTAATGCTTCCATGATTGTTGCGGGCGCCAGGTCAAGCTCGCACTGAAGTGAGGAGTTTTGATTGTAAAATGTCGTAGTACAAAGTGGAAAGCGCACAAGAAATGGACTTAGACGGTACCCTTTCCTGCATGCCTCTCTGAATCACTGCGTCTGCGCTCCATAGCCTCGAATCCCCTCCGCAAACTCCCACGATGTCTCCAAAGCTTTGGAGTCTGAGATCGACACGCCAGACGCGGTAATGGTCGCAATTTGGTACTATGGACAACAGATGGTGCAAACATGATTAGCGCACCATTCACAAAAGGATATGGAGAAGTAGGACGGGAAAGAGGGCGTAGCTGTACATGCACATGCACATACCTTGTTCAAACTTCGAGCATCCCTGTAGAACAGCACTCGCATACAATCTTCCAATATCTTCGCCGCCTCCTCCTCGGTTAGCGTGTCTGCTCGTCCTTCCACGGCACGGCGGAGTAGTGGTTGCGCAATGTAGGCGCCGTAGCCAGTCGCGAGTGTGTCAGCAGAGTACGTTGTTCCGAGCAAATCGACGTATGCGAGGAATCTAGAAGAGGGTTAAAGCCAAATGAACTCTCTCAAAGACACTGAACATGGATGCGTAAGGCGAGGTCGTACCTTTGCCCATCCTTAAGACCTCCAACCAAGATACTATTCCACAGAGGATTAATCTTCGTTCTTCTACCGTACATCACCTGGCTGAGATATTCATGGATCTCCTTCGGGCCCAGGTTATGTCCGTCCTGGCTCGTGAACTCCTCTACCACAAGATCATCCAGCAGGCTCTGGATGTACTGGAAGTCAGACATGTCACCGCCTGCGCCGATGACGGTATAGTCGCCGACGGGCCGTAGACGTTGGACGTCCTTGAAGCGCGCCAGTGAACCGTACGAGGCTGACGTAGAGTAGAGTTGTGAGAGTAAATTATAAGCTGTTGGTTAAGATGATATCCGTCGATCGAGCTCACCGAGGTTGTCCGCTGCCATCAATATCCCATCCTTGAACTTGATCGCTAGCACACTAGTGCCTGTTACAATAGGTTGTCTATACCAAGCTCTTCGTCAAAAAAACTGTGATATGGACTGAATGGCAAATTCATTCACTGTGTCCGCTGCACCCCTTCGCTGAACGTATCTTTAGGTGCATTCGATGGCCGGTGTGGAATGGGAAAGGTCCCGTAGGCGTCATAGTCATCATTTCTCTAGAGATTCATCAGTGAAGAACAAGGCAATAGTGAGCTTGTAGTACCAGACGGCCCCAGTTCCCTGGAAAGTGATCCATTGAGAGCGAGACTCGGCAGTAGAGAAGAAAGGTGCTTTGGCCGTAGTGTATGCAAGACAGTACGCGCAAGCGCGACGCGTCATATCAATCAGTGTCACGCGTCTTAGCCACACACGCAGGGTTCTTGAATTGATGAAAATTCGTCACAGGAAACATAATGACCGGAATACACTATGTATAGAGCACAGAACTATAGAGTGCCGTATGAGGACAACATCCGACAACACCATGATCACAAAGTGTCTGCTCGGACCGCAAATCATGTTTCACGCTTTGCCCTCTTTTTCGGGCGCTCGCTCTTGCCACTACCGTCAATTCTGTCCGCTTTGCCCATCTTCTTGTTAACTATGCGTTGTAGCGCACGCTTTGTCTCGCCCTCAGCAAACGTCTGCAGATCATAGTATTGAGGAGCGAACTCGAGCAACCTGGAATGCTCGTTAGTAATAAACGTATCCGCGCCAAGCAGAGACTTACCAGTCAGCTCGAATTTCAGTAACAGTCCGAATATACGGTCTTGTCGTCAACACAAACTCGTGGAAGATAACCCACTCAGGCTGGTTATCGAGGCCACACGAAGGGTGTAGAGCAACCACCTGTAATTCGTTTGTCAGTCTCATACCAACGCGCTTATCGAGAGACAAACTTGGTTGTCCTTGACAGTCAAATAGTTGCCCTTGTCGCCCTCCTTGTGCGCGACTTGCATAAAGAACCCGCAGACGAGTGTCATCCGAATTGCAGCGTACAGCTTATTCGAGTCATTGATGGACACCAAGCCTATGTCGAACTTCTCCATGTTGCGTTCTAACTGTGCCCGAACGTTGTCCGCTTGCTGCAAAGCTCGGGAAGAAAGGTAGTTTTGCCAACACCAGTTCTTGTCTCGACCGTCTGAAGTACTTTGGTCAGAGATACTGCAGATAATGTCAGGCATGCGTACTCACTAGTAACGTATGTGTTGTACACATTTAACATCGTCAAATGGTCGCCATCGGGAACACTCAGCATCTGCTTCGCAGCATCCGATTCCTTCTTCTGACTCGCGGGTCGTATCCATACATTCGGGACTACGAAAGACATCAGGATATATCAAGACGAATACCGACCATGAGCACATACCTGACAGCATCGCTACGATAGTCAAAATCTCATTACTACATTTGAACTCCGGGCTAACAATCAACATCTTCGCCAATTGCGGATCCAGTGGGAATTCCGCCATGATACCTCCAAGCGCCGTCAAATTGCCATCATCATCCAGTGCTGCCAAGAAGTTCAGCAACTCCAGCGCACGCATCAACGTCTCCGGCGCCGGAGCATCGACATAATCGAACTTGACAAGGTCCTTGATGCCCAGCTTCACCAGCTCCAAGACAGTATTCGCCAAGTTACTCCTGAGGATCTCCGGATGCGTCTGCTCTTCGAGTTCTTTCATGAAGTCCCGCTCCGTGTACAGACGGAAGCACTTGCCCGGCCTCGTACGTCCTGCCCGACCAGCCCGCTGTTGCGCAGACGCCTTCGAGATCGGGCTGACAAGGAGAGACTCAACACGAATACGAGGATTGTACACCTTCTGTTTCGAGAAGCCAGGGTCCACCACGTACACGATTCCATCGATCGTCAGACTCGTCTCCGCGATGTTTGTGGAAACCACGACTTTGCGACCAGGCGGCCCGTCGGGCGTGCGCGGCGGGGGCGGCGTCTCGAAGATCCGCTGCTGCTGTTGCGGCGGAAGCGACGAGTACAGTGGTATGCATATCAACGGCCCAACACCATCCGGATCCTGATTTGCCAGGTCGTCCGCCTCGATCTTTATCTTCCTACATGCGTCCTCAATCTCTTCCTCGCCCGTCAGGAACAGGAGAATATCTCCAGGCTCCTCTGCACGGTGTATCATGAGCACCGTCCGGATCGCCGCCTCGACATAATCCGGCTCGGGCTCCTGTGTGTAGAACACCTCGACAGGGTGCGTGCGTCCGGGGACTTTGAACAGCGGTGCTGGCTCGCCCTGTTTCAAGGAAAAGTATTTCTGGAATTTCAAGGCGTCAAGGGTAGCTGACATGACAATCAGCTTGAGATCAGAGCGGCGTTTCGCGAGCGTTTTGAGCAGGCCCATGAGGATATCAGTCGCAAGCGTGCGCTCGTGTGCCTCGTCGAGGATGATGGTTGAGTACCGTGTGAGCTCGGGGTCATTCATTGCTTCGCGGAGGAGCATACCGTCGGTCATATATTTCAGGAAGGTCGTACCAGGCTCGGTCATATCCTCGAAACGGATGGAGTAACCAACTTGTTTTCCGAGAGGAACTGCACGTCATATATGGGTGAAAAGCTGATAGGATCTCTGTCAGTGAGCCACGCACCATCCATTTCGTCTGCGACACGCTTCGCAACTGACATTGCTGCCACCCTACGTGGCTGCGTGCATGCAACCATCTTTCCCTTCGTATGTGGCAAATCGGAATAGCAGACAAACTGCGGTATTCTGGGAAGCGTAGCGAGATTAGAGAACCGCGCACAAGCACATAGAACTCCACGTACTGTGTTGTCTTCCCGGATCCTGTCTCGCCCACCATGACGATGATCTGGTTTTCAGAAAACTTATTCCCCGAACAACATCAGCGGTGTGTCCCGAGTCTGGAGGAGATTGTCTAACCTCCTCTCATAGGCGATGATAGTGAAAGAACTCACGATCTTGTAGAATTCGTCCATCTGAGAGTACACGGGTAGTTTTTTGCGCACTTCTAGGATCTTCTTGTACTGCGGCGTGTGTGGGGTATTTGTGAACGGGTTGACATCGGATTCCTGTTAACGGTACACACGATGGCTCAGGCTCAGTCGATGTTGCACAGACGCGTGCAGACAACGGACATACCAAAGCTTTGCCAACTTGCTTTCCGTTCACTTTACGTGGTAAGAATCCAAACAATGGATTCTTCGCTCCGGGTGCTGGTGAAGACATATTGGACTTCCCGGGCTTGTTGTTGTAGTGGGCAAGGTAAGGATTATCGGTGGCCATGATATTGAGCGAACAAGGGCCAGGCTAAGAAAGATTCAAAGCGAAGAACAATATATCAAGCAGAGAAAGGGAGGAGACAGTAGCTGTTGAGCACTGCAAGCTGAAGCCTCAAGGAACTTTTTCAGTCGCTGCAGTGTGCGTCGTAATTAGACTCCGTGCCAGCCTACTTAGCAGGTTCATTGGCATACCTTTCGGACCTTTCCACGTCTCTTGATTGTATGTCTCTTGTCACGGTTCTAACAATTTGTGCAATTTGGAGGACGACTAAGTAAAGCACTCGTGATTGCATTTTGTGTATTGCTGAATGTCCATGGAATGGGTCTCAAACACGATATCTTGCTTCGCAAGAGAGTGACACTTCAATGATTTCGGTTCTGGACATCGGCACCATTTGGTGCCGATGTTTTTCTGATCATGAAGCTGAAGGTGAGCATTGCTCAAATAGTCATGACTGTTTCGTAATTTAAGACTGCACTGGAGACGTGCTCTAAACCTGTTGTTATCGAATACTCTGATCCTAGCCATCTCAAATAAAGGTTCTCATCTTGAAACCTGTTCGGAAGCTCCAAGGTGTTCTTGGAGAAATTTCGAGGCGTCACAAAGTTGGCAAACAGCCGTGTGATCTACTCACCAAGTCATGGATGCAACAGAGGCCACTGTCAGCCGCATATCCCGCCATCGCCCTGCATACAATCTCAGTCTATAAGTATGGTCAGCCGCCCACGACTCCCTTTGCCACCTGTAGCCCATCATGAGCATGCCAACGCCTCCGGATCCTCTTGTCGTTGGCACGTACGAGCAACACACTACAGAAACCAAAGGATCAGGGACAGAGGAAGATCCATACGTTCTCGACTGGGAAGAGAATGACGCCCGAAATCCCCAGTATGCATTCAATTTCCTTATATCACCTACGCCTCCATGACCTTGACGTTTTAGAAACTTCTCTGCGAAGAGGAAATGGTTCATAGTCGCTGTCGTGGCTATGGCCACATTCGCTGTCGGATTTTCTTCCTCTGCATACAGCGGTGCAATATCCGAAATCGAAGGAAAATTCCACTATAAAGAGGTAGTCATCACGCTTGGTATCTCCCTGTTCGTCTTGGGTTTCGCCTTGGGTCCCCTGCTATGGGCGCCTCTGTCCGAGGAATTCGGACGGAGTCGGATATTCATAATATCATACATACCCTTCATTGCGTGAGTCTCTACTGGCGTTACTAGTCTCTATACTAGACGAGCCTATTGTAGGTTTGGAGGCGGCTGTGGGGGCATTCATAATATCACCGGACTTCTCGTGTTTCGTTTCCTGCAAGGTCTGAAAGGCTCTGTCTATATAGCTTTCCCGAGACGACTAATAGACTTTCCACCGTAACGCGTTCTAGGTACATTCGGCAGCAGTGCCCTCGTAAACCCAGCAGGTATCATAGCAGACATGTTCGACGCAGATAGGAGGGGATTGGCCATAGGTGTAAGTTAGTTCTCATCCACGTTCATCTTCACTTGATAACTGTTCCTTCTACGCGAACGTAGTTCTTTGCTAGCATGCCGTTCCTGGGGGTAAGCATTTATCGACGACACCGCCGAATGATTGTGTTTTAACGGCTCACTACATCATCCTCGTAGCCTGTGATAGGTCCCATTGTCGGTGGCTATTTGGGCGAATATACAAGTTACCCCTGGGTCTTGTAAGTTTCGCACTATTGCCTTTATTGAATGAAATGCTGACACGCTCGACAGTTATCTCATGGCGATCCTTGGCGGCGTCACCGGCCTCGTCCATGTGCTTCTTGTTCCAGAGACATGTAAGCCTATCGTTCGGACTCTCGCAGATGTTGTTGACCAAACATACTCTTCAGATGCGCCATTGTAAGTGCAGCGACACGTATATATGATGCCGAACCTGCTCTGACAAACTACAGCTTACTAAACCGTGCAGCAAACGAGAAGAGCAAAGAAACAGGCAAATTTTATGTAGCGAAACACCTGGCTGGGAAGCCGAAGCAATCGCTGAGGCAGAAGCTGAAGGTGAGATTCGACGATGATTGTGGTTTGTAACCAATAATTGTAAACACTTCATACTATAGATAACGTTAGCACGCCCAATCCAGCTGCTTTTTCTGGAGCCCATCGTTTTGTCCCTGAGTTTGTACATCGCAATCGTCTGTGAGTCAAATGCGCCTTAGCCGCATCCTCTCTCATCTGCTGACACGTCCCTTAGATGGAATCCTTTATCTCGAGTTCACTGTGCGCGGGATGCTCCCCATAGATATTCGTCACTAATTGTCTAATCTGACTTGTACAGGCTTTCCCGATTGTCTTTCAACAAGAACGCGGCTGGACCCCCGGTCAAGGCGGACTTGCATTCATCGGCATCGGCGTGGGCATCTTCTTGGGCATCGCACTCAACTTTTGGTTTAACGCTCGCTACATACGAATTGCTAAACGCGAGGGTGGTGTCGCGCCACCCGAGAACAGGCTCGAGATGATGATGGTCGGGGGAGTGCTGCTACCAATCGGATTGTTTTGGTTTGCGTGAGTGTCTCTCCTTAGGAGCGAGAGGACGAGTTTGATGATTTTATATGAATGGTAGGTGGACGACGTACCCGTCCGTGCAGTTTATCGTACCAATATTAGCGACAATTCCGTTTGGATGTGGAATAGTGAGTATACTGTTTATATCATTTCTGCTGTTGGACATTACTTGACGCCTCGCAGATCCTACTTTTCCTTTCAGTGATGAACTACCTTGTCGACGCATACCTCGAGTACGCAGCCAGCGCACTTGCGGCGAATGCCCTTCTCCGTTCGATGTTCGGTTTTGCATTCCCGTTATTCGGTCCCTATGTACGTGTCTCAATTACAGATACAGTTGACGAGCAATCCATAGCTCATTGTATTATAAAGATGTACCATAATCTTGGAACACAGTGGGCCTCTTCTCTGGTCGCGTTCTTGGCATTAGCCGTAAGTATATTCTCATTGGAGACTGTTTTCGCCCTATTGATCCCGTGCAGTGCGTGCCTCTACCGTTCCTGTTCTACCGGTACGGCGCCGACATCCGAAACATGTCGACACGGTACGTCGTATCGTATCTACGCAAACAACATTTCAAACCTTCCTTATTTCTAGGGCACCCCCAGACCCGTACGCTGCTATGAAAGCCCGCCAATTGCAAGGTGAAGAAGTAACTGTTCGTGCTTCGAAGCAAGCAAGGTCAGGAGACGCTGGACAGCACCAACGAGAGGGCGACGATGAAGCTACTCTGAACTCTCGCCCGTCGACAGCGAACGACCACTCTCGCAGATCGAGCGTCACTGTACCAGTGGGTGACCCCAGTGAGCGGTCACATGGAGGAGCAGTTAAAACTGAAGGCGATGTCGGGCAGAAATGTAGCTAATAGAAGGAATGTGTATCATGGGTGTCTTCAGTCTTGTTCCGTGTCTTGATATAAGCTAGCTGCGCATACATGGTGCTCACCGGCACTAATTGCTGGATTAGACTCGGTGCCAGTCCTGTGGCTCTCGATTTGGGCGGAGACTGTATTGAAGTACCAGCCGAGGATTGCCGATCGCAGAGAAAACGACACATACAGCTAAATTACCAAATATAGGCAAAATCTGACTTAATAATTCTAGACTTGACTCTGGACTGGACGAGAGCTTCACACCGAAACACTGTTTGCGACGACGGCGACGAATCACCTCATATTTCAGCGCCTTGGGCTCTGCGGATATATCCTTGTCGACGTGTTTTAATCCCGCGATAAGAATCTCGTCGCCGGTGTCGACTTTTAGACGACAATATCGCCGGCCACAGTAGCAATATGTCTAGTGCAAGCGGGACACCGTCTCTTACTCCGTCGCCCTCACGGTCGCCTACACCCGCCCCTCCACCTGTGCAACCAGACCATTTCTACGGTTCAGATGATGTCCACTTGCCACCATCTCCCAACTCCGATGGTAGAACATGGCTGGAACCGGAGGACGATGAGTATGCAACCCGTGGAATACCGGTATTCAAGCCTACTATGGAGGAGTTCGCAGATTTCGAAGGATACATGAATAAGATAGAGTGCTGGGGTATGAGGAGTGGTATTGTCAAAGTTATACCTCCGAAGGAATGGTGCGGATTCCACTCGTTATAAATCGTAGCCCCCTATCCTGATCTCTCAATAACGCCCCTTTAGGCGGGATGCACTACCTCCTGTCACGGATCAACTGACCCAAGTTAAGCTGAAGAGTCCAATTGAGCAGATCATGCTCGGTCGTGGGGGTCTCTTCCGACAGCAAAATATGGAGAAGCGGCGCGTCATGAGCGTCAGAGAGTGGTTAGAGCTGTGCAACAAGGACGATTACCGCGCGCCTGGTGTCGATGAAGTAGGACTCTACCATGGTCAGAACGCGTCGGGCAAGACTAGGGCAAGACGCGGTCGAGGCAGAAAAGCGGCATCGGAAAAAGCGGAGACTGCCGAGCCGGAAGCGGAGGAGGCTTTGATTAAGGAGGACCCTGATGAGGGCGTTAATGCGATCGATTCTCCTGCTAAATCCCTTGCCTCACCTCCTCATAGCGCTGCAGGAGCAGAGTTTCTTATTATTCCGGAGGATGGTGCTGAGGTGCAAGCTAATGAAAGTTCCGAGGCGAAGGAGATCGTTGAAGAATTGGCCGAGGACGGCCCCGAAGAGAAATCCAAGCCCAAGAGTAGACGTGGTGGACAGAGCCGCACAGCGAAGGAGGCCAACCTAGCGGAGCGAGCTAAGCAGGACGAGGCGTTTTTTGAATTATTTGATCCTCATTCCGATTGGCTTCCTCCGAACACTACGCCTTTCGACTACACCCCGGCGTTGTGTCAGAAACTTGAACGCCACTACTGGCGTAACTGCGGCTTGGGTAAACCAGCATGGTACGGCGCTGATATGGCAGGTAGGTAGTGTAGAGTATCTGGTGCAGGAACTGCTAACAACAGTCGCACTACTTCAACATAGGCTCATTATTCACTGATGAGACCAAATGTTGGAATGTGGCGAAACTTCCATCTCTCTTGGCACGACTTTTGCCTCCGTCGTCAAAGGGCCTGCTTGGTGTTAACACGCCGTATCTGTACTTCGGCATGTGGCGTGCCACATTCGCTTGGCACGTGGAAGACATGGATTTGTTCAGTATTAATTACATCCACTTCGGAGCACCCAAGTTTTGGTATGCCATCCCTCAAAGCCGAGCGGTTTCGTTAGAGAACACGATGCGAGGTATGTCTGGTTATCAGCTCGAACGAGAATCATCATTAGAGCCTTTTGTTATCAGGATATTTCCCCAAGGATACGTCGCAATGTCCCCAATTCCTTCGACATAAGTCATTCCTAGCGTCACCCACCCTTCTGTCACAATCGTCATGCCGACCTAATACCCTGGTTCAACATGCAGGAGAATTCGTTATTACCTATCCTCGTGGCTATCACGCCGGCTTCAACTTGGGCTTTAATTGCGCGGAGAGTGTCAACTTCGCGTTAGACAGTTGGTTAGAGCTTGGCCGGAAAGCTAAAGCGTGCGAATGTGTTAGTGATAGGTCGGACTTATTTCGTACTTGTTTATGTGACCGCGGTCCTGACCACCTTTCGTAGTGTGCGTATTGACGTCGATCAACTGTTGTTAGACAGAGCAACCGAGCAAGCTGTAGTTGCGAAAGCCAGCAAACGCAAAGACAAGGCGAAAGCTTCTCGCAAGCGCAAATCTGAGGGCGGCGAAGAGTCCCATAAGGCAAAGAAAGCTCGACCGTCTAAATCGGCGTCGTCAAAGGGCTTGGCCAACGCGCACGCTAGTGGAAGCGGACCGAGTCCCAGCAAGGTTACTGTGGTGCTCAAGCTTCCACCGAAGCCGAAAGAGCCGAGTACTTTCCCTTGCTGTCTTTGCGTCTCCACGAGTACGAACGACCTCCTGCGTGTCCAGGATCCTCCTGTTACCCGTCCTCCCGAAGTGTTACTTGAAAATGACAAATGGATGGCTCATGAATCTTGTGCCAAAGTGGTTCCGGAGACGTGGGTAGATGAGGTAGATATTGACAATGCCAATGGATCGAAAGGCAAGGAACGGGTCGTCTTCGGAGTTGACGGCATAGTCAAGGATAGATGGAATCTGGTGCGCCTATTCCTGAGATGCCTCCTGAAAGATTCTCATATACGTACAGAAATGCTCTGCTTGCTCGAAGTCGCGTCTGAAAGCCCATGGTGCTCCCATTCAATGCACTAAGGGCAAGTGTCCCAAGGCTTTCCATGTTTCCTGCGCTCGTGATGGTGCTGTAGCTGGCATCATATACGAGCAAGTTAGAGAAGTGGAGAAGGAAGTTGTTCTCATCGATCCAATAGCCAAGACGTCTCAAGAAATGAACACTGCTCACCACATTACTTCCCAACAGCCGAACGCTGCCTCGATGGACATCGATGGACAAGTTCTCCAGTCGAACGGTGCAGTCATACCATCGCCCGCTGCCGACTCCGCCCCCCACGTACTGAAGGTGATCAAGAAGATAGAGGTTTCATGTCTATGCCCTCAGCACAACCCGGTACAGTGCTTTAGTTGTTTGACGAGATATATACTCAACGGTGGTTATGCAGGCCGTCTTGGAGGCGAAGAAAGCCTCAAAGATGAACAAGATTCGCAAAGATCTGCTCGCATTGCCGAACATGGCTAGGATCAAGGTTCGCGTCAGTGCCGGTGTTTTTGAAGTTTCTTTGGTCCGTGTTATCGAGGAGTCGAATTCCGTCGAAGTTCTTTGGGATCGGGGGTTGAAGAGAGAATTCAAGTGGGGCAGCGTAGTGTTCGGCAACACAGATGGTGTGGTAGGGCAGAAACCTAGCGAGGCAGCACCTGAATCAGAGAGTAAGTCTCGATGCCAATCCCAAGGTTTAAAAGACTAATGTATGTGATGGTTTAGAGGGTCCTAACTCATCGTCAACGCACGTTCTCCAATTTTCCAAGCCCTCAGGGCCACCACCCCTTCTTGGCTCTACTCAGCAGGCCCCGAGAGGTACTCCGGCCCCGCAGATGCAGCATTACCAACATGCTTATCCAGCTCAGCAATCTGGATATAACTATTGGGCTTACCAGTATGGCCGAATGGCGCAGTCTAACTACTACCAGCCCTCGAGCTATCCAGGGTATCCCTATTCCGGCTACGCTCATACAACTTATGGAGCACAGCCTTATGGTGCTATGCCGTACCAAAGTTATGCCGCCACGCCGCCCATGCCTGGCGCCCCTCCAGTTCCCTCACAAGCGCCGGCCCCCTATTACAGCCAGCCAGTACCGCCCCTGCAGTGGAAGCAGCCTTACGTCGGACCCAGCGAATCTGGTGTGAGCTCTCCTCACTCAAATCAGATCCAGAGCAACACGGGGTCCCGACCACCTTCTGCTGTGCCTAGCGGGTTCGCTGCAAGTATACCTCAAGTTGTGCCAAGCGCTTCGGGCCAGTCATGATCTTGTTACCATCGTGGTTGATTTTGCCTTACTGTACAGTCGTTATGAATGTTCGTGTTTCGTGATTGTTTATTCGCTATCATACTCTTTGGAAAGTTACTGTGTACAACATTAAATTATCGTCTTGCCTTAGAGAAGACACTTATGCACGCACGTAGCCTCTGCAGCCACCACTTCGAACAGTCTGCCTTCAATATACTTTCGATTGCAAGGTCACTACTGTCGCTGGCTCCCTCAGCTATCTACTATATCCCGCTTTCTTTGCACAGTTGTAATCTCGAGATAAACATCTGTGTGTTCATGTAGTGATCGCACTAATATAATAGTTGACCACCCGTAAATCAGTGAAAGTACGTCTGTACATCGACAGGGTACCTAACCTTCAGATCTTCGGCGCCGCCTGAGCAGACACTCGCTCCTCCCACACTTCCAATGCGAGTTTCCTGTCATGTTCTACAGGCTTCTTCCAGAACCATTCCTGGAGTGTGACTATGGTGTTGCCCAGTCGTCGCAAGGCATTCATGTCATATCAGCCGTTACCGTCCGATCCCAGTGCTTGCATGACATCCTCCTCTGTGAAGCCAGAGAAGCAGCAGACCCGCCTTTCTTGAGCTCTCTAGAACGGAGTTGGCGAGAGGTCGTCAAACTTGATCATAGATGCGTCGCGCGGACTCTGCTCCGGGTCTCGTTCTACTACCTGCTCCCTCGTAACTAGACCACGACACGCGAGACTTCCGCTCTAAATCGGATCAACATAGCGCAGTAGATCCTCGGCGACCTGTTCCTTCCCTTCTGCCATAGCGCACGAGAGCCGAAGATGGAGGCCCTCACGACGGATTTGACTCCGTCGGCGCCCAAAAGCAGATCGCAAGTGGCCGTGGTCCCGTCCTCGAAATTTAATGATACAGGGAGGTCTGAGGATTCCGGCTCCTCATCTCCTCAATAGTGATGAGACGCTTTAGGAGATGTGTCTTGCATGACGGTGGGATATGCCTCAGTAGGACTTGCTGAAAGTCAGCCTCGATGCAAAGTCTTCAAGCCGCCTACGGTACGACACAGCCGTGTTGTCCTGAAGTGTGTGCTCTATCCGTACCTTCGCCCCGGATATCGTAAAAGCTGATGCCTTCTGGCAAATCTGATTTCCACACATGATATGCAAGCGATCCTGCCTAGCTTGTTCGAATCAGACCAACAGCGTCAATGGACGATACTTACCTTGCCACCTCTGCGAGACTCTGCGCAAGTCCCAGCACTTTCATAACCTTCCACAGGCGCGGCCACATCGCAATGCCTGCGCCAGCTGCAGAGAACTGGTGCGCAGCTCCGTAGACATCGACTTCAATGTCGGAAGCTTTAGAGAGTGTAACTGCGCATACAAGGCAAGCTATTCCGCCACCACTAAACACGGCAGAGTCATCATGGGCGTAACAATTGTAGAACACTTACACATACACTGACGGCGACTCTGAATTTGGGCTGGATCATGATTGCTGGTGCGTTGCACGGCGCAGGTCAGTGAAGACCATATTTTCTCGTTCATGGTTTAAATATTCGACTGCGAGTCAGAGAACGACTGCGGCGCAACATGCGTTCAATGCCATCCATGGTGATGCGTTCCATGCTGCGATCTACCGTGCGCAGCACTGTGATCCAGACGGCAGTGTGTAGAGAGCTGGGACGGACCAACTCATGCAGGGAAAGGACTCGCATGTCGTTCCGATGTCTCCTGTGAATAGAGAATAATGCCGGTCGACGCTCTGTCCCTAGCATTGACGAAGACGATGGCAACTCGCGACCCTGTTCACGTGAATCCAATCAAGATTCGCGCTACACAGGGTCGCGAGTATAGTGATAAACTGAAGTTTCAAAATTTCAAGAAAGCTCAAGCCTTTCTCCATCGTGCAACATATACAAAACGAGTAAGTTGGTAGAGAAAATTTGCGCGCGACCCCCTTACAAGTACCAACCAGGTGTCTTGCTCTGGAGATGGTGCAGAAGCGCTTACCTGTCATGATAGTAACAGCCCCGTAAGTAGAATAGAGTCCCGTGGTTCTCTCTCCCACCGCGCTCCAAGAACGCTAGCATATCCAAGTCGCCCTCTGGATGCTGTCGCCAACGCCACACACTGAGAGATTTCCAGGCGTTTCCGTTCGGTCTTCTACCCCTCTCCACCCTCCCATCCACGTCAAGGATCCCGTTCTCTAGCATATTGGGACTGGTGACTGTCATAGTCTTCGTTGGTGCATCTGGGTCAGGCGGGTCGACTCGTAACAGCTCGGGCGGTAGTTCTCTTGCAGTGCCAGGCTGGATCAACACAGTGACAGAGTAGTTCTTGGGGTGGATGGACTGAATCTAATTTTGAAACGTCGAGAGACACCCAATGCACCATTCTGGAGGTACCTACGATTACGTCTTTCTCCACGATCGTGTCCAGTTGCGAAAATGTCCGCTTGTATACAAGGACATCTCCCGTCTTGATCACGCCATTCTTGGCGAGGTCAGCCAACTTCAGTTCCGCAGCGTCCCTGTCGGAGTGTGACTACAGCGAGCATAGAGGATCGAAAAGGAAGAGCATACCCTGCGCGAGCCGAAGCTTCAGACTGCTGTGACGAGGCTGCGGGAGGCTGCTCGGTGTTCCCTGAAGAGGTATGGTCCCTCTCCCAGACTTCGTCCTTCCATGGTGCATGCAGGACACCGTCCTGTACTCCAGTCTCGTACGTTTTGACCTTTTCCTTGTGCGTGTCCGCCATCCAGCCAGTGTACACGTGGTCCTGGAAAGTGCGTGCAGCGGCTAGGAAGTGCCCGTCGGTAAAGACAGAGGTGTCCAGCATGTCGAGAGACACAGCCGGGGCGGGCGCTTCCGTGTCTACCTCAATATCTTGAGGGTTCGAGTCAGAGAAGACGTGCTGCGTGCGCGACGAGTGCATCGGGTCGATGGTCGGCACGAATCCCGCGAAGGCTGTGGGGGGGAGAAGGGAACAGAGCCGTGCTCGCGCCTCCTCGGGCAGCATATCCCATGTACCCGCATTGAAGATGTCCTGAGGCGCCTCGACATTCGCGACCAGAATCGACGCCCTGTATGAAAGAGTTACGCACGGTTATGTCCACTTGGGTGAGAGCGCTCTTAGGGCTTGTTAGAAGCGTCTGCAGCTGCTGCACTGGGTCTATAGTACGCGTTAAGCGGCTAGTAGTGGCCTGCGCTTGTGATGGACGAGTAGCAACAGTGCTGGGGCCCTCTCCAAAACGATTCGGTGCACGAGCAGAGCGCTTCGGTCGCGCGCTATCAGTCTCCTCGGTCATATGTTCACGATGTCCAGAGGATAGAAAAGTATGGCTTCACTACATCTCCGTTAGAACCCCACTGAACATGTGAACAGCGGGGAACTCACCTCGCGTGCTATAACCAACAACTTATAAACAGCCTACCAGATCTTCGTTTCACTAGACTATTTCAAATGTCTGAGAGCCCTGCGTGGTGACTACTTGCGTAGAAAGATAGGTAGTTTAGACACGATGATATGGCGCAGATATAACCTTGAAATTCGCGTCGCATTGGGTTGCCAAGAAATCGAGAGAATAAAATGATCATTGTAGCAGGTAAAGGAACATTTCATATGGACCTATATTACGGAAGAACGGCTTGCATGTATGCTTTGTACAGTCTGCAAGGCTGTACAACAAGGCGACACGAATACGAAAAGTGACGGGCAAGCAGGAACAGATCCGGACGCAAACGGCAGAAGCCCGACATAGATACATCTAACTCTAGGGCAGTTACAACCAGGAAAGGGTGGGATGTACATGACAGATTAGATTACTTTAACTTCGCGAACATATCCTTTGACAATTCTAATGCAGCAATTTCCGCCACGCACGTTTTCCTCTGCAAAACAGAGGTGAGGAGATGCTGATTGATCTGAAAGTGAAGAAAGTGTACCTTCTCCTCGTTCGCAAGACGAACGTCAGCTGGCACAGTGTTTTCATAGTTGGGCGCAGACTCTATTTTCTTCACCTTGTCCAGGTTCAGTTGTGCCAAGTTGATCTTCTTCTCGCACTTGGCAATTTCCGCGTCAAGGTCGACGAGGCCCTGATGACAACGGACCTTCATCACTCAGGTCTGTTCGATTTGTATGAAATATTACGTACTCTGACAAGGACGTGTAGAGCGATAGTGGGCGAGAGCACGCCAGATCCACATCCTGGCGTTATCTCTTCGACGGTGCGCACAACCTTCACCGACTTGCAGCCCTTGGTCAAAGTCTGAATGGTGTCCTTTTGCGACTCAAAGAGGGCTGCCTCCTGGTCAGTCTGGCAGTGGACAAAAACTGTGCAAGGCGGTTTTAGCTGAGCCTTCATAATGGGGCTTGCCACTTACACTGAATGTCTTTCTGCAAGCTATAGGATGCTGCCAGGGACCTTCCCTCCTTGATGGCATCGAAAATAAGGTTGAAGTCCTTATCCGCGACTTCAAAGACGAAGTCTTTATCCTGGATCACTCACACGGTAAGGAATTTCTCAACAAGAGGGGTCAATCGCTCTCACATAGACAGGATAAGACGAGACCATGATCGAGGGCGTGGGGTCATTAGGCCGGCGCGGCAGACGCTGCCATAGCTCCTCAGTCACGAACGGCATGAACGGGTGAAGGAGTCGAAGTCCGTAGTCCAGGCAAGTGTACAGAGTCTGCTGTGCTGCCTTGCGCGTCTCGGGGGACGCAGACGGCTCCGTCATGGGTTTCATCACTTCCTATACTGAAGTTAGACCCAAATCCGTGGAGTATAGGGGCTCACTTACAATGTAGACGTCGCATAATTCATAAAGCCAGAAGTTGTACACAGCTGTCGTGGCCAGCATGAAGTTGCGTTCGCCGAGATACCGGTTAAGCTCCTGCGCGGCGAAGTTCAGCTTGTGGAATATCCACTTCTCGACGAGGGTCTCTTTGCCAGTAGGCTGTTCAGAGAGGTTCAGTACCGTACATTGTCTAGACACAAGAACCACAGACCTTGGCAGTTGGCAGAGGAACGAACTCTTCATCAAGCTTGAGCATGACAAACTTGGTCGCATTGAAAACCTTATTACAAAACTTCCTGTACCCTTCCACTCGAAGGATGTCCAAGTTGATGTCACGACCTCCACCGCTGTAGGCACATAGTGCGAAACGAAGTCCATCCGTCCCGCACTGCGGAATACCCTTCGGAAAGTCTTTCTTTTGACCCAACTTCGCCTTTTGGATCTCTTTCTCGTCTAAGTTACCTTCGTACAGCTTTTGGTGTAAGTCCTCGAGCGGGAGACCTGTGATGACGTCGAGCGGGTCAATGACATTCCCGAGCGACTTGCTCATTTTCCGGCCGTGAGCGTCACGAATCATGGCGTGGCACAGAACCTCGTTAAAAGGCATTTTCCCGGTAAGGTGCAGACCTAGGATGACCATGCGGGCTACCCAGAAGAACAGGATGTCCCAGCCCGTCTCGAGTAGGGATGTTGGGTAGAAGGTACGGAAATCCTCAGTCTGCTTAGAGGTGTATTAGATGTACTAAACCATGGATATTTCGTATAAACTCACGTTGTCCGGCCAACCCAAAGTAGAAAAGGGCCAAAGACCAGAGGAGAACCATGTATCTAGCACGTCCTCATCCTGCTCCAGAGTAAAGGGCTTCCCATCGGCAAGCTTCTTGGCACGCTCGGCAGCCTGGTCCACGGTTCTACCTACGACCCACCATTTTCCGTCGTTGCTCTGTTACCGACTTGAATCAGATTCGATAACTGTGTCAAAATTCGGGAGACTCACGTCCTGTTCAATGCCCTCAATGCGAACGAAATACGCCGGACACCGGTGACCCCACCAAAGCTGGCGGGAGATACACCAGTCCTGAATGTCCTCTAGCCAACGGTACCACTCATTTTCGGACAGCTTCGGGTTGATCGTCAGCTCTCCGGCTCGAGTGTGCTTCGACGAGTATCAGTTCATAGAGATTGCACCGTCTGGACAGAAGAACAGACCTTCAGCGCCTTTTCAGCCAAGGGCTTGCAGTTCACCCACCACTGCGGCTTCAGTACGGGCTCGATGATATCGCCCGATTTGCTGCGAAATCGTTGAACATGATAGCACCACAGTCGTGGAGGTAAGTCCTGCTTACCTGCAGATAGGAATGGTCATAGGGTTATCCTTGACATCCACGAACAGGCCCTTTTCCTTCAACGCATCAATAACCGCCACCCTCGCATGGAACCGTTTCATGCCCTTCTTGTCATTAGCACCATTTCACTTCATCCTCCTCCTCCTTTCAGCTCACCTGGAACTTAGGGCCGGCGTTCGCATTGAACGTCCCATCATCATTCAGGATATTGATAAACTCCAAATCATGCCGTTTCCCGACTTCGTAGTCGTTCGGGTCGTGCGCGGGTGTGATCTTGACGGCACCGGTACCAAAGGCCATGTCGACCACGATCGAGTCTGTGATGATGGGGATGCGGCGGTCGAGGAAAGGGTGCACCGCGAATTTTCCGTGAAGATGCTGGAAGTAAAGTCAATGTTAGTATTCTGTCAGCCTTAGGAGAACAGCGGATGCGCACCTTGTAACGCGAGTCGTCCGGGTGAACAGCGATGGCGGTATCACCGAGCATCGTCTCCGGACGCGTGGTCGCGACGATGATCTTCTCGTCTGGGATTTCCTGTTACACGAATTCCTATACATGGCGTGTTCACACCTCACCTGAATTTTCGATGAGGTACGCAAACGACGTGATCGCGCCGAACTCGAACTTCTCCTTAGCATCGTATCCCGGTACGTTCAGCAACGTCCGACCAGTGAGCTGCTTCTGGTCCACCTAAAAGACCGCTGTTAAAGTTACATAACATTTTTTTAACTTAGGCACGGGGTACCTCAAGATTAGACAGCGTCGTGTTTAAACGCACACACCAATTGACGAGGCGGTTGGCACGGTATAGGATCCCGTCTTCATGCAGCCGACAGAAGTTCTCAATTACCGCCTTTGACAAATTCTGCGACCGGTCAATCAGTCATTGTCAAAGTTCCAAGTAACTGAACTGACTTCATCCATAGTGAAGGCAACCCTGGACCAGTCGAAGCTACCTCCCAACCGGCGCATCTGGTTCGTAATTCGCGCCTGGTAGCTTTTCGCTTATTCGTGTATGCCTTGGACGATGGTGATCCAGCGACTTACTCGGTTTTCCACTCGTAAACGGTCTCGACGAACTTGTCGCGTCCAAGGTCGTGACGCGTCTTACCCGACGACTTGAAGAGCCTGCGTTCGACCACGGATTGTGTGGAAATACCGGCGTGATCGAAGCCGGGAATCCAGAGTGTAGTCTTCCCGAGCATACGATTCCTACATCACCTTAGATCACTGCATCATATGAGCAGCGAACTACTTACCATCGGACCAAGGTATCCTGGATAGCGATGGTCAGGCCATGACCGATGTGGAGGGATCCAGTGACATTCGGCGGGGGAAAGGCAATCACGAAACGATCTTCCGGCTTGATCTTGGCGTCCTGAGTTAGCTGAGGGGTAAAGAACCCTTGCGCATCCCACCAGTCGTACCAAGCTGCCTCGACTTCAATAGGGTTGTAGCCGGTGCTGGACATGGGCTGAGAGAGATCTAGCATAACATGGATTAACAGAATTCATCTTCAGATACTGGGCCGTACCCTTCTTCTCTCCCTTGGGCGTAGTGTTCACGAACTGGAGCTCCTCCTTCTTCTCCTTCTCTGCCTTGGCTTTCTTCTCGCCGGTAGGTGTCGCAGCCGCCACCTTGGCAGTCTTTGCCGCAAGCTTTGCTTCTTTCTCCAGCCTCTTCGCCTCTTTCTTGGCTGATGATAGACAACATTAGATCGCGTGCAGTAAACATAATTCGGACAGTTTGACCTCCGCTCTTCGTCTTGGGTTCAATTTCTTGCCGCAGGGGTGTTGCTTCACCAGATTGCAACACCGGGTCGTTTGGTGTCTGCGCCATCGTTCGTGAAAAGAAAGTCGGAGATCGTTTTGGTAAACAACGTGGAGGAAAGAGAAATCGATGCAGACGGATCGTATATAGCATGCGCTTTCCGAGTCACATTTATGGTTCGGGGAAATTGGGACAGGATCTAATTGACCGTTGAAATTTACGAAGCAGCAGGCCGTAGGCCTAATTAATAGGTGTAATTGACCGTTATTTACCAACGGGGTCCGGGGCGGAGCCCCGGAGCGGACCGCGTTAATTAACGCTAATTAACCCGTAAAATAGGGCTATTTTGCATGTAAATTACAGGCTGGCGAGCTCTACCAT
>KV425552.1:767338-799963 GCA_001632425.1 Neolentinus lepideus HHB14362 ss-1 | reverse complement strand
TATGGACCTGACCAAATTTACCGGTAAATTTCCTGTAAATTACATGTGTTAAATAACCGAGGTAATTTACACGTCCCAAATTCCCCGAACCCTAGTCACATTGGACTTAGCGAAAAGCAGAGGGGGGTGAAGGACCCTGTGAACTGCTACTAGATATTACACCGAGAACTTTGATTAGAATTGTATCAAGTCATTAAATATATAAACGATAAGAGGATACGTGTTATTCGAATCCATGTTACACTATGCGGTAGAGGGGTGGAGAGTGACTCATTGAGCCATGACACAGGGTCCATACAGAGCAATCAACAGTCCAAAGTGGGCTCTTTCCAAAGTAACTTTTCGAGCTAACTTGACTCATACAAAAGTAACTTGCCTAACTTGAAGTTAACTTTTCACATGCAAGTTAATTTGTCACAGTTAACTTGCAAGTTAACTTCGAGCTTCGCAGGCGTAGTCCTCTCACTTCACTCTACTGAACTTGATCTAACTTGTTTGAACTTATGGACTACTTTCCAAACTGCTCGGGTTGGGAGGTCCGTAGATACTATCCATATATCCTTACTGTGGTATTAGATGAAATTTTGTGAACTGTCACATCAGCAAAAGTAGGAATAAGCGGTAATCCCCTGCGGCGTATGCAGCACGTGGTCGAGATGCGCACATAAGGGATACCTCTCCCTGCCTATGCCAGCCAGTCGACTACGTGGTCGTGCCCTTCCATGTCATCACATGCACGGGCTCGACAGCCCATCATTCTATTGCAGTGTATGACACTGCCATGTAATTACCATCGTGGCCGATTGTCATCACAATGGTGGTGACCTTATACTACTATACAGACTCTCACCCGGTTGTCTACTATGCCCTCAGCGGCGCACTACCCTCAGTACTTGTGCAATGTCACGGTAAGGACATGACGACTTCAAGTCATTGGGAAACAACACACATCCCCGAATAAATGTATTGACATTATGTGCCTGCTACTAGTGTATATACATCTACTTCATAATTTCCTTTTCTTCGGGGTGGACTTCAGTAGACCGTCATATCAGTCATGGTTCGAGATCTTTATGGATTACTCACAAACGGGGCAGGCATCTTTCCACTCTCGCGCAACTGCACCAGGAACGCAAAGACTTCTTCACTTGAGAAACGTGCTTCTGGTGCTTGTGTATCAGGTTCTGTCACCGAGCGTTCCTCCGAATGAACATCTCCTTGTTGTCCAAGACTTTCATCGGGGATATCTGGATACACTGGCCCATTGATCTGATTCTCAACCCAGTTAATCAACCGTGTTGTCGAAGGAGTTCCAGGGACCATGTCCGAAAGGATTGGAGTCGGACTCGGGGACATAGCTGGAACTTTGCGGCAGGGATCTGAACGGTCTTGACTCAATGATATGTTCAGCTTCTGAGAGACAGCATTGAGATATCAAGTATATATCTCATAATGAAATGATGGTGGACTCACAACGGTGTCCAGGCCAGCATCCCTTGGGACAATCACCACACTGATCTTTTGGAGACTGTCTTGTTTGAAGGTGCGTATCTGACAGCTTGCGACGTTGTCATCATGCTCAATTGTGCATGTTATAGTCATGCTGGAGGATTGAGTGAGAATGGCAAGCCCAGATGAAAGGCAATGCAGGTGCAAAGGCTACTGACAGAGACCGTAACACTCGAAGCTCCCCTGAGCACCGATTACTTATATGTACCTGGCAAAACTTTCTGGCTCTGGTATGTGTCAATCTCAGTCCAAGTGGGGCACAACTGAGACTCTCTGTCCCCTCCAAGATCTGTAATCTATAGTAATGTGTCGACAGTAGCTATACTCTTCAAGTTTGTCGTCTGTGCACATGACATCCTCAAGCTCAACATGACTCGCAGTCCATGCCCTCCCCTGCTCTGCCGTGATGACTGCGATGATCCCCACATCCAACCCCTGCTTGTCCGCATGCTGCAGTCCCATGCGCCACTCCTCAGTGTATGCAGACAGCTCCAGTGAGATGAGGAACTGCACGTAGCGCTGTACCGTGTTGTCGTGCAGCATATTGTCACATAGTGCAAGGGCGTTCAGTGCGAATGTGCTGCTGCGAGATGGGGAATGGGTGGTCAGCGCACGGACTACAGCACGTGGTACTGTGTTGTTGCTCAGCGCATTGTCGCGTAGTGCATTGGTGTCCAATGTGAATGTGCTGTTGCGAGATGGGAAATGGGTGGTCAGTGCGTGGACTACAGTGCGCGTGCGTGCTGCTGTGTCATTGCGCAGTGCGTTGTCACATATTGCATTGGTGTCCAGTGCAAATGTGCTGCGAGATAGGGAACAGGTGGTCGGCTCACGGACTACAACACTACAATGCAGCATATCCAGCCATGGCTTCTTCATCCGGCTCCTCATCCATCTTCTCATCTTCATTTTCATCCTCACCGACTTCCTCCTCAGATACTTCTTCTTCTTCATCCTCCTCCTCCTCCTCAATATCCTCGGTTGCATCCCGGGCGACAGCATACCCATCTGACTGCAGTTCACTAGCTGCATCATCTTCATCAATCACAGCTTCACGGCGGTCATCTGGGTCATTCTCAGCAGTCCGCACTGGATGGTGTCCAATTCCACCCCCCTTGTATCGCATGTACATGTCCCGATCGACAAAGCTGTTAGAAATAACTCGTCAATGACTGGTGTAATACACACAAATGGTTTACGTACAAGTTGACATAGTGATAATTCCACTCTTTCTCTACATCCCCACGTGCAAACACTGCATTGTCAGTCACAACTGATTGACCATGCGCAAATCCTGGTATAAGGTGAATGCCTCGGATAACATCATCTGGGTTCACAAATGTGAATGCCCCCGGATCATCCACCGGCAGGAACTCGAGACGATGTAGTCACCTCCTGGGGAGGCCGCCCTTCCACCGAGTGTCCACCCGGAACCACCGTACATAGAGAAACTCCATCCTCTTGACGGCAGGCAAAGTCCCAAGTACATTATGGAGAATATCAGCATGGAATATCCCAAGGACACGCGCATACGTAAATGCATGTGCATTCTCTTCGGGATCAATTTGTAACATCATGATATCTGTGTGTGTCTGTGGATTGATGGTGTCCTGTTCGCGTCGGACATCGTATGTCGTATAATTGACATGCATCGTCTTGTGGGCAAAAATGCGGTCATTGGGTATGATAAGCCTGGCACGCTGATCCTCACTGAACTGCTGCCCTTCTGTGACGACGTCAGGATCTTCCAAGCGTTCAAGCAAGTGATCTTGGAGTTTTGGAAGGAAGTCCTGTCCAACTTTCAGCCAGTGACACACAGATTCACAAGAGACACGTACGGTGAGTGCAGGATCTTCAGCATTTGATGACAGCCAATGCAGAACGTAGAGAGGGCTATTGCGAGAATGGGATATATGGTGATGGACATCAGGAGGGGTATACGGTAATGGATCAGCCCCGTCCACTGCCACCCCACCTCTCCGTCGTGGTGGCTTGCCGTGAGAAGGTACGTCCTTTGAATGTTGGATCATAGCCTGCTTATGGCGTTGAAGGAGCGTGATTTGACGGGTTGCATTGTTCTTGTTGGTGCGTGCATACCAGCTCTTCACGGATTTGTGCTCCATCTCTCCCTGTGCAATGCTATCAGTACTAATGCTAATAAGATGTAGCGGTGACTTACTGTCTGAGTCGAGTAAGAGTCGGAGGTCCTGAATACCCTGATTTGTCTCGGGTAGTCACCAAGCGCATGACATTTGTAAGTCGATAAATTGAAAAGTTTGCGCTTCCGACCACCTGGCGTTCTGTTCCCAACCATATTTGTGTTTGCCTGCCGCTTCTGCTGGCGACGCACACGTGCTGCTTCCTCTCGTGGGAGTTCCTTAGTATCAAATGATGGACAAGTGTACTTTACAAAATGTCGCAATCGAGCGCCGAGATGGGTTGTCGCAGACTGTAGGTCTTCAAGGGTTTGCTCAGTATGAATGCGCAACTTTGCACCCGCATGCCATTCCGCTAATGCAAAAAGTAGTTCCTGGACATGCTTGTCATATGGCTCAGCCAGTAAACCTTCAAAAACAGGCAGAGAGCACTTTGCAACAGGGATCAGTGCTCTGCTGGAGACCATAGACCCATGGATAGGGTAGGCGTACCTGAAGCAAGTCTTCGAAATCACGTGCGGCCAACTTCTTCATTGCAGATGCATTATTTGAGAACCGTCGAATTGTGCCATGACCAAATGTGGCCACCAGACGAAATCTTTCAGGGAAAAGCATATCAGCCAAGAAGCAGCTTCTGGACAGTGAAGACATACCTTTCATTAAGCATTTGAATAGCATCACCCCCATGGGCATATAATATTCGTATAAGGTGGGTAAAAACCACCTTCCATACACCGAGCTCAAACTCGTGCATCAGATCGACCACCAGCATCGAGAAAAGATTGAAACTGAAGGATGAGAGTTTCTCTGAAAAGGCATTCTGTACAGCACTGTTAACATATGATAGATAATACACACAAGATTGCATACCTTGGTAGGAACGAGTGACTCTGTCGCGAGGAGGCCCTTGACCGCAGTACTCTTGACCCCCTTGCCATCAATATATATGAAGTCACGAGCTTTCTGTGTTCTCCATCAGAAGTCACGGTTGTCATTACGGGCATCATTGGTGCATCGTGCATCATCCCGTTTCATTCCAAGCTCACAGATTTTTGACTTCGGGATCTTGCATCGTGGACACGGACAGGTTCCCAGGTTGCGAACAGTTGCCAAAAGAATTCTGATGGACTTGCATCAGAGACTAGAGTGTCCAAACGTGGAAGACGTGACAACTTACTTTTCGGGGTAGTCCGCAGAGTATGTGAAAATACGCGGGTAGACTCTTCGAGTAACTCCATCCTCACCTTTGAGAATGATGCCATGCTCGTATGCATGCACAAAATCGTTGTCAAGTAGGAGTCACCAGACCGCATGCATAATCTCACGGCGACAGTGCGTTAGCACATCTGCAGTGGGCGATGTCCCTGAAATACTCTTAAAATAGTCATGGAAAGCATCAGGCAGCTGAAAGATGAAGTCTTGTCAGTGCACACTCGAACAGCAACTATCAAGTGTCATGACCCACCTTCGGGATATAAGCGACATGCTCACATGAACTGGTGCTTGGTTTACCACGACTATACTTGCTCTGGTTGCCAAAGAATAGATAGATTGGCCACAAAGATGCATTACCAAAACTGGCCAAGTGGGTCGAGTCCGACCAGAACATGAGAGCGCATATAACTCGCTCGAGTTCACAGCCAAGCTCCTGTGGCTTGGCTTGCAGCTGTTCATGCGCAGCATTGAATGCATCACTCATATAAAGCTCCCCATAGACTCTTTGGGTGCGTAAACCCTCTCGAGACCAAAACTCCTTGAAAGGGAGGAGGTGAAAGCGGCCACCCTTCACACCCATCCACGCCGACTTGAGCACCTCCACTAAGGAGCAGTAATGCAAGCCAGGCACATCAAATGTAGGAATCGGGGGATCTGCCGCCTGTCTGTGAGTTTTGCCATCAGGGACCTCGATACGAACGTCCACCTCACGCCAACCATCAGATACAGGAGATGGTACCATGGGATCACCTGATAGAGCCACGTCAAGCTTGGCAGTCTCACGACGAGCATCAAATCCCACAAAATCCTCCTTTCGGAAGTCAGGCGCACAAATGACCTCATCAACAAGTCGATTCAGCTCCTCGAGTGACTTCATGTGCGACCCCTGCCACATCCAGTTCATAAGCCGCCACTGCGAGATGTTCTTGAATGGCGCAAATGTGCTAGGTACAATCGGGGCCATGACCGCTCGAGTCACATTCTGATCTGACAGACCCGACGGATCAGGGACATCAGAAAGGTCGGCAAGTGAGAGAGCTGCATCGGGATTATGTCCAGGGACCATGGAATATTCACGATATAGACCAAAGATGTTGGCAACAGTTCAGAAAGTCCTCAAGATGACAGTTGCTGCAGTTGATTCGTGTTCATCTTGGGCGCAAGGGTGCAGAGAAGGAGCAATGGGCTCGGCAATGACTGACAAACTGGGTTGGGGAAGTTGTTCGAGGATCTTCCATGTTGGGCGCTTCTTGCGTGCTCCACGGCCTGTTGGCTGTGCGGCGGGTGGAGGGGTGTCTTCGACAGGATCAGATGGTGTGACGATCTGTAACTCTGCAGTCAACACCCGCTAGAGCCACAGATAGAGTATTACATACCTCGCAGTCAGTTTCCGCCAGCCACAGCGAATCTTGTACGTCTCCAGATGTCGATTCCACAGCAATGGGCGCAGGAACATCATCCTGATGGCGCTGTTTGCGAGATCTCTTCTCAGCTAGCCATGCGGCGAGGTTGGCAAAGGATGGGTCAGGAGCAGCTAAATGAGGACAAGCTGCCCTGTGTATCCCTAGGGCGGCACGACTCTGAAAGACCCGTCCGCATGCAGGAACACATGCCAAGGACATAGCACAGCTGTTGAGTACCCAGAGGATGAACAGAACACGGACAAATCTCATGCGTCTGTCTGGAATGCTGTGGGACACAAGTACGACAATGTCTCACAATATCTTGAAGATTGGCAGTTTCAGTTGAGCACGTTGATGGACTCTGCGAAGTCCAATAATTGTCGGAAGAACGGTTTGACCATAACAGGCTTCATAAGCCTATCGCACCCTATTTGGTCGGCCGGTCGCAGCAAAAGAGACAGCGATGCATGATACGTAGGGGCCGCCGCCTGCAGGTAAAATTATCCGGACATTTAGGGGGGTTGTCTCAGCGTGCCGTATAAGAGCTGGGCGAGTGACTCAGAGGCCTCGCGCACCACCCATATTCCCTCTAGCACACATCTGATAGCCAGCGTCGCACATGAGCGAATCAGCAGCAGTGGATGAAACCCTAACCCCAGCTGTTCGTGATGCTCTAGGTTTGATGGTCTTGCAGTTCATGAAAAAGGGAGCAGGGGGAAGAAAGGAGAAACGGAAGCGACGTCGGTATGTGGGCACATCTTCCTTGAGGATTGACATTAGGATTACACATTCCATGTTGCAGCGCTGTTGAAGGAGATGAGAACGACCCCAACAGCGGACAGGAACGTGACTTGACAGCGTACGGGCATATGTTTGTGCGTCTCGGAGGGCCGTTTGAGTCTATTCACACCATTGTGCACCATGGTCTGCGTGTCGCTGCTGAGGAGTGTGAGGGCGGCACGTACACTGATAGTACAGAAGAGTAAGAATGCAGTTGAGACTTACGAAAAGCGAGCCCTATCCACTGATCAGTTTGGCGTGCACTACCAGGGACTGGCGCCTTACTGCCAGCTGGCGAATTCTGACACGTATCATGCCATGGCTCGAGATGCAGATGGTAGACCTAGCAGATCAAGGTCTGCTGCGGCATAGTATTTGCGCAGAGGTAACCTTAATTTGGTTTTTCAACGCTGAGCACTCACTGAGTGTGTGCACCAGATTGCCGAGGGTGTGGATGGTTCTCGCGGCGACGACACCTCATCGCTAAAGCCGGCGATAGTTGGGTATCTGCATTTGGACATCACCGTGCCGCTCAATCCTCCGATCCCGGTGAAAGGGGTGCCGAAGTCCCTCCGTGGGTGGAATCATGAAGTCACAGCGGCATTACTGACCCCGGTGGACCGTGAACCGGGTCCCATGTACGCAGTCACTCTAAGCGCCTAGTTGGCTATGATCTGACTCTTGCCAGCTTCAACGCGAATGTCAAGACTGGGCGCGAGAGTGTCACTGCAATGCAGTTGCCTCGCTTCCTCTACCCGGAGGGCCATGAATACCGCGAAGACGACATCGAGGAGGGCTTGTTTCATGGTCACTTGATGATTCGTGTACGTCCCTTTGTACTTTTACTATCATTAACTCAACTCGAACCATCACAGAGTGCCAAACATCTCTTCGTAGGCCCGGGCTCTTCATTGAAAGGTCCTGGGTACAAGAAGGGGCGGGCGGGGGTGGCGAAGATTATCGGGATGAACAAGATTACGCCTCGGGCGATTGCATATGTGGCTTGTCAGGTATGTGATCACTGTGCTCTACGTGTTTTGTTACATTTTATCGGTTCGAATAGGTCCGGTTTGCGCTCTCGGATGTTCAAGAATGGAACCAGACTGACCGCGACTTCGACTATACTCAATTTTATTGGAACATTGTCTCGCTGTTCGACAATGACGAATGTGCAGAAGTTATACGATTTTACAATCAGTAAGTGCTGTTTACGAACTGCCAATATGACACTGAGACTGCCATTGGACATCTTGCAGTGAATTGTTTGGGACGCCACTGGAGGCCGCTGAGCCTCTCGTTGCTCAGTCCACCAATATGACTGACAACGCCATAGAGCGTTTGAAGGCCCAGAGGGCAGCAAAGCGAGCTCGCACCGAAGCGGGCAACAGAACAGCTGAGATGGTCGGGGCGGGGATGGCGGGGACGGGGCCAGCAGCATAGGGATAACGTATCATTGTGTCATTGCGTAAATGTGGTGCGGTCAGTCTTAACACAAACAATATATTGCTCTGTTTTGTTTTATCAATGGATGGGTGCTCGATACAATGGTCTATGTATGGTGAAGGAAGTTTGATGAACATCTGGCCGTGGTGCCCGGTACGGGCAGACTCGCACGCAAGACACGAGTTGCCAACACTCACAGTTGCACGGTATGCCCGGATGACTGTTGCGACGGATGACGAGGATTATCAGACTGGCTGGCGAGGTGGCAACAGTGATCAAATTGGGTCGCTCTGCCATCGATGCTAGCGTGTTGCGAGGTATGGCGAAGTTGACAGTTGCATGGCATGGCCCGTCGGAAAACTCGCCACCCTAGGGCCCCGACAGCGTATGCATGGGCTTATAAAGGTATGCATATTTCTTCCGGTTTTCCTGATGCAACGCAGTTACACACAGAAAATACTAGTGTCAATAGCTAAGGCAATGTAGGAGCTCGCTCGGTGTAACTGTCTATTTCTTATCTTCATGTGTATGTACTTAAATGGTCATTGGCTCCTGATTATGGTTTCCATTTCCCTTTCAGATTGCTTGTATTAGTAGTACAGTATATAAGGCTGGTCTCGACGATCATGTACCTTGGCTGTTTGTACTTTGCGAATCCTAGAGATTACCTGGTGATATCTTCACGTGAACTCTAGCTTCGATACTTGAGCAACTCTTGTGGAGAATCTTCTAAGTCATCTTAGTTGAGTCTCTACATTTTTTCACCACATTTTCTCTCTTGGCTTCTGACTTCGACGTTGTTGCGGCTTGATCAACTGTGTATCGCCCGTCGTTGTTACCCCTAAGGTATACCTGTGGTATTTACTATGCCAGCTAAGAAGACGAGAACTGCTACTCGTCGTGGAATTCCTGGTGAGTTAGTTGTTACCTCACCGGATCACTCCGCCGTGAACACTAGTGTCGTGAGCGTCGAGGAAGTCGACTCTGCCCCTGCACTAGGTGTTGCAGGTGTGTGCGTAGAGCCGCCATCCAATGCTGTAGAAAGCAGATCGGATGATAGCCCCGTCGCGAACGGAGAGTCTGTAATACAACCATCTGGCGCTGGTGTGACGATGGACAGCGCTCCAGTTACCGGACGTTTGGATAGTCAAGGTGGACCTGGTGCTTCACCTCCCGAACCATTGATAGGCCCCATTGGCTTCTGACCCCAGAAAACGCGACTTAGGGCGATTCCACGCACTTCATGGGAATGGTGACTTAGCGACTCAATAGCGCACTGTCGGTACTCCATGCACTAGCGACCCTACACACCAGCGATGAGGCTCTCAGCTCCTCAGTGGACTTAGGATGGCTCCTCGGTAGCTCGGACGTTGGGCATCATTCAGTCAAATCATCGGCATTTCGGCATGCGTCGGCCGGCATTCTTACTGCAGTCCGAACCGAGGCAGTGTCTCAGGGCACCTTTCCATATGGCGTACAGCCCGCTGTTGCCTTGGATCAGTGCAAGTTCTATTGGCGTGACTTTCCTTATGCAGGCAGTGCGCCTTGACACATGGCGCGACCACGGCTATCACGACACCGCTGCACCACAGAGCGGCCCCGCCCTTTATCCCTCTTTCGGCAGTATCGCGCTAGCATCGGCAGCATAGCCTGCCCCCGGATCATCGAAGAGGTGTGCCCTAATGCAAAGTCAAGGTGCACCCAACTGGCTCCCATCCGCGGAGTGGCGCGTGTGCTAGAGTTGGTCGTGCAGGGTATTGGTCACAGAGTGCATGTGGATTAGGAGCAAGGCAGTACAGGTCATATGGATGTGAGGCTGAGCAGAGGCACAATTCGCGGTAGTAGGTAGATAGGATCGGACAAGGAGTAGTCGCTCTTATGTATTTAAGCCATTACTCTACTGTTTGTAGAGCAAGCAATCTTCACCACACTCTTCAGATCTCAATCTTGCATTAGAGCTTTTCTTCTAAGTCCGTCTTGCATTTAGGTACTCTTGCATACCTCCGACTTCACCCAGAGATAGCGACAGAATACACCAGCGTAGCATCGCTGTTCAATCAATATATGTTCGAGTTAGAGGTAGCAACCACCAGTAGCGCTCCTCTATAGAGCATCGAAGACCGCATAGCACCGAGCAGGAGGAGTATCATACAGTGCCTATACAGCGCCGTGCACATAGCGCTACATAGCGCATAGTGTCGCCTTCACTCCACAGACTGCCGCCGAGTAGCGACTTGGCGCCAACCTTCCTTTAGCCCCAACTATACATCTCACCTTCACCCATCCCCTCCGAACTATATTACCCTTCGCTACCCCGGGCCTCGCAGCCATCTGACACCAAGGGCTTTGGTGTTTGCTTTGTGGTTGTGTCTACACTTTAGGTCTCATTTCCGCGGGTTTCATCGTGTGTCTGTGCGTATCACCATCCTCTCGTTCCTCGAGCCCACCATTCACTCTTCGACAAGTGGATTGGTCGGAGGATCAGGATAACGATGGAACTGTTGGGGGGGGAATACCTTCGGATTGGTGTCAGGGAGTAGCCCTGCACCCCAACATGTTATTCGAGATCCTCAATAGTATTGATGACCCGAATGAAAGATATGCAATGTTGGATTATCATCTAATCAAGAATAGGGAGTCTCGAATGTGGGCACCGTCCATGAAGGAGACGGACATTGGTGTTCATATTGACACTGATACTGATGGACTAAAGACTGAACAGACTGTAAAGGATGCTCTGCTAGCAGTCGCGCCACCAGACATTCGAGTTGAGCGTGTTGGTACCGCTATTGCATGTCCATATGAATTGGAGCTGGGGCCCTCTGACAAGGGTAAGGGCCGCTCTACCGATGTTAATGACTCTATGGTAGAACCTACAGCGATTGTTCATCAGGCTACGGCTCCTGTTGCTATCAAGTCAGAGCCCAAAGTCGGACGATCTGGTCCACAGGTTCCATCTGTTGGATTTATGAACAATATATTGGGAGGTGGTCCTCCCGGGTCTGATCCATCGGATTCTTCGAGTGATTCAGATGGTGATTCGAGCAATGACCCTGTTAGTGACACCTCGAGTGCGGACTCGAAGGCCTCATTCAATGCTCGCCAACGCAAGAAGTTGAAGCATAAATTGTATCAACAACATTTGCGTTCTAAGGTTGATAACAAAAATCGACTACCGAAAGGTGTGCGGATTGAAGAACCTTCAAAGTGGGACGGATCTCCGAACTATGACCATTTTGAACATTGGATTTATGATGTTGAAAATTATTTCCATACTACAGGCATTCAAAAACATCTTCAGGTCTGAATGATTGGGCGTTGGCTGTGGGGAAAGGCAGCTGATTATTTCATGAATTCCATTGCAGAGAATCCAGAGAAGTTTACACGGGAGTCTGTCTATCATGGACTGTTCTCCTATTGCTTTCCCGCTCATTTCAAGGCTGAGCTTCGGAAAAGGTATAACAAATGTTATCAGGGTAATCGGTCATTCAGAGAATTTTTACGGGAATTGCAGAAACTTTCTAAACATTTGCCTGACATTTCGAATGCTCATCTGGTACTGAAAGTGTGGGAAAACGCGCGACGAGACTTGCACGTTGAGTGGGCACGTCTTGGGTACAATCCTGAGACTGCCTCATTGACTGAGCTTGAGGATGCCGCTTTGAATATTGAGACAGCTGCTGAGCTTGCTGCTGAGGCTCGGGGCGACAGCTACAACTCTAGGTGGCAGCTATCTTCAACTGGCGGGCAAACCTCGCCAGGTAAGGGTGTGGCTTCTGGTGGACGGGTTGGCACCGTCTCAAGCCATGGCACTTCCAGCTCTGCGAACATATCTAGGGGACAGCAACCCTTCCGGCAGAACTCTAAGTCAGCTGGTCCTACAACCAATTCCAGGAAACTGTCTCAAGCTGAGATGGATGAGTTGCGGAGTGTGGGGAAATGCTCTGCATGCCATTTCGACGCATTCAGGAACAACACTCATCTGGATCTGGAGGGCAACAATCTGGCGGGTGATGGGCTGATTATTGAAGAGGACGATGTGCTTGCGGTCGACGGATTCTTACTCCAGTTTGTGGATGATGAAATCATCGTTCTCGATTATGCAAGTGGGTCTTCGTTCTCGTTGCCTTTGCTCTGCTTCCAAAGCTGTCATTTCAGAACCTTGTTCCGTGCGCTGCCTCTGCAACTAGAGCATATTCTCAGGATACATGGAGATGAGGAGATTGTAGTTCCAGAAGACAATGTCTCACAAACTATGAATATTCCTTGGTTCTCAGTAGATCATTGTCATTCAGAGCTGTGCTATCCCCCTTCTTCGGATGAGCCAGTCTCTGCTTTGGAGTATCTATGGGGGTACAGTAGTGATGACACTGATACCCACCAGACTGAACTCGACTCTGAGGCTTCAGTTCTGGTCGACGCTGAGCTAGGCAATGATGCTGGCTCTCAGTCCACGCACAGTTTGATGCCGTCACTTCATACAGTATCTGATGATGAGTCTGTTTCTGATTCGCGGTCATCGACTACACGTGCATTCTGGCATTTCCGTTCCTGCGATGACTCAGACTCTAGCAATGGGGATGATTATATGGATGGTCCTTCAGGTGGAACCATTTCAACTTCAGAGGTGCCTGATTGCAACGGGGACTTTGATATTCTGTGGCATGCTGTTCGACTAGCGTCTGCTCGCGTTCGTAGGGGATGCTCTGCTTTGACTGTTATAGATCAGAATACAGGAGTCAATCTTAGACGTTCTGCGCTCCGGGATCGGAAACCACGTCGTGCGGCTACGGTGCTGGATGAGAATGCTCAGCCTACACTGGATCGAACAGCGGCTCGTCTTCGTGATTTGGAGCGCATTTTTCCAGATCCCATTGTGGCATTAACTAAGATTAATGGGTGTGATGCTAGAACCCTTCTGGACTCAGGCTCTATGGCTGATTTCATGTCCACTATGTTTGGTGACATCATTCATGTTTCAAAGACACCTCTGGCATGGGCATTGCCCGTTCAGCTTGCAGTAACGGGTTCTCATTCTAAAATCAACTATTGTGCTGCTGCTTGCTTCCAATTCGAAGGTATCGACTGCGAGAAATGGTTTGATATCATCAATGTGGATGATTATGACATTATTCTGGGAACTCCATTTCTGTTTCAACATCGTGTTCTCATGGGATTGAACCCGCCTTCAGTTCTGATTGGCAGTCCTATGCCACTTCCAATTGTAGGAGCTAATATCTCGCATATCCCATCAATGGCTGCTAGCTTGGTTGAAGCAGAACTTGATAAGCTGCGTCAGATGCTTCATTCTGAAGCAGAGGACCTTACAGTCATAGCGAGTACTGGCTTACCTCCATTACGGGATGTTAATCATACAATACCGCTAATCAACAAGAGTGCGGTGTACCCGTGGCAACCTGCTCGCTGTCCTGAAAAATACAAGGAGATGTTTCAGAGAAAGAAACAGCAGTATCTTGAGCATGGGGTATGGCGGTTGGCTCAGGGCAATAATGCTTGTCCTATGTTGGTGATTGCAAAACCCCGTCCAAACCCAGATGGTACACCTTGTATTCGTACACCTATTGACTTGCGTGCCCATAATTCTAACACACGGAAATTATCATCACCACTGCCTGATATTGAAGCAATCCTAACAGAGATTCTCCGACATCGGTATCACTCTACAATGGATGGTCAGGATGCATATGAACAAATCAGAATTATTCCTGAACATGTTAACCGTTCCTTATTTTCTACTCCAGATGGTACAATGGAGTCGCTGGTTCTTCAGATAGGGGATTGTAACGGTACAGTGACCTATCAAACACTGATGAACCACATATTTCGTGCCTACATCGGGGTCTTCATGTATGTTTATCTCGATGACATTTTCATATTTTCTGATACTATTGAAGACCACCTGAAACATGTAAGGTGCATTTTCGATGTTCTTAGGCACGAGAAGCTCTATCTTGAACCTTCAAAAATGAATTTCTTTGCCAACAGCATCAATGCTCTTGGGCATGTTATCACTGACAAAGGTCTCTATATGGACCTGGATAAAGTCGACAAGATCGCTAACTGGAAGGTGTCAACTACTCAGGAACTCCTGGCTGGTTTTCTTGGTGCAGTGAACTTCCTGGCTCCTGACTGCCCCAGAGTTCGTATTCCAATGGGGGCCCTTTCTCCACTTACCAGTAAGAATAAATTATGGCGATGGGGCTCTGTTCAGCAGATGGCTTTTGATGAAGTCAAGACTATCGTGCAGCAATGGCGGGATAGCACAAGACATGCTATAGACTATTCCCCAGATGCACCTCTAATCAACCTCATCTGTGATGCTTCAATGACTAGGGCTAGTGGTTATGTGAGTCAAGGGAATGAGATCTCGACAGCTAAAGTAATTGCATTCTGGTCTGGCAAATTCACGAGTGCACAGCAGAATTACCCTGTTCACAAACAGGAATTACTCGCAATTGTCGAGTCATTAAAGCGATTCCGGTCACACTTAACTGGTACTTCTTTCCGGATTTTCACTGATCACCGGGCATTGGAATATGTAATGACCCAGAAGAAGTTGTCACCACGTCAACTGCAGTGGTTGGATGTTTTGAATGAGTTTGATTTCAAGATTACTTATATCAAGGGCAATACAAATATATTTGCAGACGCTTTATCACAAATTTACAGCAATGATGGCCCTGATTCTCAACGGGCACTTTCAGAATACTTGTCACCTGACAGTATTGAAGAGGAGAATGTAAATCGTGTACGACTTGCAGTTGCATCTGCTGGGACCTCCAGCTCGCGGCCCTTACTTACCGGTGATGCAGTCAAGGCTGCTTTCCGGCGATGGACTTCTGAGGACATTGAGGAGGATATTCCTCCTCTGGAGCCCATTGTCAAACCAACTGCTGTGATAACTGGACGGGAATCTGATGAAGCTTCTGATGCTGCAAAAACAGCTTCAGCGGAACCCATTCCGCTGGAGGATGATTTGAATATGGACATTCTGGTTCCTGTTGCATCATCCGACCCTTCAGAATTGGTATTGCAGCCAACGCTGACACGAGTTGTCTTGGAGGGCGAGCCTGGTGTCACTTTGCTGGATTGCTTACGGGGCCGTTACAGGGAAGATGCCTTCTTTCGAGATGTTCTGTCTGACCCAGTGTCACATTCTAAGTTATTTGAGGTTGAGAGCGATTTGATCTATCTGAGACAGGTAGATGATCCTCGGGTACTCTGTATTCCTGACATTATGGTTAAAGGCAAGCACTTGCGGGAGATTTTAATTAGCCATGCTCATTCAATTTTGGCTCACTTGGGTGGACAGAAGACTTTGCGCTACCTACGTGAGAATGTCTGGTGGAAGGAAATTGTCGGTGACACTAAGGCGTTTTGTTCATCTTGTTGCACTTGCGCCCTGAGTAAGGCATCGAACGATGTCCCGATGGGTCTTCTTCGACCTCTGGAAGTCCCTTCCAGGCCTTGGCAGGCGATTGCACTTGACTTTGTTGGTCCTTTGCCGGCATCTAGTATTCGAACTGGCGTTTATGACATGATCTGTGTTGTAATAGACCGACTTATGTCAATGGTGCACCTGATTCCAGTCAGGCAGACCTACAAAGCGAAGGATGTTGCTGAGATGGTTTTCGACAGCATCTACAAACATCATGGTCTTCCTGAAACTATTGTCTCAGACAGGGACTCTCTCTTTACTAGTATCTTTTGGCAACGGTTGCATGCCCTTATTGGCTCTGAACTTCGGATGTCTTCGTCCTATCACCCGCAAACTCACGGGGTGACAGAATGTGCCAATCGGACTATTACACAATGTCTGAGACAGTGTATTGACTCTGATCAGAAGGACTGGGCTTTGAAATTGCCGGCAATCGAGTTTGCGCTTAACTCTGCGTGGTCTAGCACAACTGGATTTTCGCCTTTTTTCCTGAACTACGGATTTATGCTGAAAACTATGTTGTGGGATGCAAAATCTGAGAAGTATCCTGGGGTGCGTAAGTTCGTGCAGACAATGAAGGATGCAATTTTGGCAGCACATGATGCCATAATTGGTATGCGAGTGAAGCAGATGCGTGATGCAAACAAGCATCGTCGCCCTGCACCATTTGCGGAGGGCAACTGGGTCTATCTGTCAACTAAGGACCTGCGTCTCCCGAAAGGTCTGGCTCGTAAACTGGCACCTAAATACATTGGCCCTTTTCATATTTCAAAAGTACTCAAGCCTGGTGCGACTTTTCATTTGGAGCTTTCTGACGATTTGAGGAGATGCGGTATCAACAATGCCTTCCATGCGTCTAAGCTGAAACTTCACGTTCCGAATGATGACCACCATTTTCCTGGGCGGCAACTTTCTCAGCTTACAGGTCTGGGTGAAGAGCCTCGTGAGTGGGCAGTGGACAGGATCTTGAGCCATCATGGCAAGGGTCAGTCTGCTTTGTTTCAAGTGCAGTGGAAATCTGGGGATGTTTCCTGGGAGCCCCTCTCTGCAATACGTCATTTGGAGGCACTAACTTCATATATGGAGGCTATGGGTATTTCCAGAATCGGGAATTTACCTGTAGGTTCTGGTCAACCTCCTACCGATGACCCCCAAATCTTTTTGGGTATTATATCCTGTGCAGATGTATATAAGGACAGGGAGCTGCTGGAGGCTGAGGTATCATGCCTCGAGGCTCTCGAGCAACTTCATCTCAGCTGACCCCTCCACCACCCTACCCTCGTAACGCAAACCATGCGAATTCCCGAGCGGGTCGCCGTCCTCCCAGACAGCCCAGAGCTGCTCGCAGCCATCGAGGAGTTCAACCTCGCCATTATCCACCTCGTGCAAGGTGGCACAGTCCCTGCCCCTCCACCAGGGTACCGGACTTTCCAACATCAGCAAACAGGAGATGGCTGTTGGGCTTCGGTGGTAGGGGAGGACCTCCGCCTTTTGGTCCTGGAGTTTTTCGCTCAGTGCCGCGTGGTTGCGACAGTACCTACATCCACGTCCAACTCCGATTCGCACTCTACATCGACTTTCATGTCGGAGCATCTGAATCCTTTTGCCAACCTGGTCGCAACTGAATTCGTGGAGGAGCTGCGCGCACACTGTGAGCGCGACAGTAGGTGCGACATTAGGCAGTCACCGCACCGTCGACACGGTCGGGGCCGCAGGCGCGGTTTTGTCAGTACGTTATCTGATCACCTCTCGGATGACCCTTCTGTTGTTAATGCTAGACGTGCTCTCATCGAAGGAGTGTCTCATCCCTATCAGTATCATCCTCACGGTGGTACTGTTAGTCCCACTCCGGCTCCAGCTGCACCGGTAATGTCGTTTGCCGAAGCACAGCATGCACCGACATTTGGCTCTCCCGATCAGTTTTCGTATGCTGGATCACCCACTTACTTTGCAGATGAGATGGGCGTTGTGTATTCCGACGACGCTGCTGCGACGGGTACTTCCGACTGGGCCTCGGGCTCTATTGCTCCTCTAGGATCTGACTTTTCCACTATCAATACCGAGGATGTGGAGATGTTGGGTGGGGTGGAGGAAACAGTGCCTGATGATGCTGCCAGACAGGTCTCGGAGGCCGGTAGTACGGGTGATCAGCAGGCTAATGGGAAGGGTAAGCAGCGTGCTGATAGTGGGTCTTAGATTTGGTAAGTATTCTCTCGTATACTTAGGAGGGCGAATGTAGGAGCTTGCTCGGTGTAACCGTCTATTTCTTATCTTCATGTGTATGTACTTAAATGGTCATTGGCTCCTGATTATGGTTTCCATTTCCCTTTCAGATTGCTTGTATTAGTAGTACAGTATATAAGGCTGGTCTCAACGATCATGTACCTTGGCTGTTCGTACTTTGCGAATCCTAGAGATTACCTGGTGATATCTTCGCATGAACTCTAGCTTCGATACTCGAGCAACTCTTGTGGAGAATCTTCTAAGTCATCTTAGTTGAGTCTCTACAGGCAAACAGACCGCAGCCACGTCATACAACATCCGCACCCTTGTTCATGGTGGATGTTGCGGTATGCCTGGCGTGCTTGGTGAGTAGCTGCTTTCTCTGCATCCACGGCCCACAGCTTTGATATTGCTTTTGGGACACCGACGATGACGACGGTGAAGGCTGATACAAGCATAGCAGCCATGCATCGGCCCAAGGCAACACGTCGAAAGACTCGCAGGGCATTCCACTGCAGATGTGGATAGCATTGGGTGTGCAGAAAGGAAACTTGAAGTAGGCAATGGCGAAGCAGAGATGACACAGGAGGAGAATGTCATGCATGATAATGGAACCTTTCAGAGAAGCAATTGCTTCGCGAGAAATTTGCAGCAGGTGGTGGCTTCATTCCTGGAGATGCTTCGGACTGGGCTGCTCAGAGTCGGGTGCATATGCGGACAGTAGCGAATTTGCACAGTAGAGAATCATCAGTAGCGTATATTCTGTTAGTGTGTTATAGTGCGCTGTGTATCTTACGAAGAGACTGTTGTGACGACAATCGGTGTGGCGGGTTCGAGGGTATCGGAGGACAGAGGCAAGCAGTGCGGTGTCATATATGAGCTCAAGTTAGTCAAGGTCAAGTTAGTTTGTCAATGTGCAAGCCAAGTTAAGTCCAAGTTAAGTAAGCTGAATTAGTACGGTGACAAGTTCACAATTGAGTTCGTGCGAAAAGTTACTTTAAACAGACTCTCCAAAGTGGGCTTCTGTTTTGTGGCGGCTTCATAGTCTCTGTCTCTTAAATGCTACTACCTCATTCGTTGCTACTTCTGTTGCACGTCTCTCTGACTTATGCTCAGGCAACTCAGCAGCTTTCTATAGGTTCTTTGAATACATATACTTCTGCCAACTTCTCCGGCAGCACTAGTCCTGCTTTGAGACTACCACCGTCTACGAACCTTTCCGTATCCGTTGCTATATGCTTGAGCTCGCAGTCTTTACCTCGGTTCTTTGTGACGAATAACACGGAAATAAGTCTCCCAGGACCAAGCGGAGGGAGCAACGTCTTCGAGATACAACTAAATGACGGCTATGGTAACTGGACGGGAAGTACACCTGAAGGAGGCGTTCTGGCTGTAACGAATGTCGGGGGGACGCCTTTTGAAGTGGGGGTCACAGAGGGCGACTCAGGTGAGCACAGAAGCCGTCATATGGCTGCATGATCAGTCCAAAGCACGGCGGAGTAAGGGCACAAGGAGGAGTGTTGTACGTATCAATGTAGGGCATAGACCTGCATCCACCTCTACATGATGCGTTCATTTGACCCGGTCTGGTCTATTATTTCTTCGACCTCGGCGTCCCCATATCCAACTTGAAATGCTGAATGTTCACCTACAGGTCCTATGCATGAGGTCCTGACGACCATACCTCTGCTGGGAGACACAACATCTAACCAAGCTCTCATTTTCTCTTCCCCCTTTTCTCTTCCCAATGTTGTGTTACCTACATATCCGAACTACACCCTTCCGCCGGCCAATCTTTCGTATGCCACTCAACCCTCCTCCGGTGGCTCTCCAGATTTCACTCTAGTTCTCGCACCGACCTCCTCGTCCTCTCTGATATCCGAGCCGCAGACCGGATGTGCATTACGCAGCGCCACTTCGGTGGGCTCTCAAATCTTCCAGAGCCTATGGCTGCGAGATGCGAGTGGCTGGCGATCGGAATGGCTCATGGGTGGCCTCACGCCGCTTACGAACTACACTGCATACGTTATCGAGAATCGAACTAAAGTCAGCGGACCAATATATTTCGTGACAAAATCAGGTGAGCAATACGGACACCAGCATCTAAACTTACTGAATTGTATGTCTCCCAGCCCTCTTCTCCTGTCCCCTAGTCCACTCCGTACCCTACTGCCCAGCCGTATCGTATGCTGTGCCCCTCCCACACCCCCCCGTCAATTTCGCCGCACATGACGCCCGCACTCTCCCCGAATCGCTCACCGACCCTCTTCTCTCGGGTCTGACCAACTTCACCACGATGCTCACAACCTTCGCCTGCGGGCGGGACATCTACTCGCCGCTGCAGACGTGTGCGGACTGCCAACGCGAGTACCGCAACTGGCTCTGCGCCATCTCCTTCCCGCGCTGTTCGGAAGAAGGGCTCCCCTCGACCACCACCAGCTCTATCGCAGCCCAGCAGACCGGCGCGCAGGTTCCGGTTTCTGCCCTTGTCCCAGTGACGCCCACTAATGTGCCGCGGAACCTGAACCTTCCCAATATAACGTCGAACTACTCGATGCTCCTCCCGTGCCTCGAGACGTGTACCGCCGTCGACCGCGCGTGCCCATACTTCCTCGGATTCAAGTGCCCACTCCCACAGTTTAATGCGAACGTTTCTTATGGAGTGGGGTTTATTGATAAAGGCGAGTCGGGCGTACAGGGACACGGCCTTGCTGGGTATAGTCAGGATCGGTACGGAAACATCTGGTGCCAGGGACCTGGCCTTGAGGAGGGTGTAGCATAGTACACATGACTCTGTCTGGAGCGATGTGAGGTAGGTCAGAAGGTGGTATTATTGGGCACTCGCGCCTATATCTATCGATCTCCTGCTCACATTGAGTGTCAGCTTGTAGGAATGGCTGGTGAGCGTCTAATGTCATCCTGCGGTCGTTTTAAACATCATTGGCATTTTTGTAGCATGTGGGGTTGTTCTTTTTTCCTTACCATGAGAACGTATACGAGTACAAAGGCTCTAACATGGAATCGACCGTGACTCCTGTCATGGGGCTTGGAGCTCTGGCCTGAAATGTCAAGTACGGTCAGACCTGCGATGGTTGACTATTATAAGTACTTTGTCTCTCGTTCCTGAATGCCCTTCTCGTATCCCAGATAGGGGACTCTCTGGGCACTGTTCGTGCGCCGTGGGCCACTCGGACTGACAATAGCCGACGCAACTAACATCAGAACCAGAGAACTCACACATGCAAGGAACAATACTGATATCGGTATCTAGAAAGGTAGGCGAAAAACAGGACTGGCACCGTAGCGTCCTTCTCCTGTTCTGTGCTTCGCTCTTTCCAAGCAAGGCTAGCGCATTGACAGCGGGAGTGAGATGAGCAGGGTGACACAGTGGGACTCGGAGTTGTCGTAATCAAGGTGGGAACAGTGACTGGCGAATTTGTGGTGCGCAAGATTTATTTCTACAGGAAATGAATATACTGAACTGCGCTCGCATTGGGACCGGCTAGTTAATTGATATACCGATCATCAGGTACTTCCGTAGTGCTAATCCTTTCTGGACAGACTGGATCAACACACCTCACGTGCTAGTAGACTGTCGACTTCAAGTCTCTATCTCACATCAATTCAAGACATTCGATTACCGTCTTTGGGAATACGGTACGCGTAATATAACATTAGGAAGCGAATAGCTATGATAAACCTTTGCAGACCCGTATACTCTACAAAGTGGCTTGACACTCGGTGAGCGTCACTGTTCGATATTTATAAGGCCCTTCCTCTCACGCGCTGATAGTGGCCTGCGAAAAGGCCCATATTTGGTCAGACTGGAGCTCTTGAATCAGTCTGAGTTACCGAAGAAGCCCCAGGTATAGCCCTTTCCAGGAGTCCAATTCATTGCGGCATCCTGCGGCTCGGTATGGCCCTGAGGTAACCAACTTATAGCTACTGCTGGGCCGCAATCTTTCCGCCTGCTTGTACTTGTATGGTTGCAAGGCAGGAAAAGATAAGGTGTTCATTGCCCTCCTCCCCCGGTCCCAAAGCTCGCTGCTGGCCCGCTCTGCCCAAGAAGTACGCAACTTGAAGAGCCAGAACATGATGGATATGTTTCTCTCCGCGACTCCACCCAAACTCAAAGTGGCCATAGTGTAAGCGGTTTGAGTTGTATCTATGTCCCCCCAGGTCCATAACCACCGTTGATCAGGGGCGGTGGGATAGCGGGTCTTATATGTGCCTTCGCGCTGTCCAAGAATCCCGACATTGAGGTTCATGTATATGAAGCTGCCCATCAGTTCTCAGAGATCGGTGCAGGTATTGGGATGTATCTTCGCGTCTGGAATATCATCGAAGACCTAGGACTTGCGGATAGCCTTGTGCCATTAGTCGATGACGACGGTGAGTAAAATCTATATTATGTACTCCTGCGCGCAGCGCACCAGACTGACCTCGATCAAATCTGAAATCTCCTGCGCACGTACAGCGTTGTTCGCATTCCACATGCGCAAATCAAATTCGTCCGAGGGCCTGAGTTTCTACGACATGCACGAATCAGGTACAATGCAGACCGCGCTTTGGAACAAAAAAGATAATCACATTCCGTAGCCGCCTTCATGACCTTCCACCGCGCGGAGTTCCAGCAAGCCGTCTTGAAGCGTCTCCCGCCGTCCTGCAAGACGTACCTGCGCAAGCGGCTGGCCTCTGTCAACGAGCCGGACTCGATGGACCTCCCGGTGTCGCTGTACTTCACCGACGGCACGAGCGCGACTTGCGATCTGCTCGTCGGCGCCGACGGCATCAAGTCTGCTGTTCGTGCGTCCATGTACTGCAGTCGCGCCGAGAAGGCCCGGGTTGAAGGGGAGGAAGAGATTGCGGACAGTTTGATGCGCTGTGTGCCTCCGGTGTGGATTGGGAGTTTGGCGTACCGGGGGTTGGTGACCAGGGAGCAATTGATGAGTCTGTACCAGGACTCTCAGCCTGTGGTGTGCAAGAAGCCTATGCTGGTAAGTGTCTCTCCAAGGCTATGTTTTTCAACGCGCTGGTCACAATAACCGTGTGTAGTATTGCGGTAGTTCCAGAGTAAGTCGCGAGCAAGTCTGTTGATAGTACTGCTTATGCTAACAAATGAGACAGCATGTTGTTGGCTATCCAGTCGCAAAAGGGAAGTTGGTGAACGTCGCGGCTATAATCACCGACCCAGACCTGGAAGGGACACCGTTCGATGGACCGTCTGTTACGACGGTCCCGAAAGAAGAACTATTGTCTACCTTCCAGGGCTTCGAAGAAGACGTCGAGAACCTCCTGCATGTAAGCTCTGTCGCTGTCATCGCCCATTGGGCCCTTGTGGAAATATTTTGGACAGTTCATCGAGAAGCCCGCTAGATGGGCCATCCATACCGTGACCCCGCTTCCGTCTTTCATATCGAAGCGAGTAGTCCTGCTCGGTGATGCGGTGCGATCTTCATGTTTGTCTTTTGAATCCATTTCCTTACACCAGATTCGCATAGGCGCATGCTATGGCTCCCCACCAGGGCGCCGGGGCAGGCCAGGCCATCGAGGTGCGTCCCGCACTTGAGAGACCTATTCATGTTGCGAATCACCGTGTATCAAAGGATACATACATACTAGCATCTCTGCTGACCCACCCCCTCTGCACGAAGGAGGCGCTCCCCGCCGCCCTCGGGATCTACGACAGCATCCGCCGGCCGCTGGCCAACTCGGTGCTGGAGGGCTCCCGCCGCGCCGGGCTGTTGTACGACTTCAATCTACCCGGGCTGACGGAGGAGGACATCATGCGGGAAGGGGGTCGGCAGAGCATGGAGGTTTTGCATCGGGTGGGGAAGACTATGGATACGATACACGAGTGGATATGGAAGAGACCTGTGCAGAAGGATAAGGAGCAGGCCGTGACGATGCTGGAGGATCGGTTGTCTCTTGGTTCTGTGGATACGGACTGACTGGCGTCGTCTTAGTGTGAACTGTTTGCCAGATGACATGCATCTTCAACGATGCTTGTTGTTTTGTGTCATATGTTGTAAAGCGAAATTGGTGTGGTCATGCAATTCACAATGGAGAGAACGACATGATTCGACATCCATGATGTATAGTGGGTGCAATTTAGGAGCACTTTCGAGGCGATCACAGTCCGCCGATATTTTGCGAAGTATGACTATCCAAATGACCTGGATGTGACAGAAGTCACCGCAGATTTCTGGCTATCGTGATTCAACATCATTACTGGTCCAAGCTCAGGTGCTGAACCGAAATGAGAGAATGTAGTGTACGTACGGAATGCGAGAAATCTGTCGGGAAATCGACCGTAGCGCGAGGCTGGGTACGATTTCCATTGGGGAGGCGCGGCGCGGCGAAGCCGTAAGCACGTGATCAATAGGAGCAAGCACGTGACCGGAAAATCCGCGGTGGTTGAAGATGTGGCACCGGAAATGTTGCAAGCCGGAAGCCGGAACCGAGACTCACTGGCAGGTCGGAGGGGCGAAGCCACAGCGTTAACGCGCGCCGTTTCGCGAGGCGTCGAAACCTGGACTACACCCAACCGCCAGATCAGGAGTGAAAGGAAGATGGGCGGGACGAAAAGCGCGGAGTCGAGCCTAGCTGGCGAGCGACGCGTAATGGAGAAAAAAGAGATGAGGGCGCGCTGAGCCCGAATCGAAGTGAGGGCGCCACATGTCCGACGCGTGTTCAGTGCGTGCTTGGCTGAGCCGCTCGTGCCTCGCGTCATCCTTGTCCTGCATCACTCTAAGGAAAGGCTCATCATCTTCCGACAGTATGCATTTCGTAGCCTCTGCTGCGAGCGGGCTTACCATGAATATTTCCGAGTCAATTATCGATATCATCTCGGAGGAACGTATCCATCAAGACTGAATTTGCGCGTCCCTACTCGGAGCCGAAAATCGAGATATTTAGGTAGAGAATTTATTGTTCCCGTCTCCAGGCCACTCGTCCATCAGAAGAGAAATTAAAAAAACACGGCATTCAGGCCCTTGATTTCCTGTAGTATACCATTGACAGCATAGATACATCCTCAATCCTCTCTTCCAGCCTTACACCTGCTCAAGCTTGACCGCAACATCACCACTGCTCGCGCCACCCTGGATGACCGCTGTGAACGGCTTGTCCTGCCCGCACTGCGCAAACGCGGCCTTGACGCCCTGCTCCCAGCGACCCTTTGAGATGTTGATGGTGGCTCCGGCGACGGTGGGCGTCAGCGTGAAGCGGACGTCGCCGCTCTGGCCGGTCGTGTTAGTCGGAGCGCCCTGGCATTTTTCAATCGTGCCAGCAATGCCACCGCAGATTGCGAGAATGGCTACGTTGGTCGTGTGAGAGTCCAGGGTTCTTTAGGGATGCGCGCCGATGTTAGGAGGAGAGGTAGAAGGGAGACAGCGCAAGACGTACGTGTTCGGGTCGGTGCATTGAACATTTGAGACATTGGCACGGCGGTAGATGGGGCTGGCGACAGCTCCGATGACGAGAGTGACAGCGGTAAGGAACGATACGGCGCGCATGTTGGCTTGGGGTGAAAAGCTGGAGTGAGATTAAGACGAGGACTGAGAGCAGGTAATCTTGCGACCGTCACAGACGGGGTCGATAAGGCGAGGCCGAAAAGAAAGTGAAGAAAGAGTGATACGAAACCGGAGGCTGAACCTGTCAGTTACGTCGAAGTAGGAGGATGAAAGCTGTTCACGATGCGCTCGGGCATTTTATGCACGGCTGCTTCGAGGACTCCGACAGTCTGCTTGTTTCGAAGCAACTCGGTGTAGCCTTGTACCTGGTTACCGGTTATGCGGCCGCCCGGGTGCATACGCATCAGAAAATACATATTTAAAAGTGCAATCACAGGCGGACAAGTCCAATATTCAGAAGTATTCCGTAGAACAGGGAATGAAGACATTTTGCGACAACATGGGCCTTGCACCAGAGCGGACTCAAAAGTTGAAAGCTCGATACAACGTATACATGGTCTTGGCGAAGTTGTCCGATCATCAATTTTGATTGCCGCAGCAAAGTCTAGTACTATGAAGCCGGGAATTTCGGGTCGAGACTCGACTCTCGCAGTACTTCCTATCAAAGACTTGAATATACAAGACATGCTGCCCCCTCCTTGGAAGGCCAGCATACATAGATATCATTCGCATCATATACTGATTCCAACTTTAAAGATGCTGGAACTTCGTCCTTCAACCGAAGATACTACTAGCAATACTAAGTAATAGATGTCCCGTCTACCCTAACCCAACATCAGAACAGCTCAGTATCTTCACCATACAATTGCAAACCACTCGAACTACACCTATGTTGTCAGTCTTTAGAAATTCCAACATCCTTCACTGCTCCAACTGAAGCAAGACGTCTAGTTAAACCAATCAAGGAACAAGCTGGGTATTGGCATTCAACATTAAAATTGTTTGAGAAGTTTGTAAGTGAAAATCTATGAGGTTCTCGTCGATGCAGTCGTTCGGAATAGAGACGGGACAAATGTAACTATAGACAGTGCTTGAATATCGACATTTGGGATATGGGTCTCACTATACAACGTGTCTACCAATGACCCAAGCAATCTTGATATGGTAAGCCTACTTCCACTCAGATACAATAATCAATGAACACACGAATTGCATCCTTTCCAGGATCTTTCTAGCCCCTTGGAAGAGATGAATGGCCTTCAGTAAAAGTCGGGAGGAGCTAACTCGACTCATTCGCAACCAGACATGGCCCTCCAGCACCAGGTCCTGGACCGACGTGCAGCGTGAAGCCTTCGCCAACGACCTCACGCGTCCACAGCTCGCCGTCACCGGTGACAACCCAAACGTACGCACACACAGCCAACAAACTGAACTTGCGAGCGGATTTATACCAGGCGACAAAGACGTGGCCGAGTGAATGCACCCGCTCGAGAGCTATTACTGCGCGTACGTACGCGCGTGGGTCACGGTCAAACACTATTACGACCTTAACATTGACTCGCAAGAGAGGGCTGCTTTGCAGAGTTTTTTGGTAGGTTGTTGATGTGCTTGACTATGGCATCAATATTTAGCGTAGCAACAAATATGGTGCACCTATTTGGAGCAAAATACTCAGACGGAAATATACCGCGTCCATACACTGACCGTGATCGCTACAGAGACTATCATTGCTTCTTGTTCGCAGGGATCTTCTTACCATCATCTCCAAGCCCCAGCAACGTGTTCAGCAATCGGGCCTCCTGCAAGCACGTAATAAACCCCGTGATGAACGGCTCATAGTCATGCGTGCGCTTAATGTGCTCGGTCTATAATCCGTCAGCTTGCAGAAACACCCAAGGATAAGATGCGACGGACGTGCTCGCGTTTCGCCTTCATTAGCTCTTCATCGAGAGCCACTTTGGCTTTGATCATCTCCCGCACACACGCCTCCCACGCGCTCAGAAGATGGCCCTCCTGCAAGTTCAGGACTGCCATCTGTTTGTTTTGTTGTCGTAGCCCGAATCCGGACACAAAAGTTTTCTTGGGCGGGTCCAGGGGACACGAGCACAGTAGAGTCTGATCAATCTGCTACAGCACCGCTAAGAAATCATTCAGCAAAAGCACACCCAAAGCGGACGCACCTTCTCCGTCCACATCTCCCCGTACACTTCCGCGAGTCTCCTCTCCAACGCTCTCCTCTCCCCCTTCACCAGCTCCAGCTCGTCGCTCGCAGCCTCGTACGCGCTGTCCACAATCGCCAATAAGTTGAAGCGGATATTGTCCTCCCCCGCGTACTTGCTCATCTTCAGCCGCAGCGCGGGACGCACGACGTCCATCCACCCCTGCCCGGGCTCCGGCGAGAGCTCGCCGACCTCGAGCGGGCCGGTCTTGAGCCCATCGAGCTCCCACACCTTCCCGTGCGCGGGGACGTAGCCGATGAAGTGGTAGGTCTCCTCGTCCTCGTCCCCAGCAGCCTTGGGCTTGGGCTTCCCTTCTGTTTTCCGCCGCTTGGCTGGGGGAGGGCCTTTTCGGGACTTGGCTTTGGCTTTGGATGCTTCGATGGTGGTGGTCGCGATGGCGTTCAGGGCGCCGCGGAGATCGGAGGGGCTTGGGCACGATGAGATTGAGGGGAGATACGGGCGGGCAGGGCAGGCTGTGCATACCGAGCTAGGGAGTTTTGCGAGTCTCGAATGAAGCGCTGGTTCGAGATCGCCAGACCTTTCATCTATGTATCCATCAATATCCGTCTCTCGGAGAGTAGAACGGCAAACAATGTACCACAGACGACATCTCAACAGTCTCGTCGCGAAACGCTTGCAGCTGCTCTCCGAGCTGAACCTGCGGACAGTTGAACAGAACATTTATAATAGCTTGTGAAGCGCAGGCGTCATCGCTCAGTTGGTTCGCAAACCATACGCGCTTCGCAGCAGGATCATCCTCCAGATCCCACTGCTGCTTGCTTTGGTCACCCCCGTCCTTACCCCACAAGAAGCAGAATATCAGGCCGTAGGGCTGGAGGTGGTCGACTGCCCAGGGTTCAATGTCATAGATTTCGACAAGCTCAAGTCCGCGAACGCCTAGTTTTCGTATCAAACTGGAGAATACGCCTACGAAGATTGATATTGATATATTCTGTTTTGAAAGTATGACAAACCTGGATCAGACTCGATAACAGCAAATGGACCGCCGATTAGGTCGTGTCCTTGCCCGTTGGTCGTCTCGGTTGATGACATTCAATAGTCGTTGTCCAGGATATGAGTGCAAGATTCAGACACGTATATTGATTGTAGGTACAGCGTACAGAGAGTACTGGGATGTTGCAGAGTTGCCGGGCCGGGGCCGGCCGGCGGTCTCGCAGAGAAGCTGAGATCTGCTGAGATGCTTCACTCGCCTGCAGGTTGAGAGCACTAGTATAAACTCGTTAAAAGACGTTCAGAAAGCATGGTGTTTCCAGGTAACTGCAGTATATCTTCACCGCTATCCCTATTCTTACCGAAACGTTCTCGACCCAGCTCGCAAGCATGTCTTAAAGACGTTCAAGCAGCTGCTAGAGCTGCTACCGGCTCAAGACAGGCTCAAGGTCAGAAGATCGATATATACCGTTATCTATTTGCCTTGACCTGGATATGATTTAGCCTCAAGTTATTGTCCTCACTGGCGAAGTGACGCCCTTCAGGAATGACACGGACCGAGAGATGCTATTCCGGCAGGTTCCTCCGCTCATCTCATACATCCAACTTAACTGGACTCACCCCGTTGCGACAACAGGAATCAAACTTTTACTACCTGACAGGATGTCCCGTACCGTCATCCTACCTGCTCTTGACTTATCATGTCGGCACTTCTTTGGAAGAACATCCTTCTATCGACCTCTTCATACCCCCAATCGAGCCCGTTGATCTCATGTGGTCCGTCCCTCCTCCAACAAAAGAAGAAGCCTCGCAACTGTACGAGGCCACCGTGGTATCATACAATTCAGATCTCGCTGGTACGATCGAGAACATCCACAAGGCCTTCCCTGATGGCATCTTCCACGTCCTTCCCAAGTCTTCCCCGCTCTTGCCTCTCCCACCCACCGAAATCACCGCCTTCGAAGCGACAGGCCGGGCGCTTGTGACAGACCGATATCTGTTATCTGCCCTCCACCGGGCGCGCTTGACGAAGACCGAGGAGGAGGTTGCACTGATCAGGAAGGCCAACAAGATCAGCTCGGATGCTCACGAAGTGGTCATGCGGGTGCTAGGCAAAGCAGTGCAAGGCAATATCGTCCAGGAGAATGGTGCGGGTGCAGAGAGACCCCTTTTGCCTGGGGAATGGCTGATCGAGAAAGAGGCGGAAGCCGAGGCTGTATTTGTTGCAACATGCAGGAGAGAAGGGTAAACCGCTCAACTTTGGCACGTTTGTAGACGTTCATCGGTTGATAACAGTGCAATTCACCAAGCCTACATGCCCATCGTTGCCGCGTCGACGCGTGCAGCGACTCTGCATTACTGCTGTAACGACCGAGAGTTCGCTTGGGGTCCGGTGAAGCCTCACGACCATCAGAATCACTCACAGTTTGCACACAGCGGCGACAAAGAGCTCAGCCCGCAAGTCCTGCTGATCGATGCTGGCTGCGAGTGGAATTGCTATGCCTCTGACAGTAAGCGAATTCCTCATTGAAAAAGTGTTCAATGTTGATTCGTTAAGTTAGTCACGCGCACCATGCCCGTTGGCAATTGCGGCAAATTCACACCTGAAGCCCGTGCTATCTACGAACTCGTACTAGAAATGCAGAAGGTGGATATGTCTTACTTTCGCCATGACCAAATTTATTATCCTCTTGATTAGCTGTCCATGGCCGTCCTCCGCCCGGGCCTGCACTGGGACGCCGTCCAGCTACTTTGCCACCGCACACTGGTCCAAGGCTTTCAACGTCTCGGCATCTTCAAGACGCCCGAGTCCCCTCGATCCGGCTCGTGGAATTCCGAGCAAGCCATACTCGCGTCGGGAGTCAGTGCGGCGTTCTTCCCGCACGGCGTGGGCCACTCGCTAGGCATGGACGTGCACGACGTCCCCAGTGCGAGCAAGCCCGCTGATAACAAGACGATTGGGGATGAGATCGGCAACGAGAGTTTCTATACGTACTTGAGGTTGAGGCTGCCGCTTGATGCAGGGATGGTCGTGGTGCGTTTCTTCTTCTCATCTCGTAGATGGAAGAGGGTAACTGAAATGTTCTGTAGACTGTTGAGCCGGGGATTTACTTCCATACGCACTTGTTGGCGAGTGTAAGGGACTCGAAGCATATTGACCATGAGATCCTGAAGAGATACGAATCCGTGGGCGGGGTCCGGATCGAGGACGTTGTTCTAATTACGAAGAATGGGTATGAGAATCTGACTACCGTACGGAGCGATGTGGATTGGGTCGAGGGCGTTTGCTCTGGCGAGATTTAAGGGTGATGTTCGATTTGGAAATTGGGTTACTTGCAAATGTTGTATTTGTATTTCTGACCTACGGGCAACGCGTACGTCTGTATTGTAACCAGCCATGTTTCCGTACTGTATCTCTACAAATTCAACCCAGTGCGGCAGCTATTCGTCACCGAGGACTTATGCACCAGTACGTGAAGGGTACTCCAAGTCCCTGGTAGGGTGCGGCTCGAACGGTTCCATTGCTTAGCGACCGCGGCCCGAAGCCAGAATTGTAGCAAGGGGTGGATGTACACGAAGTACACTCAATGGGATGCTCGAGCGGAGCGCGCATACTGAAGTCGAAATTTGCACGCAGACAGGTGGGGCCTTGATGTCAAGCGCGACCAGGGTAGTAGGCGAGTGTGATTGTGCACGCCGCAATTTTATCTGCGCCTCGGACGACGGGGCTCATTGAATATCCAGACAGATGAGTTTTGATCGAATTGAGGGACAGTCCAGACACGCCGACGGTGAAGGTATAATCGAGGAAAGGCATGTCCCGACGAAGCCATTCCAGGGGCGCGAAGGTGGGGAAGGTGACAGCTTCTTCTTCTCAGTGCCTAGGGCGGGGCACAGAGTGTAGGACATACCAGGCTCCTAGAACCATCCGCCCTCGCGTTCTCGTTCCTCAATCCGATATGGGAAAATAGACCTAATGAGGAAATTTGACAGGTGGTTGACAGGTCTTACATAAGACTACCTACCATAATGAGAAGGCGAACGTGAGGAAGAGAACGCTGTAGGACGGCTGGCCAAAGTGGTTGCCGGAGATCACCGAAGGTGACGCGGAAGCTCAAAAAAAGTCAAGAATGCCAGTAAAGCTTGATGAATTCATTGTCTATTCAGTATTTACTGTGGCGGGTCAGGAAGTCGGACAGCCTGCCTACTCGGACAGCGGGCTGCTCCACACTCACTCTGTAATCTTTAGACCACATAATTTATATCATTCGAGAGCTAGACTTTACATCTGTATTCTCTGAAAATTTCAGAGCAGTATGACTCAAAACAAGAGAGATATCATAGCTAGAGTTGTCGCTACTTGCCGGTTAGGCTGTTTCTCACACTCGCGCTCACCCTTCTTCGCTCAACATCATCAACCTGAGGATTATCTGTCGCACCATGGCTCTCCAAATGTATACTGCTTTATTCTACAGCTCTCTGGCTATGGTTCAACATGCTCACTGTGGAATTTGGAGCTTGCTATCAGGCACTATTGGTCTGACAAAGTGGGCTCTCTGGTCTATGCAGCAACCTGGCTGGCTCGACTTCAGTGCCATACCCTGTCCTCAACTCCACACTTTAGCTCAAAACACCAGACTTAAACAATATAGTTATGGATGTGGTTACACTGGTATTTTTTTCTCTATTCATACTGGTGCTGGGATGAGTTGGGAATGCAGAATCTGGGTCAGAAGGGTCTAAGTGGTTGAGTAAAAACCAAAAGGAGGATATGCTGGTGGAGGGTTGGAGATGTTACAATGACCATGTGTAATACATTTTAGACCTATATGATGATGTTTGAGCCCAAAT
>KV425552.1:613266-755861 GCA_001632425.1 Neolentinus lepideus HHB14362 ss-1 | reverse complement strand
ATTACTGGGTATTGCATAAGGGTTTGTTAAAATATTAGACATGTAATACATTAATACTACAGCATTAGGTGCATGTCTTGCACCATCCCATGGAGGTCTTCGAGCGACCGATGCATGTTCGCCATATCGCGCTCCAGGTGCGTGATGTGAGGGTTGAGGTAGGGGGGCGACATCGGCGTCATCCAGACTAGGACGAGCGAGGAATGAGCTAAAGTCTCCACGTGCATCGGAAGGAGGAAAAACTCACAGTCGGAGCTTGAAGAGGACCCGCTTTGCGTGCGCGAGATCGCCGGCGCAGTCCCGGCACTAGTCGTATCGTCGACGTCGGAAGCCAGACGAGAGCGCTTGCAGACAGGCCGAACAAGAGGCGACGGCGGCGACGGAACCACTGTGACCGTGGTGGCAGACCTCGACGCCGGTACTATACGCCGATTAGCATTTAGGCGGCACTCTACGGAGCTTGAGACGTACCAGGCTGGGGAACAAAGTGCTCGCACTTCACCTTGGAGGTGTGGCAGTTCTGGCACGCATGCGCCGGACCACCACCAACCCGAACGAGGCACTGGCGGCCCTCCTTGACGCATCGTGCACACTAAATTGGACCAAGTCATTTCATCTCCTAAAACCGAAGAGGAGAAGTGACATACCCTCGAAGCACTGTCAGTTGGTGCCCACTGAGTCTGAGCAACCCGGGACCGCGTCTCCATCTTCGGCGGTTCCGCCGGCCTTCTATCGAGTCTCGGTGACTCTACCCTCTTCGTCTCAACCTTCAGCGACTCCGGTTGGACCCTTCCTGACCTTTCGACCTTCATCGGCAGTATCTCCACATAGGGCGTCGGATGCGGGCGGACTGTCGACATATCAGAAGCCCCGCCGGAAGAGCAAGTGGGCTTCGCCACCGGTCGCGGCGTAGGGCGAGGCTTGGGTGTCGCAGCAGTGGGCGCCGAGGAGCAAGATGGAGCGACTAGAGAGAGGGTTAGAATGGCCGTATACTATGGCAAAGGCAGCGCTCACCAGGCGGAGGATGATCAGAGACCACAGAACGCGCTGGATCGAGGACGGGCATGTTGAGGATGGCCTCGGTCATGAGGTCCAGGTTTAAGTTTTGCGAGAACAGGTGGTGGATCAGCCGCAGGTGCGCATGCTGCTGACTCAGCGTCACAGTGGAGATGTACCCGATCTAGAGGCCGCCGGAGTTAGCAGGGACTAGTCGTTTGGCACATAGCGACTTACTGCGGTGGGGATGAGGTCCGCGCCGACGGCGAATAGGGCAGCATCTCGATCCGGGATGGACACGACCTCGTCAACGGCGGTAACAAGCTCAGCCCAAGTACGATGGGGAGGAGGAGAAGCCATGCCGAAGGTCTGAGGAGTAAAGCAAGGGAGGGGCGATGAAGACGATGACTGAGGACAGTCAGGATTTAAGTATGGGGGAGGATGATAGGCCTCCAGCGTCGCTAGCCTCTGAAAACACGTTTTTGGCACGATGCGGAAAGTGCCGAGATCACCGACGAGTCTCCAAGCGTTCACCGAGCTACGACTCAATACATCAGCGATCCCCGAGGACGCGCACCTCCGGATAACTGATGTCACCGCCGAGCAGTGGACACTTCGCCACTCCACATGCCTGTCGGTGCTATACCGGGACTCAATTTGATGACTCAGGATACGCTGAGGTTGTCGAATGTTGCTTATGCACTCGGATGACAGAACCGATGGCATCGGCGACGCTTACTCAACACCCTGCCTCTTCCATACGATATGACGATCCTTGGAACCTCCGGAACTCAGCCTACTCTCTCCGCGGCAACGAGTCGCAGCACTCGGTGCATCCATCAAGCGCCGAAACACGCTGAGTCACTCATATCGGCCTTCCTGACGCAAACCAGCTGATCTTACCTTCCGTCCGACCTTGCAATAACTCGGCATTCATTGGTCGTCATATGATAGGATGCCGTGGCCCCCCCGTTTCGGTCCGGTGCCGTCGCAACACACGGTCAGCCCTCCTTATGAAGTTCGAGGCGGTGGTCATCAAGCACGAGTCATCAAAATGCACCGAGGCGCTGTATGGGCTCAAGATGGAAGGATCTTCCCTGGGGCGGCAGTTCCTGACCCGCCTAGAAGTGCTTCGGAATGAGAGCGGTATGCGGCGGACGATTGGCGAGCGGCTTGGGAGTTTAGCGAGACTCAGCGGCGCATTTCTGGTTGTATTTTCTGATTGTAGATGCATGGAGCGTTAGGCGGTCTCAGACTTAGCGGTTTCTTAGACTTTGGGTCACTTAGTACTTTAGGCGTCCTGTATATTCTTTTCCAGCAGCGAATTTTACCTCACAGCTCACATCTCAAAGTCTCGTTGCGTCCGAATTGCGTTCTAAGAAGACCTCGGCGTGAGGTCTTGCGTTTACCTCTGCGTTTATCATCTCTATTGCGTTCTCCCTACGTCTTCTGCACTGGTGTTCCCTCTTATTGCATCATCGAAGTCCTCCGACGTGGAGGAACCTGTCAGTCTATCGTCCGATTATCATCCGAGTCCCCGAAAAGGACAGCTGGTCTAGCCCGGCTCCGAAAACCCTCCGAGACGCGCTGAGTCAGCGCCGAGACACATGCAGCAAGAGAGTTAGGGAGCTAGAAGAGTTGAAGAGCGTCCAGGTCTACTCATAAAGAGATATACGGTGCCATTTAGTGTTCTGTTTTGCATTCCTCACCTCCCCCGAGCTTTACCCTTCTGCCCTTCGACTACTGACACTATTAGATGGAGTTCCCTCCGCGTTTTCTAGGTGTTTTTGGTGGTTGTTGTGTGTCTTAGCCTGTCAGCGGATGAAGAAAACCAATAACGAAAAATCAAGTGGTGTCACACCAAAGTCACTCCTTAGTCGATGCGACTATTTTGGGGCAGACAACCAAGCACGAATAAACAAAGGAATACACAACAGGCCTTGACATTTTTTTGAGCTTCTGCATCACCTTCGGTGATCTCCGGCAACCACTTTGGCCAGCCGTCCTACAGCGTTCTCTTCCTCACGTTCGCCTTCTTATTATGGTAGGTAGTCTTATGTAGCAACTGTCAACTGTCATTGCCTAATATGATATATTTTCTCACATGTCCTCGCATTGAGGAATGAGAACGTGAGGGCAGATGGTTCTAGGAGCCTGAGGACATACCAGAAAAAAATTCTATGAATATTGAGTAAACAACGCTTGCTACATCGGCTCTGTTCGAAGTCGATGTTGGCCTTTAGATCTGGGCGGGCCCTTGGAGATACTATAAAATGCTCCTACATTCAGCACAGGACTCCATCATCACAAACATTCACTCTTTGTCGCTCTCAAACTCTACTCAACTTACCCACCTTGCAATCAATGATGTTCTCCTTCACCAAAGTCACTGCCATTGCAGCCGTCGCCTCCCTTGCGATTGCCACCCCAGTCCCGCAAACAGTGGGCTCTTGCAACACCGGTAGTCTGCAGTGCTGCAAGTCTGTTCAGGAAGCAAGTGATTTAGACACTTCCATGCTCGAGGGCATCTTAGACACCGTCCTGCTGAACCTGAATGGCATGGTTGGTCTTACTTGCAGCCCCATCACCGCAATCAGACTTGGTGTAGGTGCTAGCTGGTGAGCTATGAGTCTTCTTCAGTTTATTGATTTGAGACTGACAGCTTTGTAGTTCAGCCCAACCCGTGTGCTGCGAAGACAACTCCTACGGTAGGAATTCACGTAGGACTTTATCTGGTTCCCATGGACATTATTCGCTGATTGGCATGATTTAGGCTCTCTCATCTCCCTTGGCTGCGCTCCTGTCAGTCTCTAGAATAAATGTCCTACCAAGGTAAGCATGTCGCTCTTGTCATGGTCATCCTAGTGACCAGTTGGGACAGGACTACCCAAGGCTTGATAGCCTCTAGTCTTCGAGTTTTCAGGGTTTTATTAGTCTTAGGGAATCTGGGTTCAACGAGATGACATTACCTTGTAGAAATTACTTATTGGAGATATTTTCCTGATCATCTTCCTCTTGGTCGCCTTGAGTCATATGATGAAGAGATAACAAGTACAGCTTTCATGGGATGAAAGATTTTGACTCTCCACTTACTGCTGTTTTTGGAATGTAAGGCATGGCACGGCTTTTCACACACAAAACGGCCTCCTGAATAGAAAATTCTGTAGCGGCCTCCACAGTGCCTGTACATACGTAGAAATTTGTACACATTTTTTTTATTATATCAAAGAAAATTCTGAGAATGAAAGAACTTGCTAGAAACAATTGCTGTGTGAGGGTGCCCGATTTCTACACCTTTCAGCCTGCAGAGGTCCTGTGCTTTCATGTATGAACCTGTTGTGCTCATGAGGACATGAGAGTATGTCTAGATAATTGTTAAAAAAATCCCAGGGTGAGCAGCACACTTCCGGTATTTTGAAAGCCATGACAGGGTATTTCACTTTACTGCACTGTAGAAAGCCAATCAAGCTTCATATTCACCCCGGACTTTGGCAAAAATATCTACATGCATGTATACAATCATATAAAAATGTTCCTATACTTCCCGATGTGTGGAAGGTGCATGCCATGCATCTGCATCTCCCGATACCGTTACATGGTGCGCGTGACATCACGCATCCTAATGGGTCACACTCGTGTGGCGCAAAGTAGGACGAGACGTGGCAGATGGATGAGTGGGCGGCGACGAGGAGGAGTTGCTACGACGTACGGTGAAAGGAAGACGAGATGAGGAAGATAGAAAGGAGGATGGATCAGATGTACGTCTCCTTATATATGGCCGGGATGCGGATGTGATGTTTTGTGGAATGGCATCCAAGTAATACCAGTTGAGCCTTATTAGGCATCTTATATTCCATATGTGGAAGCTGTAACATCACTTAGATCATGCGGCTAGGATTATCCACACTGGTCGTTACAGAAATAACACCTGGACTGATAAGAATAAGCTCTGCGTATCAAGCGTCATGCTCGCGTAAGGCAGATGGGACAGACGGAAGTCCTTCCTGGCTCACACCATAAAAGGCTTCCGTCTGCGTCACGATGTAACTTGATTCGCAGACTCCCTCAACGAACACACATACAGACAGTCGGAATGGTCGCGCAACTAGCATGGATAGGCCTCGGTAACATGGGGCGGGTACGCATCTCACCTATCATCAAATATTTTACTCGCAACGAGACGTTACCAGGGTATGTGCAAGAACATCGTCGAGAAAGCCAATCTCTCCACGCCGCTCGTCATCTACAACCGCACCAAGAAGCGCGCGGACGGCCTCGCCTCCGTGCTTGGCAACGTCAAAGTCGCCGGCAGCATCGCCGAGGCCGTCGAGCACTCGGACATCATCTTCACATGCGTCGGCGACGACAAGGCCATCGCGGACACTATCGCGGAAGCGGTGAAGCCGAACGTGAAGGGCAAGCTGTTTGTCGACTGCTCGACTGTCCACCCCGACACGACCGAGCAGCTCGCCAAGGTGATCAATGCGCAAGGCGCGGAATTCGTCGCTATGCCAGGTGCGCATCCCGTATGCTCCCGCAATATACTGGACGCTAATAACCTGTCCCTGCAGTATTCGGCGCACCTGCCATGGCCGACTCGGGTCAGCTCGTCTGTGTCCTCGCTGGCCCGGCCACAGCAGTCGACATCGTCCGCCCCTTCACCACCGGCGTCGTGGGCCGCGCAGTGATCGACTTCTCCGGCCAGCCGCAGTCGAAGGCGACACTGCTGAAGATCATCGGCAACACGTTCATCCTGAACATGGTCGAGACCCTCGGTCAGGGCCACGTCCTCGCGGAGAAGTCTGGGCTCGGCGTGGATAACCTGCAGAAGTTCGTGGAGACGATGTTCCCGGGGCCGTACACGGCGTACTCGAAGCGGCTGTCGAGCGGGGACTATTATTTGCGAGAGGAAGTGAGTGTTACTTTAGTGTAGGGGATTATGGGTGTTTATGAGGGGACAGCCGTTGTTCGGGGCCGACCTCGCGAGGAAGGACGCCAGACACGCTTTGAGCCTCGCGCAGGCGTCGGGGACGAGTTTGAGGAGCACGGAGGTTGCAGACAGCCATCTGGAAGCCGTCCAAAAGCATATGGGCTCGAGAGGTAAGTGGGACTCTCTTCGTCTTCGGCTAACCTAATCGTATGTTTCCTCTGAAAGGTGACATTGCTGGTATTTACGGCGCAGTGAGGCAGGAGAGCGGACTCCCATTCGAGAACAAGTAGATTCATCTAGAAGACGTGCATATGAAAGAAGATCATGTATTCATGTATAACAGGATATCGGAAGGTTGGTTGTCTCTCGTCACTCTTGAAAAACAGCCTGCTCGCTGGTCGAAGTCATACATGGATGCACGGTAAGTAGTGTAACTGCAATTCAGTCATGATCAATCCTTCTCGAGCGTGGGGCTGACTGCGAGATTGTAAGTGCGTTTGATTCACCCGTGTTTTGTTCCGCTACAGCTTTTGTACCTGCGGGTCTCAGATCTGGTCCAACCGAGCAGCAGCCTCGGGCTCATGAGAACGGGATGGCGTGTTCTCTGGGTCGGCTGCAAGCCCATTTGCCACACGTCGTCCTTATCAAACTCATTCACTTAGCGGTTTGACGTTACCCGCCCTGGATGCAGACGACCATGCCACCTCTAGATTTCTACTTCTGCAACGTCCCAGCTACCTCTTGGAACGAGGGCTTTTATTTAATGGATGGTTCGGCTGATGAGCTGGTCAACTCAGAATAGCCACCAGGTAGGAGAATCTACGTTGTGTCCAATTTACTCGTGACGGGCAAGTGCCTGGAATCCCAGCAATCATGTTGGTCTAGCTCGCAGCCTGGCTTCTATCTGTTCCGTCTGTGTTGTGCGATATGGATTCGATATATATCTCCGCGACCCAACCGTTACCGGTCTAAGGGAGATAAAGCATATATATATCGCAGCTACCATCGTTGTTATCACTCACCTTGTCTTTCCTTGGATATGGCGGTGGCAAATTATCACACTGGCCGCCGAATGCGGAATCAACATGCTGCAGTTCTCTTCTCAGTCAAAGGAGATCTCGAGACGACTCACAAACAAAGCTAACGAGAGCGGCGCCAGATAGAACTCGTGCAGATGTGGAGACTTTTTCGAGCACCCAGGATGGTGATAACTCGAGGGTGAGCGCGCTTGATGACCTAGCATCTAATAGTATTGTTGCTAAGTAGGACCAGTGCTTGACATGGAAATATAGACGTTATCTATGTCTAGGCTGGTGCTATCGAGTTCGCTATTTACCCTGAAACAGAATCAAACCAACACTCAGCACCACTTTGCATTCCTACGAAACGTCGAGCGAAATTGGCAATGTGATTCATTGATCCGAACGCGCATGATAACGCACCTTCAACCTCCATTATCGAGCTACCTTTGATGAAGACTTCTTTGAATGTTACAGCAATAACGCCCCTCGGGTCCGGTAGAGCCTCTTGGATATGTGCTACAGAGTATGAGTCATCGCCACGGTATCCTGGATAAGAGCAAGTGCTGAACCTACAGTTCCTGTGAAAGACCCTTAGCAGCGGAACATAATGACGAAAGCTAACCTTCTTACTAAAACACCTGATGGGTATCGTCACACCCAGCGGCTTTCCAGCTGCCAGTATATTCACCTGCAACCATGCCTACCCAACCGTTACCACTCCCGCATATACCCCCCTTTCGTGACCATGAAATGCCCACATAGGAGCAGGCAATACAGATGCGAACGACCGTGCCAATAAAAAGACAAGTATGCCGCATGATGTTATCTTCCCATCCCATCCAGTCCGACGATGGAAAGATACGGAAACGCTCTCTTTCCATAAGAGCGAGTAATTGATGCCCCTAATCTATTCGCGCTGCCCTTGTCAGAACGAGCGAATTTGAAGAAAAACGGGGCATGCTTACCATCCGTATGTAGAACCCTATCTCCTACCAACGGATTCACGACAGAGCTAAGCTCCGATCCTCATGTCGTCCGTTGGCATCCGTGAGTTCTGTCCTGGACCTTGGACTCCAATGGCGACTTGATGATCCCATTCGTCAAGTCCGTCAAACAGATAGAGCCCTTTAGTTCTGAACATAATAGGTGGGTCCTACGAGTAGGAGAATATTATGCCGAACAGAAGTTTCGCCCACAGCAATACTTCAGCGACTATTAAAGCATCGCAAGACAGCCCTGACTAGAAAGGCAGGCATAATCGCGGACAGATGCTGGAGAAGATGCGTTTCGAGCTTGGCATTCGGAGCGTCACGGATCAGCTATAAGACAATTCGGAAGAAATGTATACCAAGCTGTTCCAGCGCGGCGCGTCCTTTACTTTCACAGTCGTGAGATGCTCGAACTACTGTTCGTTGTTGCCAACCCAAGCACTCCCTCCGCACTATCTTCCGTCAGCTCGATGGAAAGCTCAGATGAATGTTGGACAGTGTATACCGTATCGTTACCCGCATTCACTTACTGGTCGCCTCCATATCCCTCCTCGATCGAGATGTCGATGTTCCCTGCGACTTCTGTTGTTTGTCCAGGTGCATATCGGAGCCATCGACGAAGCCGTAGCAGTCAACGCCATGGCAGACTCAGTCTAACTTTGCACAATCAGCTGCACCTCGCTCACAACCCGCTTCTCCTGATTCAGCGACATTGCTCTGGCTCTTGACCTCGTCCAACATACTAACAACATCGCGTCTTGATGCTTGCCTTCCACTGCCTCCACAAGCGCAACGGCCCTCTTTTTCTTCTTCCTCTTCTACTTGCGCTTCTTCGCCCGGTCGTTGTCGTTGCTAGTCTAGAGAGTGCGCGCCTGACACTCGTGCTGCCCCGCTGCCTCGTCTTCCAGCATGTCGAGGTCTGCGCGTCGTGTCGTACGCACTGATACACACGTGGTTGGATGGCTGGAGATGCACAGTCGTCGGGGAATTGCAAATCCGTCTGAATTGGACATTCGAAGGGAGGGGAATGAGGTGGCTGTGCAGGTGATCGATCAGGACTACGTTTGGAGTGCCGCGGTACGTTACTCCATCCTGTCTCATTCCGCCTTCTTTACTTGTACCCGTAACCAACTAGCCTCGCTATATATACTCGACTTTCCGTTTGTACTAGTTCCAACTACACTCTGCTACTGCGCCTTTATCATCTAGTCTGAGCTACCTGAAACTATTGAGCTGAACGATCAAGAATTCGCTGGCGCTCGAAAATGGCTAACTGGTGCGTGTCTGCCTGGCATTAAAGTCATATGTGAGGTGATGTAATAATCTGCCCTGCAGGCTCGATGTCATTTCATTCATCTTTGTGCGTTCCATTTTACCCACAACTCACGCGAACTCCTAATCAACCCAATCACTAACTACGGGAATGTAGACTATGGGCCTCTTCGTAGGCGTCATCATTGGAGTCCTCTACGCTAGCAACGCAATCTCAAAAGCCATGGCAAACACTAAAGAATCGTACGTCCTCCTCGATCCCCACGTCCCTGGTGTCTCACAGCTTTGCGCCACTCGGGTAGATTAAAGGCCAAAGGCGTCGACCTCTCGAAATCCGGGATGTCCGTGAGGACCTCGGGGCGGTACACTCGCGAAGATTACATCGACGCTACGCAGCGCGGAATTATCAAGAGCATGTCTGCCGCATCATTCAGACGGCAGGATCCGTCCGCCGACGCCTCAGTAAACGCCAATAGCAATGGCAAAGTCCACTATGCTGCCCCGCCAGCACTGGAGAGGCGTGACTCCAATGCAAGTGTAAAAACCACCAACTCGATCGGAGAGAAGGAGAAGAAGAAACATTTGTTCGGCGGACTAAGGAAGTCACATAGTGTGAAGGAGAAGTCGTGATGCATGACTGTCGGAGTATTTGGTAAGAGGTGATATATGGTTCGGACAAAATGTTTTGCTGTCATGTAGAGCGTCTCTCTGCAGTCCTCGTGCATGAACTGTATCAATATGTCTATTTATTCACTGCAGTTGAATGTTGAACGGCCGGAGCGCTCTCCATCGTCGGGACCGGCGAAAGGTCGTGCCTACTTTGCATTGCTCTCCAGGGATTTTCGCATTGTAATCACTGTGCGAATTCCTATGAAACCTGCCACCGTGATCAAGAGCTCAAGCTTCAAGCTCAGTTAATGTCGGTACTTGTCAGCATTCATAATGCATGAGCGCCCATAGGGGCGCTAATCTGATGATCTCAAATACAACCAGTACCTGTAAGTGGTCACAAATACAAGGTTCACTAAGAATCCAATGGATCCCTCATACAACCATGCCCATACTACACCACTTATGAGGGGACTTGGATTATTCCGGCGAACTGGATGACTGATCGAAGTTCAGACACTCGACTCCGCCCCCCCCATCGCACCTTAGCTAGATGCTCCTGGACCAACCATAAACGTCCCCTCCAATTCCACCTCCATCGCACTCCCAGTCCTCCCCAGCGCCTTATTCGCCGCCCTCTTACTCCGTTTCGCCTCCTTCTTCAGTACCCTGCGACTCAGCGGATTGCGCTTCGCCATCATCGCATGATTATCATCCACAGTTTCTCGGGACTTGCGCATCCGCTTGGGCGGGCGCTGCACGATATCCGTGTCAGAGTCTACCATCGAGGTCGCACGGTCGAGTGAAGGCGAGCGCGGGCGTTTGCGCGGGTGCTCCTGTTCCTGCTCGTCCATCCTGTGTAATAAACATATATAGACAATAAATAAATGCACTATCTCTACGAGACGACAGATGCGTGCCTCACCCATCCTGATCCTGATCCATCCTCTCCCCCTCCACTTCACCATCACCGTCCCGCATCTCCGCATCCTCAAAGGCCCCCCGATCCGCCTGGCCGAACAAGCCCTCGATATTGAACGCCGGCGCGAATTCGGTGACGATCTTCGCCTGGCCGACGTCCTCCGCACCGGGTGCGATAACGCCTTCCTCGACTTGCGTGGGGATAGAGGAGGGGTGGACGGAGGGCGGGGTGGAGAAGTAGGGGATCTTTTGGTGGTTCCAGTCGGTGAGGACTTGGCGCGCGGTACCGAGGAGGTCCGGGGTGCCGCCCTGAAGAAGTAAATGAGAAGGAATGGATGAAATGGGAGAGGGAGATAAGTACCTTTAGAAGCCGGCCGGTGGTCATGGCGAGCATTGTAAGGAACTCGAGCGTCGAGGTATACTGCGGAAGGTTGTAAATTTTTTGCAGCGTTTCCGAGTCTGTTCGTGCCACAATTTCCTCCACTGTAAATACATCAAACGAATATGATTTTAGCGAGTAGAGTGAGTAGGTGAATAAGAGGTGCGCACCGACAGCGATGGGATCCTCGATGTCCTCAACCTTGACGACATTTCGAAGGAGTACACTACCCTTCTTGGAGCCTTTCCCGTTGTTGTCCCAGTCGTCATCATCAAAAATCACACCGGGGGAGTCAATAATCTTCAAGCCACGTTCGAGCTGAACATGCTGCAGCTCTTTGGTGTGCCCCGGCTGTGCGGCGACACTACAAGCCTAGTTTGCGCTTGATCCGAGTGAGGATGAAACACGGTACTGAGCAAGGCTTACCTTCGATCGTTTCAACGAATTGATTAAGCTACTCTTCCCGGCATTAGGGTAGCCAACGACGCCAACGGTGAGACTCTGAGAAGCACTGGGCTTATACGCTTTGAGCAGGCGGAGGAGCGCAGGCGCGGTCGCTGATGAGAGGTTCGTCCGCTGATTTTGGGAGGCAGAGCGGAATGGGAGGGTGGGCGTTGTGTGGCGCAGGTACCTCAGCCACTGCTGTGCGTTTTCGCGGGGCACCAGGTCTGAGGCATCTCGTGCGTTGAAGGTAGTGTAGGCGAGGTGCGATGCAAAAGCTTACCGATCTTGTTCAAGACGAACATTAACTTCTTCCCCTCGCTCTCCCGCCTCCGGACCTCTTCCTCGACAAGCCTGCTCCGACATCCCTCCGGATCGCGCGCGTCCAGGACGAGGACGACGATGTCGCTCTGGTCGACGACTTTGTGCAGTGCGCGGATATAATGTCTTCGTAGTTGTTCCTTTGTCTTGATGGTGCTAGAGGAGGGGTCTTGCGTGGACGGGTCGTCGTCTCCAATGGATGCGGCGAGCTGGGCGAGGGAGGAGAGGGTCGGCTCGGAAGCCATGGGGGTGTCGGAATCATTACGTTGGAGTGTTGGGGACTTAGGGAGGGGAATATCAATGGATGTTTTGCTTTTAATACCGGATAGATTGATACTGACAAGTCTGATCCTCTCCTTCTCGGCATTTCGTACTTTCAAGTCGGGCAGGCGTGGAATGCCAGGATCTTTCTTTAGTTCTACAGCACATTAAGTCCCTGTCAGTCAGCTATAGCTAGGATGCTACTCACTTGACTTTGTAGGTACATTAATCTTCTTTGTGTGTTCTTCAGCCTTAGATCAATAATGGAGCTTAGGTTAATTGGACGGAAGAAAATTTACTGTTTCGTCCCATTTTCGAGGGACCGTCAGCTGATACTTGAATGCTTGAAGAGAGTGTTGATGATTTGGATTCTAGATACTAAGCAAGAGTGATTTCTTCTCAAGTGATTGCAATATTCAATGCAATTAGTGCCCAAGTGCCCCAAGCTAAGGTGCTGAACCGAAATGGGAGAAGAATGTAGAGTACGTACGGAATGAAAGAACAGTCGGGAAATCGACCGTAGCGCAAGCTGGGTACGATTTCCGTGGGTTGGGGGGAGACTCGGGCCGGCGAAGCCGGCGGCAGGCACGTGACCGGCATGAAGCAGGCACGTGATCGGCAAACCCGCGGTGGCTGAGAATGTGGCACCGGGGAAGCCGGAAGCCGGATCCGAGACTCAGGGTCGGAAGGGCGAAGCGACATCGCGCGCGGTTTCGCGACGCGACGAAATCCGGGCTACACCCAACCGCCAGAACAGGGTGAAAGGGAGGCGGGCGGGACGAAAAAGCTGAGGAGTCGAGCCAGCAGAGAGCGACGCGTAATGGGAGGAAAAGAAGGGGTGCGCTGAGCACGAAAAAACGAGCCCAGGAGGGAGCTCGCCACATGGGAGTCATGTGCTCAGCGCACGGACCCATTTGCACGCTCTTAGCTTGGCTCGACACACGTCTGAGCCGCTCGTGCCTCGCGTCATCCTTGTCCAGCAACAGGTCTCGATTTGGCACGTGGTCTTCGGCACGACAAACAGCCACAAGCAATCGACCGGAGTGACGTTCAGGTTGTACTGCGACCGTTCTCTACGATTTGACCAATGTCAAGTTCCTTGCTATAGCACTTGACCATCTTTTCTCTCGAACGAGGTTATTTTCAGAGTTACGAATACTGGAATACTGGGAGCTACTGCTGGCAGCTGGATGGATCTGGATAGGTCTGCGCTGTGGCCCTCGCCTCTAGCCTGTCCTGGGCTTGAGCTGTTACCCCAGAACGACCCCCTATCGAGGTGGCTGCATGCTGTGTCACTTAGAATCTTTCTACCCTATGCACGTTTCTAGTCCCGGTCCGATTTGAAGGTTAGCGCACAGTGATCATCCCTTTCACGCTACCTTCTCTATCAAATACATCCTCGAGAATCCGCAGTTATTAGACGTGGAATCATGCCATTTGAGGTGACATCCAGGCAATGACAGTCGAATTTTACTATCGTCGCTGCGTGTTTTAGTCAGAGAGTATTGGGAACATGGACCACTAGCTAAATATCGGCGAGAGTTACGTCTTTTATATCCCCACATCCATCCAACTTCGATGCCTCATTGCTTTGTCGAACATGTTGCGGCCCCCTTCTTGTTATACTAGCTTGCCACGACTGTCAGTGTCAAAAGGGGTTTGGTCGTCCACACTGGTACAGTGCCTTCCGCTCAAAACTGACCACTCGGCAATAGGCGGGACTGCAACCATATCAGGACCTCAGAAGAAATTCGTGTCAGGACAAAAACTATACGAGTCGACTTCTTTTTTTAGTGGCTTTCGACCTATCAGGTTACATTTTCCGAATTCATGATTTTGAGATTTTGACCCTTCTAATATTTGAATTTGAGTCGGAGTTGAGTCAGAGTTCCCATATCGGGAAACTTCTCTCAGCTTATACCGGTCAGACTTCTAATGTGACTACAGTGCTACTTCTATGATATGGGGTAGTATATACATACAGAGCAGATGAAGATTTAATTTAGTAATATTTTATGGTTCATCATGATGTTTGCATTAATACACTGGTGTGAGCAGAATTTTCCACAGCGGGTTCTGTGTTAGGCCTTGGCTGATGGAGCAGTACTCGGTCAGTAAGAAACCTGGAATTGACTTGTTTGGCACCTGACAAGTGTTGCTGCTTTTTGGTTGATGCTGTCTTTTTGTCAAAAGAGCCATGCCAGCCTTACACACTAAGCATACTGGACTTCTGGTATGTTGAACCCAATATTTGAATGATTATGTAATCATCCAAAAAAGTCAAAATGTGTATTTACGCATCTTTTGTCCGAGTTTATGTTTCAAATTTTCTTCCGGGAGACTCCGGCGCCTCGGTTCAGGCCAGGCGGAGGTGCCGAGTCTTAGTGGAGGAAACTGTATACAGGGTGGTCACACTTGTCACAGCCAACTCTCAAAGACTCCCATGGCTGCCTTTGCGCCACAGACGCTGATAGGCCTCCTGCATTGCTAGCCTCTGAAAATGTGTTTTCAGCGTGTTCGACATGATGCGGAAAGCACCGAGATCACCGACGAATCTCCGAGCGTTCACCGAGCTATGACTCAATACATCAGTGATCCCTGAGGACGTGCACCTCCAGATACTGACGTTACCGCTGAGCAGTGGACACTTCACCGCGCCGCATGCCTGTTGGTGCTATACAGGGACTCAATTCGATGACTCAGGATACGCCGAGGTTGTCGAATGTTGCTTATGCGCTCGGACGATGGGACCGATGGCATCGGTGATGCTTACTCAACACCCTGCCCCTTCCATACGATACGACAATCCTTGGAACCTCTGGAACTCAGCCTACTCTCTCCGCGGCGATGAATGGCAGCACTCGGTGCATCTATCAAGCGCCGACACACGCTGAGTCACTCATATCGGCCTTCCTGATGCATACCAGCTGATCTTACCTTCCGTCTGACCTCGCAATAACATGGCGTTCATTGGTCGTTGTGCGATAGGATGCCGTGGGCCCCCATTTTGGTCTGGCGCCGTCGCAACACTCAGTCAGCCCTCCTTATGAAGTTCGAGTCAATTATCATCAAGCACGAGTCGTAAAAATGCACTGAGGTGCCGTACGGGCTCAAGATAGAAGGATCTTCCCTGGGGCGGCAGTTCCTGACCCGCCTAGAGTGCTTCGGAATGAGAGCGGTATGCGGCAGACGATTGGCGAGCAGCTTGGGAGTTTAGCAAGACTCAGCGGTGCATTTTTGGTTGTATTTTCTGATGGGAGATGCATGGAGCGTCAGGCTGTCTCGGACTTAGCGGTCTCTTAGACTTCGGGTCACTTAGTACTTTAGGCATCCTGTATATTCCTTTCCAGCAGCAAATTTTACCTCACAGCTCACATCTCAAAGTCTCGTTGCGTCCGAATTGCATTCTAAGAAGACCTCAGCATGAGGTCTTGCATTTACCGCTGCATCTATCGTCTCTATTGCGTTCTCCCTATGTCTTCTGCACTGTCGTTCCATCTTATTGCGTCATCAAAGTCCTCCGGCATGGAGGAACCTGTCATTCTGTTGTCCAATTATTGTCTGAGTCCCCGAAAAGAACAGCTGGTCTAGGCCGGCTCCGAGAACCCTCTGAGAAGCACTGAGTCAGCACCGAGACGCGTACAGCAAGAGAGTTAGAGAGTTAGAAGAGTTGAAGAGTGTACGGGTCTACTCACAAAGAGATATACGGTGCCATTTAGTGTTCTGTTTTGCCTTCCTCACCACCCCCAAGCTTTACCCTTCTGCCCTTCAACTACTGACACTATTAGATGGAGTTCCCTCCGTGTTTTCTAGGTGTTTTTGGTGGTTGTTGTGTGTTCTAGCCTGTCAACGTGTTTGGTCTATCGTGTGCTAGTGCTCAGCTTGATAAAGGAGTCCAGAAACATTTATTATGCAATGCGACACTAATTGCTTGTGATATAGGCGTGAAACAGTCAAAAATAGCATTTTCTGTGAATGTGGGCATGGCAGACCAGATACTGGTACCTCGGACCTGGGCGCAAGCGTTAGTGTTTCCGCGTTTTGGAAGGTGGATCACTAGGGATCCGAGCAGGCCCCTATAGCTATTGGTTCATGAGGTGGGACAGTGCATCAATATGAGTGCTAGTTGCGCTTGATTCTTGATTCCCTGAGTCACAGATCCTAATCATTAGCTTGTTTACAGGGTCCTGGTTTTCATTTTGCCCTGACATGTTCCACACGTCCTGTCTTGACATAGAAATTTATGTGTAACACATTCTTTATCCACAGAACATATTGGTATACATATTTTATATACAAGCTCCTACTTGTGCTTACCAGAGACGTGTCTTGTGACAACGGAGGTAAAACATGTCGGGGGGAAGGGCATGCATGTGATCATTAATGTGATGTCTGTCCAGTCCAATGCAATCATGAGTCATAAAATCTGCCAGTATCACTATGACAGTATGAATTGCAAATCTGCTGCGACCATGTCCAATATGATGCACTGCCACCTTTGTGGCATTGATCCACTAACTCAGCAACATCCTGTCATCTTGAAGTATAACATGGCAGCACACAATTGAGCATCCAGGTTGCTCTGAGCTCCAGTGCCACTGGACATGAATACGGAGATCCTTCAGAGAATAACTGTGAGTCTTACCATATTTCTGGTTTTTTTACTAGTGTTGAAGAGCTATGGAAGAATATTACAATAGATCTGAATTATATGAACTGAGGCAGAGCAGAGCCCATGGGGCAGGTCCCAAAGAACAAATGCATCACTTCATTGCATATTATTCATGTACAAAGAGCCTATATTCCAAGTATACACTTTATGTAAGTATATAGCTTGAAGAACTGGCATAACTAGAGACTGGAATCTTTCCAGCGGGCCTTGTATCAGCCACAGCTTTCCTAATCGGGGTGGTTTGGTTTCGGGGTCCCACTTTACTTTTGGGTGTCGTGTATTTCCTGTCAGATCCAAGGGGTGGACACCAGAAGATGCCGAGACCCTATGCTGGGGGAGGGGACCCATTGCCACAGTACTCTGGAAACAACAAAAGTACGTGATATAATGCGTCAAAATGACAGAACTGCAACGTTTTCCACTCCTACGTGTCCTCTTCATGATAGCTTAGGGAAAATGTGCCCTCGGCCGAGTCTCAGATATCAATTAGAGGCAAATTCAGGTTGTTCCGATGGTCAGTCACTTTCAGTGCTGTCATTCTGCATAATAGACTAATCAGAATGTTGTTTCCCACCTAGATTGCAATGCTGGGCATGAAAATATTCAAATGCATGATGACCTTGACTTGACTAGTGATTCGGAACAACTTAAAGAGGATGAGACGAGTTCCGCTGGTGTCGTGAGCCGGAATCTGGGACGATGGCACTGGTGGTGGTCTGTAATGCAGTGAACGAGTAAGCATTGGATCGCTGCATGAGCCTGAAGCCTCCTGGTTCTGTTCAGCGGCTTGTAAGGCTGCTGCAAGTCTCTCTCTCAAAATACAACTAACTTTCTTCAATTATGGAGTGAGTATTGCTATACCCTTCCCTGCTCGACGTGCACGTAGGTCTCAACATTGCTCCTATTTGTCCCTAGCTGCTAATAGATTAGGTTTAATGGGCATCTGAGGCCGCTTCCAGTAGCTGTAAGATACTACTATCCAATTATATATTGTACTTAACATCTATCGGTAGACAGTTGTTTACCATATACAGTGACTGCCTCCACGTCTTGGTCATACAGAATTTCCTGATATATACTGTGAGAGTCTCCCAAGGGGGAGGGGGGGGGCCTCGAGCCCTTAACGGAATTTGGTAGCATAGGGTTAGGCTAGGCCATATTCACGATAGGCGTCAGTGAAGTAGTGTTGGACACTAAGTGAAGTTGAAGTCCTTCGAAGTGTGTTTGTGACACACTTCATTCTCTCAAAGTCACTTTAAAGGCATGTCGAAGACTTTGCGAAGTCTGTGGTGCATGACACTCAGAATTCTCATGGCTGTGGCAACTCTCCCGAACATATCCTCCTGTCCTCAAACATGAATTATTATAATATATACAGTAAAGAATAATTGTAGAAAAAATTCTACATGTTCTAATTGTCATTTGGAAAGTACTCGTCAAAGAAATGAGCTAAATTATCAATGTGATTGCCTGAAAGAAGGCCTTGGACCTTCTCCTTTGGAGGCTCAAGAGCTTCTTGAAGATCTGCAGCCTTTGCTACCCAATCAGCAGTAAAATTAAGGTGTTCATGACGATAGAGATACTTCAGAATTTGCAGTACCTCAAATATAAACACCGAGAGCCTGCTGCGACGAGCATCATCTGTTTCTCCACTAGAGGAGAACACTCTCTCACAGGGAACAGCTGATGCTTGAACAGGAAGAATGTCAAGTGCGACATGGTATAGCAATGGATACTGATGCTGATTCCCCTAGTGACAGCATAATTACATGTCAATGTCTATCGAAGTGTGACTTAAGACTCACCTGCCAGAAGGACACGAGATCAAAGTCATCCAGCGCATCATCCTCAATAATGCCTGCTGCAAGGTATCGCTCCAGTTCTTCATCAACAATGAGCCTGTCTCTGGCCTCCCTTTGTTGCTCAAGTAACTCTGTGTCAACCAACTCCACATCACCTACTGCTTGACTATCTCCCCTGCCAGATGACGATGTACTAGACATTGTTGAAGTGACACTTGCCGTGGATACTGCTTTGACTAGTTGACAAATATTGGCAAAACCTCGAGCTTGTGCTCGTGCTGCTGAATGACCCATCAGGTCCACCAACCGAGGTGCTTGCATCAGAGCAGGCACGTTCTGAGATTGCCTTTGGTATGCAAGCATCTGAATACTTGTGTAAGTGTTTCAGACTTGGACAGACAGATTTGACACGTACTGCCTCATGCATCCACTCCTTCGCAGCTGCAGCATTGTCTTTGGACCAGCGCTCTTCAATCCACTTAAGCTTGATGATGGGATTGATAACTGTGTATATAATAAATATTAGGTAACACTATGTGAATATTCGCAGTACGTACTCATTGCCAGAGCATATATATGAGTCGTCCGACCTTTTGACATGTATTCCTCAATTTTAATGATTGCTATACCAATCCCATGCGATATCCCCTTGAGCCTCCTCTGCATGTGCTTGAGGGCATCGAGAAGCTGCTCATATGCCGGAAATACCATAGCAATAGTTGGGGTTTTCTCAGCAGACAGAACTTCTTGCACCGTGTGCGGAGCAGACAGGAACTCTCAGACATTGTTAAGGACCTCGCGTTCTTTCGGTGAGAGGCTGTGGTCATAGATTTCACTCTGCTTTGCATGGTTGAGAAAACAGCTGATCACCTAGAGTAAAGTCAATCATAAGGATAAGCAGAGGTAATACAGGCGGCATACTGGATATAACTCTAGGACCCAGTCGATCATGAGAAATGTCAATGACCATCTCGTATCGACATCTCGGAGCAGCTCATTCTCTGGGAGATTAACATCAAAAAGATTGCCTTCATTTCCCTCCTGAATCATCTTCCAGAAGTCAGTGCGGCATTGATCTGAGGCTCGACAAGCGGTGACAAGAGAACGTGCACATGCAACTGGATCCCCGTTGAGTGCCTCAAGGTACTCATCATCATCAATGTCAGGTGCCACCACATTGGGCAATTCCATCATGTCACTGAGTTCATCAGGCAGTACTACTGTCGATCCACTAAGCACTTTGAGGGCAGTCTTGACGGCAATATTGATAACGTGTGGGAAGCACCTGTGAGTCATCAGTGAATGGAAGCCAACCCCATCCCGAGTGATCAGCATACTGTACATGGTTCCCATTGTGGTCAAAGGGAATACCTAGCTCAGCTAGCTCAGTCTCGAGGTGTAGCATCATAGTGTCATTTTTGCTATCATTATCCATAGTTATCACGCCAATCTAAAACACAAATAATGAGTGTTGACAGCTCATATGTTAGCCACAAAATTACCTTTTTTTCAATACCCAAGTCTCATAGAACATCCATAACTATACGTGCTATGTTCAAGCCCGCATGACCTCCAGTGAGGCGGTGGAATGCAATAAGGTGGCTCTGTAAGAGAAGGCGTCCCACTCGGTCTTTCGCCATGTAATGTGCTGTGATGGCGAGATATGACTGAAGGCGTTTGTCAGACCAAGAGTCTGTGGTCAGGGCAACCTGGCCAAGTGCTTGCTGCAGATCCATTAGTCGCAGGGTGATTCGATGATTATTAGATTACTTACCTGTATATCTTGCTTCATCTTGTTGTATTCTTCAGTAAACTTCTGGACTACAAGACGGCCGAGCTTCTTGCAGCTCGGGATATCATTATCGGTCAGTTTCACACTGAGAAACAGCAGCAGGTCATGCAGTTCGGGGCTGTCAATGACATTGAGAGACTATGAAATCCAAGTTAGTCCCCATCCACTGAAATGCAAGTTATATTGTGTCAGAATACACACCTGATCGTCCACCGTGATCCACTGCACAAGTCAATTAAGAAACCCTTTCAGCGAGAAGGGCTCTCGCACAGACTGATTCTCTTGTCTGTTCATTGCTGGGCTTGCGAGGATTTCCCGCCAACCTTTGAGATGATTTGTGGTGACAATGTTACACCAAATTGAGCTGTGGTGCCTCTTGAGATGGTCATGGATGGTTGAAGCCATGCCTGAGGTGCATTTCCAAGTGAACCAATTGCCCTTCTGCCTGCCAAAGAATAAGTTAGCTGAGTAGAGTCATATTAAGGGATCGAAGGATGTACTCGCATAACCGGCACACTACGAATGGTGCATCTGGCTTCGTCCTGTACTCCATATTGTCCACAGGCAGAGGGAGTGTTTCCGGTTTCTCCTTCATGCCCACCGGCCACATACAGAACCAGACATCAGATGCACTCAGCTTCTCTGTGTTACGAGTCCCACAATGCCGGATAAGAGAGCCATAGTAGGCGGGCTGCTGGACTTCAGCATCGGAAACGTCACTAACACTGTCATCCTCAGACTGCGTGATGGGCGTATTCATTGCTGCAGCTTGATCAGGCCCAACTCCGCAAACAGAAGCTGGGGCAAGGGCATTGTTCTCCTTTCCCTTGCCTCTCTTCGAAGTGCGAGGTGCACCCATGGCTTTCCTCTTGTGCTTCCGTGATTCAGGCTGTGCTACATTGACTGTACCGCTTGTGAAATCCTGTAGCACTTGAGTGGCTCCATGGTTGCCAGGAGCCAGAGAGGTCAGAGGTGGGAGTGAGACTTGGAACTGTCCAAATGAATGTGGGCTTGTTGCACCTTGCAGCTGAGGAAGAGGCCAATAAGGTGGAGGGTATGCATATGGCAGTGCTGCATTGGGTGGAGGGACAGTCTGACTGTTCACAATCTCATTTGCAGGTCTAGGTACATTTGTCGATGGCCAACCAGTAGTGGTGGTAGTGCCATATGAATACTGAGAGCCAAATGAGCAAATGCAAGCCTCGGGGGTACCGCAAAAACAGGCTGGAGTGGCCATCAGGATGGATAGCGCACAGGTAGAGCTCACACATATTTATTCAGAGTTTTTTGGAATTTCTTGGAATTTTCTTTGTCATCGAGGACTGCGTCCGACCGCGACCAGCATACAGTTCAGCTGGTAAGCGAGACGCGAGTCGCACGATGCATCCATGTACACGTGCGACATTTTCCCATTATGTACATCATATGATTCTTATCAACACTTTGCAAAGTCTTCGAAGTGACTGATGATGACTTCAAAGCTGCACAAAGTCATCGCAATCTCGAAGTGGATTGAAGTCGACTTCGAAGGGCTTCACTTAGTGTCCAACACTACAGTGAAGTCTCCCCTTGGGCCTGTTTAGGAAATGGCAATTACTTGATTCGGTGCTAGAGACACTGTCACAGTGGTAAGCCATGTGCGCACACTTGCCGGAGACACAGCACCATACACTACCTTCTCCTTTGTCTTGCTTGAGTCTGCCTCAGGCACTGCAATCCTCCCAACAAGATGAGGACATAGATCGCTTACATAATCAAGTCAGTGTGACTCCAAGTTCACCTTCGAAGCATCGGACTGCGCAGGGGACATGGTCACATGATCGGAATCACACGACCACACGCGTCTGTTTACTGGCAAGCCATCTCCTGGGTTTGTTCTCATTACCGCCGATGTTCTCAGCGCTTCTCTGGTCTTTACGTATTGCGGGCCCAAACTTTCCTTCTATAAGGTCATTGGTGATGTCGTCGGGGGATACCGCCCACAATGAAGTCACGTGTGTGCCTGAAACGGCCTCAAAACCATGTCAGCACTGCAAGCGAGTGCTCGAGATCATTGAGTTTGGAACGGTGAAGACTGGCACCAACAAAGGCCAGCTGAGTGGCACTTGTAAGGAGTGTAGTGTTCAGAAGGCAGAGCGGCAGCAAAGGAACCAGAGAGAGCTTCGAGAGGCTGAGAAGGAGGATGCCCTGCAAGAGGTGGGCCCTGATGAGCTGGGCACTCTGGCACTCGAAGATTTTCTTCATGTATTACAGCAGCAAAATGACACACTTGAACTGGAGGCTGAAGTGGATTTGAATGACACCTGGGGAACACACTTGCAGCCTAGGGAAATAGCTGACAAATTGGCAGAGTTGTGCTGGGACATGATGAACTACCAGTGGCTGTATGTTTGATTTCATTATGGACTTGAATCCGTGTTCACTAAATGAGCCCAACAGTTATCACAGTCATTACGAGATGCAGTATCGGTACCATTGTGCCCAAAGCAGTCAACGGATCAAGAAGGCTGAGAAGAAAGCGCCGCCTAACAAGCAGCGTAACAAACTCTCGATGCTTTCATTCAAGTGTAATGGTTGGCTGTATATCATGTTTCCACCTCAAGGGAAAGTTGCCCATGTGAAGCTTGTACATTGTGAAGGTCACATTCCTTACTGCCCCATCGACATCCCACCCGACGCTCATCAGATTGTCGAGCAGAATGCTGAGTCGAAGCTGAGCGAGGTGAGTTGGGTCGTGAGAAGTAAGACTCACGCACTGACAACTGTATATTAATCAGATTTGGAAGAAGATTCTCAAGTGATATCTGACACCTAACTTCACAAGGAAAGCTATATACCAGATATGGTCATCTATAGATAGCAAGAAATGGAAGCGTCACAAAAATGAGCTCATCTCGGCAGAGATGCTCCTCTGCGAGGCCGAGGAAAAGGGTCTGGGTCTTTACAAAGTCAAGTGGATTCCTGTTGTTGAGGAGATGGGTTTAACAGTGATAGCGTTCACATTACCAGACCTTCTCCGACAATGGGGGGACGTGTACAAGAGCTCGAGATGGATTCATCCTGTATGTTTGCTGCACTGTCAAGCCTATATCAATACTCACACAAGCAATACTAGGGAATACAAATGGCTCTCGGTATGAGCTTTTCGCAGTCATTGGAGAGGCATATGGGTCTGGCAGTCCTCTCGGCTATCTGCTTGTCCAGTCAAATGGCGCTGATTCTGGGGCGAAGCAGAAGGTGCTTCAGCAGCTGTTGTGGTATCTCAAGAAGGAATGGAAGGCACACTTGATTGTCATGCTGTCTGACAAGGACCGAGTGGAAATCAATGCATTCTGTGCTGAGTTCCCAGAAGCAAAACATCAGCTCTGCTTCTGGCATGCAATCAAGGCCATCTGCAAATGTCTTTCTGTTCTCCGTCGCGCTCCTGCATATTACAATGTTGACATCGCAAGAGAAGAGTTTCATTGGATCGACAAGGACTTTGTACCAGTCACACAAAGCACGCTCCTTCCTGTACACATTTTATTGTATCTTATGTAGTTGATAAACTCACTAAGGGTGCAGGAACAGTGCAACACACACGTCGTGACTACAGCAATCCCACGGGTCACAATCAGACTCAACGGCGTGGTTGTACCAGCTCTGATCCTGGAGCGGGAACATCTAATGATACACTTCCTGGCACCAGATTGTATCAAGTCTGCAACAAGTGGCAATTCTCAAAGTTCTGTGGAGCATGAAGATGACGCTCTGGAGGTAGGGGAGAGGTTGCCAGACGAGGAGAGTGACGACATGCGTGATCAGCTTGAACTGCAGCTGAGATGAGAGGAGCCTGAGGAAATCGACGGGCCAGAGTGGGACTATGAAGAAGGAGAGAAACGAGTGCAGGACCCTAACTATGTTTTTTGTCCGGCCATTCATCGCAATCCCCTTCTCCATCTCTTCACACAGCATTTCTGTCAGCATCCAGCATTTCCAGAACATGATGGCAAATGTTATTCAGCGGCTGAAATACGCAAGAATGCTGTTTACAAGATGTATTGCTTCTGCGAAATCCATGGCTTACGAGAGGTATGGGGTTACCTCTGGATGTCCTGGTATGCTCCAAAGATGTGGGAGCTATGGGCGCGGTCGACAACCCCATATATCTCATGCACAAGGATGACGATGATGGCAGAAAACCACTTCAAGCAATTGAAGCATGAATTCCTACCCCACCTTCTCCGCCCTCGCCTTGACCAACTAATATGGATTCTTGTTACAGAAGTCACTCCAGCCTACCTAAATAAGAGCAGTCTTCATGAGGATCTGTATCGTATCGGACGTTCGAAGCCACTCTCACCCTATCAGATGGCATTCAGGGAGTCGTGGCTGAAGCTCGCAGAGAAGCCGATCAGCACGGGCAGCAATTACGATACCAACATTGTAACATGGACATGCGCTTATGGTGGCCAAAAATACAATGCCTATCACCTCTGCAAGCATCTTGTGCAAGCTGTCCCGACGCCGACTCCATGGTTTTGGCAGCAAATCTACCGCCGCTGAACACTTCCTATCTATCAGCATCAGGACCTGCGACCTATTGACACCAGGACATCAGCTCAAGTGTTCGTGGACATCACAGATGGCTCCGTAACAGACAGAGATGATCATATCTGGCTTGGGGATAAGTCGGTACTGGAAGGTGGGCGCTGGCGCAACCTGCAAGAGAACATGCAGTCATTGCTGGGCAAGCGCTCCCATACTGAGGCAGGATTGGATGTTGATCGTGGGTCTGGGGATGACTCAGATAATGTGGAAATTGTTCCCTCAGATGATGAAAGTAATCAGGTGAGTTATTCTATTGCTCTCTTCTATCGTGTTTAGCTCTGATACAATGATACCTATAGCTCGAGCTGCACCAGGCTGCGGTCAAGCGCAAAGCTGAGGTGTACCAGCAAGCAGCTGACATACTCAATTCCCAGATCACACATGGGAATGGCATCTGGCTTCGAAGCATAGCACAGAGGAACATGTCAACTACCAACCTGGAGGAGCTAGTCCATGATGTCCAGTGGCTCGAATCCACTGGCCAGAGGCGTAATGTTACCTGGGCTCAGAATGCCCCAGAATGGCATCGGTCTCTCAATACTATGGGTTACCAAGTACGTGGACCTCATCATCCTGTCACCGACGGAACTGGTACGGTTTTCGGTGTTATATATCCTGTTCTATCATATTGATCCCTTGCCACTCTACAGACAGTCTTGACTGATGAACTGAATTTCATGCCACACTACTTTAGTAATGACCGTGATGGTGACTTAGACAATTTTGCTGTATTAGCTGGTGTGCATGTGACTTTGTGGTGAATGAGGGTACTATGCATAGTTAATATTTGAGAAGTCTCCCACATTGCAGTACACTGCACAGCAACTACGAGTTCCCTTTTTGAGCTTGCCGAGTCCTCATTTTGTTGGGAGGATTGCACGTTCTGTCTGCCTCTATGTCTGTTGTACTCTACTCATCTGATTATTTTATTTTATCTATTAGGTATACCTTATAGCAGTTTTTTTTTTGACTGACTGACCATCCTACAGTCTTGATCTGTGATGCCGCATCACTCTTAGTTTCAAGTGTCGGTTATTGTCACCCCAGCCCGGCCAAGGATCCGATATGAAAGGCGGTTAGCATTACAAGTGAATAGGAGTACAGTTGTCACAGTCCGTACGGCTGTAGCAAGGAAACAAAAAATGGTTTCGAAAGCTGATAAGGGTCATAGTACAGAATACACATGCCTGCCTAAGCCTTTGGGTCCCGATGACTTTGGCTGACCTTCGGCATCTGATCCTTCCTCATCTTCCTCATCAGTATCTGAATTGGTATTCACTTCCTCTCCAAGCCTCTTGCAGTAGTTCCCCTGCCTGTATGACGCCAACCTGACACCGTTGCGCATTGCTAACAACGACAGTTGTCGCGATGCACCGACTGACTTGCTCAGCCAATGCCCGCAGACGCGCAGCCTTCGTACTGCGAATCCTTCCCAGGGTACTAGAACTCTTCTGCGATCTTGAAAGTGTCTTGGTGAGATGATGGTCGCGAGATGACGCTTGCATGTACGCCAACATGATGAGTAGCGGTGCGGGACTTAGCATCGCAGGGATGTCTGCCGAAGAGCGGCAGGAGTCCCCCAGTATCTCGGTCGCGTACCTGCCGTTTGAGGCAGACGGGCTTGCCTTTTGCGGAAAGTATGCTTGCTTGTGGGAGACTTCTGCGATGCTGATACTAAATATGAACAAGCCTCCATATAAGACAGTTGCTTGTCTACTAAGTCGTATTTAGGAGGCGCCGTATCAAGCCTAGCATAGGGTCTAAAATTTGCTCTCTGTCCGCCCCTTGGTCGGATCCGGACTCTGTGCACAGCAATGCATTATGTACTAGTAACGCTGGTGTTCTATGTAGTATACTTACATCCGGATCCTGATTGCTCGGCTTGTCTGTTGGAACGATTTTTCCATTTATTCTCCAGAAGCGTCTCGAAAATCGATGCAACCGCCACCTTTCCCCTAACGTGGCTCTGGACGACCCCAACAGCGCCGGCGTAGTTGAGATACGAGAATCACCAACCCACAAAGCTGGCTTACAATAGATCCGATCTGCGGCCGCTGCAAGGTCAGGGAGCGCTCACACGTTCCATCTTTCTCTCCTCCTCCCATGACGGTCGTAACGGACAATACGATAAGCCGGACTTCCTTCCAGCCTCAACATGAAGCTACCTATATAGTGACAGACAAGGACAATCTGAATTTGGTGAATATATATGTTCCTGGATGCTGTGGTTGAATCTGCTATCGCTACAATCTAACCATAACGATAATAATCCAGGACCGCAAGGCGTCCAAGATCGTTCGAGTGAGCAACTACTGCACAACAATAGGGGAGTATTCGGATGTGTGGAAGGTATATTATAATGGCAAAGAGGTGCATTTACTTTGTGCTGGATCCTCAACGGGCGCTTTGATCAGTTATTTCTCCAGGTTGCTGTCAAAGTGCTACGAGGAGGTTCCTTACGAAACGAGGTCTTCATGAAGAACCTCCAGAACGTTAGTAAAGCGCTGAGCATTTCCACTCTGTCGTGTTGATATCGACGCTGGCATTTGTACCGATGCCGCGGGTCGCATGGACACCGCCTTATCTCCGTGACATGCATTTGTCTGCCTCCCCACCTTCTCAAGTTACGAAGCTGATCTTGTTTCAACAGGATATATATGAACTATGCAGGTCTCTGAAGGCGCTGCACCATCCATACGTTCAAGAGATACTAGGACTTACCTTCGATTTCGGATATATGCCGGGCATCGTCATGCCATGGTACTCGAAAGGTAATATTATACAATTCTTGTCTGCAGAGTCAGAGAAGGGTGGGGAAGAAAAGCTTCGTTTGGTCCGTATCGCGCATGGCAACTGTGAACATGTAATTGACAATAGGGAACAGATGTGTCAAGTTGCTGAGGCTGTTGAATACATTCACACACGGGAAACACCGATTGTCCATGGTGATATCCGAGGGGTGAGTATATATATAGTCGACAGAATGTACTGCTGACCTGAATCGAAATTCGCTTTCAAGGCCAATATACTGATAGATGCCGATAATACGCCCAAATTATGCGATATCGGGCTGACCTTCATAACAAACTCTTCGGAGTTTACCACTGCAAAGACTGCTGGCAATTGCCGGTGGGCCAGCCCGGAAGTCCTGAATCCTGAATCCGATGAGGACTTAGCAGACGATGTACCATCACCTTACACAAAAGAAAGCGATATCTATGCACTTGGAATGACTATACACGAAGTAGTGCAGTATTCTCCACTTCGTGCGCAGACGCTCACTGTCGCGTTTGTTAGGTCTTCACCGGCCTTATACCATTCCATTCACGCAGGAATGACGTATCTGTTATTTTCGCAGTGATCAAGGGAGAAAGACCTGAAATCCCGGACTCTATGAAGGAAATCCCTGGTTTGGCAGATCTCGTCGAGCGATGCTGGAAAGCAGATGCTAAGGAACGACCAACGGCGGGGGAAGTGCACACCTGCCTCGCCTCGACTCTTCCAGTACCAAACCACGAGTCAGGACCGATTCAAGCACCTTCTACCTGGGAGTTCATGAACAAGTAAGAGATCCGTGTCCTGACAGAGAGATCGAACAGCTGATTGCGTCTGCCTCAGCATTGTGCTCGCTCCGATACGCTGGGTGATGAGCAAATTTGTATACTGAACTTTGTTTCGTGCTCCGACGCTCCCTCCCGCTGAGGGGCCTGTCCGGCACGGTGCCTGCAAATTGCTAATGCCATTCTGACCATTCTTGCCTGGCGTTGGTCCTTCCCTGGAGTGAATACATGAATGGGATACGTGTCAAAGTGTCCACCCTCTCCTGGATCGCAGTTCCGCTTTCAACACCATTTCTTCACAAACCATGTGCCTTCTGTAGTTATGTAATATTCGATGGATAGTCCTAAGACACTGGGCCATGATCTTTTTCTGATGCCTGGCTAGGTATGTTTGTTGATCCCTCTTCTCGAGTTTCACTGTAGACGTTTCTTGACACCTTTTGTGTTGTAAGTTGTTGGTATCTTGATGTCATGTACAGATTAACCTGAACAATATTGTAGTGTACTGATAATATGCACTCGTACATTTATTCAACTCCTAGGCATAAGGCACTCGAGTATACTCTCTTAAGATGACGGCCTTTCGTTGTGGCACCTCATCGTTGACATCTTGATACAATATAGTCAGCAGTGAACGTTGAAAATGAACAGATCAACCTTTGATACCGCCTACAATACGCTAGGAATACATGCTACACATGGCTACAAATTTCCTTTCGACTTTGCTTCCTCCTCCTTTGCTTGCTTCACGGCAGCGAGCACCTTCGCGTGCACATCTTTCCCGGCAGCAATGAATCCGTAGTTCTCGCCGAGGGTGCGCCCCAAACCGAAGTCCAGCGGCTCGCCCCTCGAGTCGGTGATAATCCCACCCGCTTCTTCGATCAAGACAGAGCCGGGCGCGTGATCCTGAGATAACAAAGCGTCCGTTATGCATTCTGTCCAGGATAGGAAGTTAGACGCACCCAAATCTTTTCCTTGTACCCAACACCGGTAGGCATCCGTAGATAGACGCCCCCATCCCCACGAGCGAGTGAGCAGTACTTCGCCTGACTGTCCATCTGCGTCGGAGCGCGCTTGATACCGAGGATCTGCGCTACGCGGTTGTTAAATGAATGCGACGAGTGCGCGGCCTCAACCGATTCTAGAAAATTGAGATTGTCATCGGAGAAGCTCGGAATTTTGAGTGGCTTGGGGTCTGCCCCCGACATAGTTAACTAGAGAAGAAGCAACAAACGTGAGCGTACAAAGCCGCGGAGCGATCAAGATCATAAAACTTGCCTGCTTAGCGCCGTGACCGCGGACGGCAATGAATATGCAGCCACGAGGACCATCCGGTTTCAAAGCGTCTACAGGAAGATTCGGGCAACCGATGACTCCGAGTTCTACTTGCGCGTCCACTATTAGTGCGAGGCAGACGGCGTACTGCTCGCCCCGGAGGAAACCCTTGGTTCCATCGATAGGATCAAGTGTCCACATTCCTGTGTTTTGATCAGCGATGCACGATACACATGATCGTACTCAATACACTCACGCCCAGTACGCCCCCCACCATAGGTTCCCCGGTCAATGGCATCGAGCAGCTCATCCGGCGTGCGTGACTGCCCTGGACCCAAACCCCACTCTGCCTTTTCTCCGATCCCGAGCTCCGATGTCAAAGCTTCATTGGCCAGTTCGACGATACGGTTCTTGAGTACCGTTCCGGACTCTATCCGCAAGTCGGCAGCATCTTCTTCACCTACGATCGGATCATCGGGGAATGCACGTCCGAGGATTGTGTTCACGACTGCTTGTGCAGAGTAATCGCCGACTACAGAAGGTTTCATGTGAGCTCGCTGATATATTTGATCCACATACCAGTCACGGGCGACTTATCGCCCTTCACGAGTGTCTCGTTCTTCACCAATTTATTGAAGACGGACGAAGTGAGCACGCACGCTCGTCGTACAGCGGCGACGGCGACCTGCTCCTCGGCAGTAAATTTGAGAGACATTATGAGAGACACAAGGACGATGTTTTACCGTACGGCAGATGTCCGTCTTATAGCTGCTGCCGACATAAATCACGGTGCAGAGAATGGGCGATGGCTAAGGCTTGAAGCAATTCCATAAACGAGTCACGTGGACTCGACGGCAAGCCAGTCGGATTTCCTTCAAATGACTACTTTATGGAATTATGTCGCTCTATGATCCATAAATCCCAGGGATATTCCATATGCTGAAGCAGGAGTCTGCCAAAGTGTGGGCAACATCAGGCAGCATCACGCTGCCATCCCGTTGTTGTATCATGTTGAGGGACGTTTAATTGATAGTTGCTTCCTCCTAACATGGACACCGCGGTACGTCTTTCAACAGCTTTTACAGGCTCCTAAAACCATCCGTCCTTCGCGTTCTCTTCATGTACGAGGGCACGTGGCGATATCTCAATATAGATAATGGTTATGTAATACATGTCCGAATATAGAAGGTGACTTTTGGAAGAGAACGCTCAGTGACGGCTGGCCAAAGTGGCTGCCCGAGATCACCGAGCGTGACGCGCTGGCTCGCAAAACGTCAAATGTCTTCAAGAGTCAAATCGTTTATTCAGTATTTATTGCTGTTTGTACTGCTACCTCAAATGGGTTTCGAGAGCTCAGAGTCACGAAGAAGTCACAGATTGACATTTCAGTTATGCACTAAGTCCGAACTTCGAATACTCGAAGTACTGTCTTGTAGTATTGGACTCGCACATCCTGTATGCATTGTAGCACATTGAAAACTCTAAGGTAACAAGCCAGCGATTGGACAGCCTTGATTTCGAAGCTATTGCGCTCGAGATGCGCCATCGGGCACCATTGATGTGGGATCTCCTGGATGCTGTGTTCCTCGCAAATCCAGCAGCCCTAAATTTGCGGCATGTCCAGCGAAAGTCGAAGGCCAAGATGCAGAGGAACTTCGCACGGCGGCAAAGGCATCAAGCGCCAGTTCGCGATGAAGATGTCGTCGAAGAGATAGTCATAGAGGCCCATAGTCACGATGAGGCCGATGACAGCGACGGCGAATACTGGGAATGTAGCTCTCGAAACCCATTTGAGGTAGCAGTACAAACAGCAATAAATACTGAATAAACGATTTGACTCTTGAAGACATTTGACGTTTTGCGAGCCAGCGCGTCACGCTCGGTGATCTCGGGCAGCCACTTTGGCCAGCCGTCACTGAGCGTTCTCTTCCAAAAGTCACCTTCTATATTCGGACATGTATTACATAACCATTATCTATATTGAGATATCGCCACGTGCCCTCGTACATGAAGAGAACGCGAAGGACGGATGGTTTTAGGAGCCTGCAGCTTTTAACCCATTGAACGCACCGTCAATTTTTCTTTGACGTTGCAATAACGGTGATCTGCCTGTCGACGTCTATGATTTTCACTCGTCGTACCACCGTGCTTATTGGAGGCGACCATGACACAATAGCAGATAAATTTGTAGGCGTTTCGGTCCTCGGACGACCGTCATGGTCAGAATCTAACTGTGATGCGGGTTTGGCATCTTTCAATTCGTATCGTGAAACTGGCCGGACTATCAGAGAATGGAAGTAGCCTAACTTGAATATATCAAGAAGGAAAGTGGTGTATATCAGGTGCGAAATCTGTCTACAATGAGTGTGCTATTAGTATTCAAGCTGTGCCCTTACGAAGTTCTGCCGACTAGTTTCGCCTGATATGAAGCCTAGGGGCTAAGGAGAAATTCTAGGATGGTTGAATCTCTCGGGAATCCCACTCAAACAGAAGACGCAAAGAAAGAAAATTAGATGTTTTTTATGAGCAACTAGGTAAATATCACACATTGTCATCTCGTGTACCCTCAGGCGACAAATGCTCTAACGAATGTTCTGAGGCAACATCAGATCAGATCTCTGGGAGACCTATTTTCGTGCCTATCTCACCTGGTCAGTTGCAGTGGTCACCGCAAGGGAAATTTGTTTACCTTGAATTGCCTTGAGAGCTGAGACTCGCTCAGAGACTAACTGGAACGCAACCGAGGGAGACCAGAGAGTCTAAAGACGTAAGTCAGCAAACCATGTCCAGAGGGTGAAGATTGTGTTAAGTCCTACTTTGCGAGTTATCCTCACAGCACGCCGGACGGGCAGAGTTACAAACGGCGTCAGTTGCACGTCCTCGTTCTGCATTAAGATGTGTAGTTCACCAAGAAGCACCACCCCCAAGGCCGATCGCTGTTATGGGAGAGCAGTCAAGCCCGACCATCGCGTTGATGTCGGGTAAGACGATGTCCCCGAGGCCCAAGAGAGTGGAGGTGTCGAGGTCGCTGGCCTTCTGGATGGAGTTGCAGCATTGCAGGCTGCCAGTGTTGCAAGACCCCAAAGTCTGGGGCGTGGGGGTGGCGACCGCAAGGATGACGACGGCAGCGATTGCAGCAAACTTGGTGAAGGAGAACATTGTTTTTATAAGGAAGGTGAGTGGTTGAGAGTGATGTCTATGCAAGTGCGAAGAGTGTGTTTGCGATGGTAGAGACCCAAGCTCGATGTGAGTGTATTTTATAGCATTTTTGGAGGCACCTCCAGACCCAAAAACAAAGAACGGCGAAAGACTTGCAGGACGTATTCACTCGAACGCCCCTGCAACTCTCGCCTGGAGTGCGTCCCGACCCACCTCTGCTCCAGATACTTGTCAGAAGAACTTGAAACCGCTGTCAGCCAAAGGAGCTTCTTCTTTAGTGTCCCTGGATTGACATCGTCGGTATATCCTTTTCATGTACGTATTCACCGTTGGTGTCGCTGCTATATATTAAGGGACTCCCTATTTAGACCCAAACGTCTGGGCAGTCAGTCACCTCGGGTGCGGATGCAGCTAAGACAAGGTACTGCATTCAAACCCCACGGCGATGTACTGGAATCATTTCATCCCTATTCATATATATTATGCTGATGGTGTCGGTTCACTGTCTGGGGCATACAAAACTCAGCGCCAATTCGCAGAGCGCTGAACGGTCCCTCCAGAAAACCCTTAACTCAATTATGTTCGCTGCTGTCAAATGATATAGTCGACTCTACCGTGATCCATCCCTGTCACTGTACGCTCAAAATCATGGGTTATATGGATTTAGACGATGTCACATAAGCGACACGGCCGGTGGGTTAGTTATCGCACGTAACTTGGAAAGTCCCACCAATAATACACAAAGAAGGAAGTAAGATATATCACAGCTGATTAATGATTAACCATGCCGGAAGCCCAAGGTGAACCCAGCGCTTACCGGAGTAAAACGAGGAATGCAAAGGACGTCTGAGCGGCCTCTTTTGGAAGGTCAAATACCAAATTAAGTAGTAACGCTCGCGTGGCTTCACCCAAAAGTTTCCGCTGCCCGCTGTGACTTACTGTAAGCTAGACGACTGGCATGGTCTTTGCGTCTGCTGTCCGCCAGCCATGCCTCAGGCGGCTGTGTCGAGCTGAAATCTTCTCTGGATGGTCTCTAGGTGGTCGACGAGCTGCATCCGCGGCTACAGCTGCCAAATTGAAAGAGGAGGTCGCTGATGCTCCGACCTATCCAACCTACCAGCTTACGTCTAAGGACTTGGAACGACTTGGGAAGCAGCGCAACATCGGTGTTTCAGCACATATTGATTCCGGAAAGACCACGTTAACAGAACGCATTTTGTATTATACTGGTAGAATCCGGGAGATTCACGAGGTTCGTGTATTTTCATCGAAGCGTAAACGGGCCGGGTGTTTGTGTATTCAAGACCCTCGCTCATAGTTGTACCACAAGAGTGCTAAAGTTGCCATAGGTTCGCGGTCGTGATGCTGTCGGTGCTAAAATGGACAGTATGGAATTGGAGCGAGAGAAGGGTATCACCATTCAGAGTGCGGCAACCTTTTGCGACTGGAACGCCAATATGCCTACTGGCGAGCAAGAAAAGTATGCTATTAATATTATTGATACCCCAGGCGAGTCAAGTCATCATTGTGAGGAGAACATCGCATTTACAAGCTGACATTAGGTCACGTCGACTTTACCATTGAAGTGGAACGCGCTCTTCGGGTTCTGGACGGTGCAATTTTGGTTCTATGCGCGGTAGCTGGCGTCCAAGCGAGTTTCTCATGCAGAGTCTGGGTGTTTGCCACTGACAAGGTTGCAGAGTCAAACAACGACGGTTGACAGGCAAATGCGGCGGTATAACGTTCCCAGGATTTCCTTCATTAACAAGATGGATAGGTGAGCTTCGATTCTGGAAGATTATCAACTAGGCCTAATCGTTACTTAGACCGGGGGCGAACCCTTGGCGTGTCATTTCGCAAATCCGGTCAAAACTTCGCATCGCTGCTGCTGCCATCCACGTCCCCATTGGAGTTGAAGATAACTTCAGGGGAGTCGTCGATCTGGTCCGATGGAAAGCCGTCTACAATGAAGGCGAGAAAGGGTGCGCATTCTGTTTCGGTCATTAACGCTTAAAATTCTAAGCGTCTCCTAGTAATACTGTCCGCGAGTCTGATGAGATCCCTGCCGACATCCTCGACATGGCCAAACAGAAGCGCGCGGAGCTCATCGAGCAGCTCGCCGAGGTGGATGACGAGATTGCCGAGCTGGTCATTATGGACGATGAGCCATCCCTTGAGCAACTTGTCGCGGCTATCCGGCGTGCAACCGTTGGCCTCAAATTCTCGCCCGTCTTCTTCGGCTCTGCGATCAAGAACACCGGTGTCCAGCCCCTCCTTGATGGTGTCTGCGCGTACCTCCCTAACCCTGCTGAGTCTGTTGTCACTGCACACGATACTGCACAACCTGTCACTGCCCCGCCGGTTCCCTTGGCTCCTGTTGCCGCAGCGCCTTTGGTCGCGTTAGCGTTCAAGCTCGAAGAGGGTCGTTTCGGTCAATTAACGTACATGCGGGTGTACCAGGGCAGTATTAGGAAGGGCGGGTTTATCTACCACGCTCGTACTGGCAAGAAGGTCAAGGTTCCTCGTCTTGTGCGCATGCACAGTAATGAGATGGAGGTGATTACAGCGTTTGTTCAGTTTAAGAGAAGACATCTGACATACTGCGAAGGACATTGAAGAGATCGGGCCCGGTGAAATCTGTGCCATGTTCGGAGTCGAATGTGCTTCGGGCGACACTTTCACTGACGGTTCTACGGCGTTCTCCATGGTTGGTCCATATTTTCGTCCCTTGGAGACATGTGCTCACAGAGAGTCACAGACATCTATGTATGTTCCAGAACCTGTAATCTCATTGGCTCTGAAGCCAGTCGGGACGGAGTCGCCCAATTTCTCTCGAGCTCTGAATCGTTTCCAGAAGGAGGACCCCACATTCAAGGTCCACATCGACCAAGAGAGTAAAGAGGTATAGGCACTACCACTCATTCAGTTCTCCAAGATATTCACGTTGCCACAGACCATCATTTCTGGTATGGGCGAGCTTCACCTCGAAATCTACGTCGAACGTATGAGGCGTGAATACAATGTCGAATGCACCACGGGCAAGCCGAAAGTTGCCTTCCGTGAAACTGTCACCCAGCGTGCGGACTTCACCTACACGCACAAGAAACAGACCGGTGGTGCTGGTCAGTACGCCAAGATCATTGGGTATATCGAGCCCTGCGGACCAGATCCGGAGACGGGCAAGGACGTCGCGTTCGAGAGCGTAGTCATGAGTGGAAACGTCCCGTCTAACTACATTCCTGCTGTTGAAAAGGTGCATAATCGACTCCGCTGTGATCTTTTTTAAGCCGCTAATTACGTACTATGCTAGGGTTTCTATGAGGCTCTTGAGAAGGGCTCGCTTTCCGGTAACCAGGTCTCGGGCTGTCGCATGGTCCTGAAGGATGGTGCTTTCCACATCGTCGATTCATCCGAATTGGCTTTCCGTCTTGCCAGTATCGGTGCCTTCCGTGAAATCTACTCAAAAGCCATGCCCGTCATCCTCGAGCCTATCATGACCGTGGAGGTTGTTGCGCCCACTGAGTTCCAGAGTACGTGTTGATGCTATCTTTAAATTCAAGTATGTTTACGTGATGGCACAGGTGCTGTTATTGGTGGTTTGAACTCTCGACGCGGTACTATCATCGATAGCGAGGTTCGCGAAGACGAATTCACCTGCATCGCCGAGGTTGCGTTGAACGACATGTTCGGCTATTCCAGTCAGTTGCGAGGTGCAACGCAAGGCAAGGGTGAATTCAGCATGGAGTACAAGGTAACATCTATCGCGCTGCGAGAGAAAGTGTACCCGCTGACGATATTTTTACAGACCCACTTGCCTGTCCTCCCTCATGTCCAGAAGGAACTCGAGGATGCCTACCGCAAATCTCTTCCTCAAGCAAAGAAATAGATGCTTTAGCTACCGTTACCGTAGACCTCACACATGTTTATGTACATCTACACTTAACATCTCACCGATAATCATCTACCCCGCTGAATGTTCTGATGAAAAGTCACCACACAGCAAAGCCTCCCGGGTTATAGAGCTACTGAATAGGAGCTTAGCTCGTCATGTCACTTACACACTCCCACGTCCCCTTCAAGTTCTCCTTCCACAATGTAACTTTCCCGTCTCCACAGCTGACGGCCAGGATATTCCCGGCTAGGCTCCACGAGACGCGCCAAACAACATCGGGGAACTTGTCGGGTGTGGATGAAACGGGTGCGACGGACGCTGATGAGGGGTCTAGTGAGGTCTTGACCCATGGGGATGTTGGAGTGTCCTTTGTCCAGATTAACACAGTCTTATCCTGTAAGTCGTTAAATACACGCCAACTTCGAAGCCAACACATGCACGCGCCTGGGATGCAGTGGCAATGTAGCTCCTGGGCAGACCAATATTCGGTGCCCACGCGACGTCGCGGACCCAGTCTGTGTGGCCCTCGAGCGTCTCCTCCTCGACCCACGACTGAGACTCCTCATTGAACGCCCAAATTTTTACGACATTGTCACAGCCCGCGCTAGCGAAGCGCTTTACCGTCTGAAGCGTCGGCGGTGCCTGTCCGGGTACAGTATTCGCCTGTGGCATAATGAGCGAGCCAGGTTGGACGGCGGGCGCCCAGGAGACGGCGTTGCATCCAATGGCGTGTCCGTTGAAGATATCGGCACCCCATTGGCCATCGTCTGTACATTCGGATAGATATGAGATGGGGATATGGCTGGGCCTGAATGGGCTTACTTTTGAAGGTCAGGACGGATATTCTGCCGTCGGAGGAAGCACAGGCAAGGATGGCGCCGAGTTCGTGGGGTGCCCATGACACGGAGTTAACTTGAGGTCACAAAGACTAAGAACACATGTAGACACACAGTAGGGCACTAAGCATACCTGATGCGCTATGTAATGTGTGCTCCTTGATCTTCGTCCACCCTCCAGCTCCCGGACCCTGCTCCTTCCAAATCAGTACCTTCCCGTCGTACGAGCATGACGCCAAGATGGACCCATATTTCGGATGTGCCCATGCGACTTGCCAGACTGGTCCCGTATGCCTTGCGCAACGTTAGCGAGTACTCCAAAAGTCTTGAGCGGTCGAGACTTACTTACCCCTTGAGCGTATGCCCTGCCGTCTTGCGCGCATCACCCTCCACCACGTCAAAGACTTTCACCGTCCGGTCAGAAGAGCATGTCGCGAGCCGCTTTCCGTAGTAATCCAGTTGGGCATCATGCTGCACGAATGGTCAGGGAGTCAGTCAAGTTCCTTGCACGACACCTACAATCATATCCTCATGAGCCGTTTCTATAGGAATCGGTTCACCTGCATTTGCGGCCGCCTACAACACTGTCAGCGATAGTCGAAAGACCAAAAACGCGTCGACTCACCATGCTGGTCTTGTAAGGAGATAATGGACTTAGACGCGACTACGCAAGGTAACGTGGCCGCTTGGTTCTATTTGCTTCTCGCCGAATGTGGAATTCTATGTCGATATGTGGCTTGTCAGCTACTCTTTCGATACATGTTTCGATACTAATCTAAGTACTCTTTGGTAGGTCCTATCCTGGGTGGGGAGACGATAGATTTGACAGACATCGCAAACATTTCGCGAGCATTAGAAAGTATACTGAAGCCAAACTGACGCTTTTGATATGGCTTGCTCGAGACTGTACGGTAGTGAAAGAAACATATTTTATCACAACCTTCTGGCTGCATACTTAACGCGATGGAGATGTTCTATCACCATTTTCTCTGTTGTCTGGACAAACTCCATCTTTTAGAATAGCCTAGTTGACAATATCGCGTTCTGGCCATGGCCAATCTCGACGTGGCAGCTATGTATCGACGTAATTACAGTCATTAATTTGTGGCAAGCCCGCGGACGGAGAGTTCAATATGAATAGGGACTGTCTCTAGGGAGTCAACTAGTCACTCCGCATAGAAGTTTTGATGCGGAGTTTCGACACAGCCAAGCAGACACAAATGGCCCGAATTCTGCGCCACTGTTCGAAGGAGTGTCCTAACGAACTCCATCTCCAGCCAAGGACGGCAGTCTCCTACCAAATCATAAACCAATTCAGTGAGTAAATGAACGACCCACCTAAGAGACCGTCGTTCAATACCAAGACATAGCAGAAACATCGAAGTTGAAGACGAACTCAAAAAAGGTAATACCGACAACGATTTCAAAAGCGCAGAGGTGAATCTTTCTAAGAAGACAATGTCTTCTTCTATCAAGTGCCTGGAGTGGGGCGGACCGTGAAGACGTTTCGAGGGTAGGCAAATATAAACGGAGTCGTTCCAGGGCTGCGAAGGTGGCTCTTTCGAGAAAGACACCAGCTCCCTCTGTCCCGTACCTGGAGCAGACAAGGGGCGGGGCGCGCCTGGCGCAGGCTCGCCAGCGGGATTTTACGTGGATATTGAATAAATACAATTCGCGTCCTCGGCCCTTTGCATCGCCGTCGTTAGTCTCCGTGTCTGGAGATGCATCCGAAAATGCTATAAAACCTCCCTACCTTCAGCCTAGGACTCCAACATCACAACCATTCTCTCATCACTTACACTTTTACCGCTCCCAAGCTCTCTACCACTCATCTTCATTGCCAACAATGTTCTCCTTTACTAAGCTCGCTGCCATCGCTGCCGTCGCCACCCTTGCTGTCGCCACCCCGACTCCTCAGACTGTTGCGTCTTGCAGCACCGGTAGCATACAATGCTGCGAGTCCGTGCAGAGCGCCAGCAGCGTCTCTTCGATCCTGGGCCCCATGGGCATCACCGATCTCGACCCCAACACCATAGTCGGGCTCGGCTGCTCTCCCCTTACCATACTCGGCCTCGGAAAGGGCTCTTCTTGGTATCTATACGTCTTGTTACAGAATGAGGACGTACGACTGATGCCTTCCGTAGTACTGCCAATCCGGTGTGCTGTGAAAACGACTCCATAGGTAGGACGTGACACGAGCTTCACTGAGGTTTTCTGGCATTGTTCACTGAATGGCTTCTTCAGCGACTGGTATATCCGTCGGCTGCGTTCCGGTCAGCCTGAATTGAATATTCAGGAGAGTCCAAGGTATGAAACATACTTTACCATTCTGCCGATCCTTTCAATTGACCAGTGCGAACAGAACTGCATCAGTATATGTCCGTCTCTTGTGTCAAAATATGGTCTTTTAGTGCTTTAATGGGTTTAAGATGTTCGGGATTAGTTTGGGTGCAAGACAATTGTCTGCTCGAGTAATAGCGAAATATATAACTTATCTTCAAGTTCCTTGTGAAGTGGCATCAACGACGTTATGCCTGAGGCACTATTTCGATGGAAAGTAAAGGTAGGAGCATCGTACGATGCATAGACCTCTGCACGCAGGACAGAGCTTCTTCCGTTTTCGATCTACCACTCACTGATACCGCTGCGTCTGGAAGCCTTGGGAGTGGTCAGTGATCTAAGCGCCTAGGAAGTTTCGTTGCATGTCTGCAGACTGTCTGCGATAGTTTGAGGGGTCTCACATATTCCTTGTGGGTCACCAAAAGTAAAACGTTTATTGATCCAGGATAAAATCTGATTATATTTGTGTGGAGAAGTTGTAAGAAGCAAGGTTAACCTGTAGGGGAGATGCGACACGTACGTTTTACGTCCCGTGCTTTGCACATACACCTCAGATCTAGGTCTGAGAGCAATATGAAGAGGTATCGAAACGTTTCGCTAGTCCTCAATCGCACGCACGTCTTTCTTTCACGCGTCGAGGTCCCTCCCAGCATTATTCCATCGTCGATTGCGCTGTCATTGTCGTTTAGCTGGTGCACCCGCCGCAAACACGGAAACAGAAGTACAACATTGATCAGTATACTATCGTTATGTTCTTCGCTGGCTGGTGAGGTCGAGTTAGGCGGCTATTGCCGGCCTGCTTCTCCCGCGCCGCATTGGAAGAAGTTCATTTGCTATTCGCTTTCCGCCGGTTCGCTTGACCAACGATATAGTCCCAGATTTTGTCTGTTTTGCCTGCAGCCTGCCTCTCAACTGACGACATGCTCATATAGACTCAAAGCTATTTCAATACTTGAATGTCAGCTTGTATTTACGCCGATTGCCCCCTACTCTGCTTGACTCAACCATATGCTGAGGGTCGGGCCCGCAGGTATGTATTCTGTCGTCACCAGCATGCGTCGGTGTCCCAGCTAACGACAAGTCGCTGAGAGTTCTCTCAAACATGCTGCCGCTCTGCGGCATACCAGAAATCTGGTTACTCTGATGGACCCCACAATGCCCCTTGTCCGGGCACCTCACCCGTTGATTGGGCTATACGCTGTGACTGGACATATTGATACTTCAAGTTCAGAACTAGAGTCTAAGTCTCGAAGTGGCTTTTGATAGTATGATACCGATGGTAAGATCTCCCTTCCTGCACTGTTATATAGACACTACAGACAGCGGGTTCATTGGAGAGCAAACATTGGCTAGGTCGTCATAAATCTGGTCTATACAGGGGTGGCGCCCAATGGCGCAGTGTGGATTCCACTACCTATAAATGGGTTTGCTTCCCAATCCGAAGCGCTCTAACGATCTGTCAGCTGTCAAACGTCTACTCATTATTGTATTGGGCCGGACATTACATGCATTACATCCTATCCATTTCCTAGGTAACGCAACGCTTTTGAATTGTCATCCTGTCGGAGCTGAGAGCGCCTCGAATGTGCACGATTCCAGGTACCGTCGAGCAAACGACACCGAACCGCATGTCAGAGTTTCCAGGCAAAATGTCTTTGTTTGAATCGTTACTAAATGTCGAATGCCCTTGACCATGGCATTGGCGTGTCCTGTTATCGCGATGAATGATTGCTTATTTTTTGCTATCCCAGTCGAGTCGAACAACGACATCGCCTACCGTCGTTTACTATTGACAGCTATTGCTGAAGTTCACAGAAGGTACGAGTTATGCCGCATAAGTGCAATATGACCGAATCTCTTCTGGGAGGTGCCGCAGTACGTGCAGATTAGAAACATTTAGCTTACCCTATGGGCCAACCAGCGAGCGGATTCTGTTGTACGCCTTAGTATCCACTTACACAACCTGTACGTTTTTTCCATGCGAACGTTCCTGCCTTCTCCCCTTTCCCATTCTTCAGCTGCCGTCTCGCTCATGCTGCGACTTTTGAGCATGATATGACACTCGGCTAATGCCCTTGGTTCCGTCTAGCGATGTCCGAAGAAAATTCGCCAGTTCGATGTCAACTTCCTGATACTGTGATATCAAGACCACGAGTCTTGCACGAAGTGATGCTCATCACGACAAGAACTTTCTATGGGACACCTTATTAATCTACATATTGAGTTTCTCAGAGCGGGGGTAATAATCCTCATCGCGGATCACATCTGTCCTGTGTTACTATACTGCCTACTTCGATCGAAGGAAGAAAACCTTGGACCGAAAGTTCTAAGCATCGCACTTAGGTACTGAGAAACCCCGACCCACATCTGTACGCGAGCTGCGGGTGTACGATACTGTGTGTACATTTGAAGCTCGGAGAAAAAAGTCATTATTCGGGCAGTAGGTGGTGAACACAATCCGGATGATGCTCTCAGTATCAGAACATCCGTCGTTAGTAGTTACGTATGCAGTACGTGAAAGTCCTTATGTCTACCCCATTTATCCCTCCAGCGGCTGTGGCGCTGGCATATCATCAGCCGCTCACGGCCGTGACCACATCCGGTATACGACTATCGTGTCCTCGTGGACGATACCCACCCACCCGTGTCTGCCAGACTCTCGAAGAGCAGCTGAGCACACGCAACTGCTCTTGTCCCACTCTTGCTGCCGTGATAATAAATTACTTCGCCACGTCATGGGTGCAGACTTTGCCCGAAGCGAACCCATAAGCCACCCTGATTAGAATGGAGGTTCAGGGTCACGGTACCCTTAAACTGTTAACAGAAAGAAAGCTCACCTTAGCGTAAAGGGTTAATGCAGCTGCCGGCCACACCCGCTCGTATGCCTGGCGGCCTCTGCGAGACTTCCATTCCGGCGGTGGCAAAGATCCTGCGGGCTGGCACTCCGGAACAAAGGAGAAATGATCAACTTGCTGCAACAGTCTCACAAGAAGGTATGAAGCCTCGTTGAGGGCATAATTCTGACCGACACACTGTTTGAAAGGTGCGTCGTGAGTTAATAACGAAGCCCGGCGAGTTAAGATACCGGCGTACCACTCTCGGGCCGGCACTGAATGGGGTGTACATCATCGGATTGGACGTGTACCTATTCAAGCGCTCGGGGTCGAGCCATCGTTCCGGATCGAAGTTATCTGCATCCGGCCCCCATAAAGCGGGATTGCGATGTGTGAGTAGGGGAAGGTACACGATATTTGTCTTGGCGGGCATATACAACGGCTGACTTGGTAGAAGAGTACCAGAATACGTGCCGTCAGAAGGGGGAAGCGCACAGGCGGTCGCACGACTTTCTCGAATATTGAGCGGGACCGGCGGGAAAAGGCGTAGAGTCTCGTGAATAACGGCACGCACTAAGACGATGTGATGCGTCAATGATCAATTCACCAATAGATGTAAATCAAACATTACTGTATCTCAGGTTCCTGATATTTTCGTACGTCGGTATGCCTGTCGGCCCGCAGTGGTGTAAGACCTCGGCACGGAGCCGCCGAGTAACCTCCGGATGCATGGCCATGAAATAAGTTACGAAGGTGAGAAGACAAGCACTCTGCACCAAAATAACATCAGATACTAGTGAAGACAGCGAAATAACTCCGATAGATCCACGAACCGTATCTCTAGCTGCCAAGAGCATGCTCAACAACTGGTCCCGGATCAAAGATGGATCTTTAGTTCCGATATCCGTGTCAGCACTTGTACTCTAATAGCCAGAAAAGCCATCCGCAACTTACCGTCTGTGCTATCGGCCAGGTGCTGCAGAAAGTTCTTCTCGCCGACCGGACTCAATATTCCCGCTTTCCTCATCCGAGCCTTATCGTCCAACACACGCTGAACGATCGGGTCCAACCACTTCCGGACCCGCTGGACTGGCTTGAGCGTCTTGTCTTCCCATAGCTCGTGCAGAGGCCAGGTGTATCCTAAACGAGCTCGAGTGGTTATAACTTGCTGACATTCTTCGAAAGCCTGTGCGAAGGTGCCAAAATCGTCGTCTAACGCCGAGCCTTTAGCACCCAGAGTCGCCTTGCCCGGCTCCGGACGAGAGCCGGACAGGGTATCAAAGTTCTCCCCGAAGAGGAACTCGGATGCCGAGTCCATGGTGAACCTTGAGTAAAGGTCCTGCACATCGCAGGCGAGATTAGATGACGCAGTGGACGAGACTATGGAGAGAAGCCGCTGCGCGTGTTTCTCATAGAGCTCGAAATCGGAGATGCGATCCCTAGCGAAGAATGGGCGAGCCATGCTGCGGTGCTGTAATGAATTCAATGTCAGAAGCATGTTCTGGAAACTGGCGACATACCATCTTCCACATCTACCAATATAATCGCGAATTTAGTGATGAATGAGACGTAGCCTTGGCGTGCCACTTACCTCGTCATCGCGGTTGAAGATACCGTTTCCGAGGAATCTTTCCCTGTATATAAATTTATACACTGAATTCATTGAATAATAGTCAGGGGCGGTTGTACCCACATTCTCTCTTTCTGGAGCTTGCCTCTCCAGAAATGGTGGAATCCTGTTGCTATAACGAACTTTGAATGTTCCTCATCCATGGTGATTATCTGAGCATTACATGTCAGCAACAGACGTGCGAACGTTCATGAACTTGGAAAGAATTGTCAAGCGGGGAAGAAGAGACAGTGAGAATTCAGGAGATTCTCCAGAGAGCCATATGACAGGGCTCAACATGAATATTTGGGGGAAACATGACTCACCTGGTCAACCCAGAGGATCCGAGTGTTGAGCGTTGTGCACTGATACTCTTCGAAGAGAGCCAGGTATACATCCAGGATGTAGGCCGTCTTGAATGCTTTCATCATCTTGTACAACACGTCGATATTTCCTGGTAACTTTCCGACTACGCGAGGTATCGGCTTGGCACCAAGACGTTTGGCATCCATGGACTGAACCCAGTCGGAATAAAGACATCGAGTATACGCGCACACGATGATGAAAGCAGCATGGCAAGGCAAACCCAGCGGCCCAAGATGAGTCCCCGACAGTTGGAGATACAGAGAGAGTATCGCAGAGGGTACAACGAGGACGCGGACGACGTCCAAGAGGATACGCGTGCGATATTGTGTCGGGTGCATTGGAACGTCGAGGGTGAACTGGGACTAGGCTTTCGACCCTGGTCGCTGGGTAGGGCTATATATGTGTTGCTTCATATCTTCACGGTCGATCCCACCTGACAGACTTCTTTTGCCAGTCTCACACCGTAAAGGAAAAAAAATCAGATACTCCCGGGAACAGTAGTGGACAAGGAGTTTATGACCTGGATGAGGCGAGAAGATCTGTTTTGCGTGAATCTGGATGCAAAGAAGTCTGGATGGCAGCCACATACTGAAGAGCATCAAACCATCAAAAACGTAAATTATCGGGCCTTCCTGTGCCCCGTTCCCACGTATCTGAGCAGGGCGACTTACGCTTCCGTATCGCGCTCGGGACTCACACTATCGGCGTTGCATAGTCGGCTTCTGCTTGTCCGAATGTTCGAGTAAATTTTGTAGGTACAGGATCAACGAGGAAACGAGGATCAACGTTCCGCGTCCGTCTCGTGCCACAGCATGCATATCCAGAGTTCCACCATCGTCGGCGCTGCCCTTTCCGACCTTCATTTTCACTTCTGGGGCTTCTCCTTTGCCCAACCGCCATTCATATTCTCTGACTGCCGACAGCGATCTACGAGTGACGTTCTCGTGTACATAGCTCCGTGTCCGCGCAGTACGTCCTTATGGGTTAAATAGCAGCGTGGTTCTGCCGCGACGCGGTCCACTAACCCACATCGAGACTGATAGAGTTTTCCGTCTCCCCGGTCCTTTGTTGATAGGAGGGCATCCATTCACAATATTCGCTTCAAACTCTTCGCCACAGTTGGTGCCATTACTTCCGGCTGCCGTTGTCAATGTGGTCTCGAAATTTGAGCACAGAAGGAGTAAAAATGCACCACGTATTAGTGGCCAGACAATCTTGTCTCGCGAGCTTATGGATCGACTAAGAATGAATGACCCTGTGTGTCTCGGCGCCCTCGTGTGTTCCTAGTAGCATTCCCTTCTTGGACTCGATGTCGTGAAGAAGGCCCAAAGGTAGCCCGCCGTGCCTGCTGCCGCGTCATATCACGATTGACGCAACCTCCTTCGCATCAGATAATCAACATGCTTGCCTCCTCGTTCAGGTCGTATTATTGGCCCAGCGCACATGATAGTGGCCGTCAATCTGCGGTAAATGAGCTGTATTGCCTGGAACATCGACTGTATGTCTGGACATCCGCCTTACCTTCCTTGCCGTGCGAAGAATGGCGATATCTAGGTCCCGTATGTACGTATCGTCGCTTCCTCGACGATTTCCGTTCTCCAAATGGCTCTGGAGTGCGCATATGATCGCTTCTCCTAACACGTTCCGATCGGTGAGCATCATGGACGTATACTGAACTCTTACTATGCCGTTCCTCATTGAACGTAAGTTCGTTCTTCTCTGTTCTCTCGGCTTCTGCCCTCGCCACAGTACGGATTGTCGGACTGATCTTGCACTACGTGGTTGGAGTCTTAATCTCATAGATCTGGCCATGACAGAGTCCGTATTCATGTCCCAAGGCTCTGGATCGCCTATTCCCAGACCAGTTCATACTCTCATGAGTAAAGAACGAAATTCGAACCTATTTTTACGGTTAAATTGTCAATTTCCGTCTAACTCATTCCACACAATTGAAATTCTACGTGTTCAGCGACTAGCCTACTTTCATGCAGCAGCGTTGCCATGCTCCAAATTTCAAAATGTAGTATTGTCGGCCGACAATATACGGAACTTCATCTTCAGCTACTGCATGCTTTTCTGGGATACATTTTCTGGGAGACGCAGCGACAGGTACCTCTCGTCATGTTTTCAACTGCTTACTGACGTACACACGATTGCCGATGCTTCCGCAGTCTGTCTTTCTCGGTTTTCAGCCGTTCCTCATTTATTTTGTTTAGGTATCGTGCGGGTGCTGTAGACCTTGGGTTTTCCAGACCATTTGAATGTTTTGCCTAGCGGCGGCAATGCGCCGCTTATTCAGCAAGCCACCAGAGTGGGACCTACTAGCTCGGTCAGGACGTTCGGGAGGGGCGACTGTCCGAGTGAAGAGTGATTAGATCTTAATGGACGAGTGCAAAAGCGCATCTTCTTACCCGGAGACGCTAAGACAATTCACGTTGTTAGTCACGATGACATTCATTTCATTCCCCACCCACGCTATTGCTGACCCAAGGATAACCGACTCGAAGATACGGGTGGTCTTGCCACCGCACTGGCTCGATTCATCCGGACAAGTCTTACTTCGAACCCACGCTGCTGTTTTCGTCACCTCTGTGCTTGACGACGATACTCACTAAAGTTACATTCGCGTCCCCCATATCGAGAACACGCCGCGGCTCACTTTTGGCTCTAGCTCCTGGAGGGCAAACTCAGTAACTGGGGCGAGAGTCTTGCCACCGCAACCCTCGATCCATCCACAATGAACTTCTACAGTACCATGAGGGACTGTACCAATGGGATGTGCTCTTTGACTACCGACAAGTCGGCTCTCTGTGCCCTCAGCTCGCCGAATGGGAGGTTCAAGACCGCGCGTTCTCGGGCACGCGAATTAAGCTGCACAAATCTGCGCTACTCCGGTGCTTAGCGTTGGCGCAGTCGACGGCTTTTTCTCTCCACCGTTAGAACCTCTGAACGGCCACGCAGACACTCGCAATCGGGCCCTACGCAACTCCAAACGCGCTGGCACGGCGGCCGATGGCTGTGGACAGCGTACGTGCTTGCTCAGCGCAACTTCTATTAGTTCATGCGACACCCTAGCACCTCATCGTGATGATGCCCTTCGTCCCGAATAGCCAACAATCTTATCCTAAAACTCAGAAGTTTTCACTGGATAGCCACCGCGCCTGTGCGACCCACATAGCCCTAGTAGCCGTCAGCTGTCCGGAAGAATCTAATCGCGTCTCCGGATAGATCGCAGATAATTTTTTCAAGGCGCAGAGCACGAAAGATGGAAGAGACCAATCCCACGAGCCTTCGTCTACTCCCCGCCAGCATTACAGTGGCAACGGCAGCACCCTACCGTCTCTCCATCGCAGCCCCGCAATGTGAGGGCAGCAGAGGACTGTAATGTAAGTGGACTTTATGACACTAGGCCTTGCAGTAGGTTTTAACAGCTGAAGACGCCTGCGGCTACATCCACACGAGCTCAAGATGCTCTTCGGTTCGACCAAGAGTGCCTGGTTCTCAATGTACCTGAAAGGCTATCTGGCTCGTCGAGGACAAGCCATTTCAAAGCGAAAGTCCAGAAAACAACGGAGTTTGGGCTTCCGTGTTTCACCTCTGACATGATATATATTCTGCACCACCGTTGCCACAGGCCGCTAGTTCTCTCATCGATCCGCCTCGGTCGGAGGAACAGTGATCACACAGCTTGAAAACTAATGGAGTTACGGAGTGCTGCGCTCAGCACAGGTTAGAAAGCTAATATCACATTCCGTCGACCAGCGGCCGTTCGACCACACGATCTCTGGATTCCTCGTAGTCTTCTTGTTCAAGATGCCTTGCCCTCGTCGAACCTGGACAATTGTCCTCTTTGCGCGCTCTCTCGTCTGTAAAATTAAGCCCTGGTATTTTGGTCTGGGCATTTTTTCCAGGTACCACTCATGCCCTTCTCACGGTATAATTCTACGTTTGCTGCTCTGGCAGAATACCATTGGCATAAGAGAACAGGCCCTGTCCTACAAGTTTTGCTCTGGACGACTGCATACGTCATTGTATGACGCCGATGTGGCACTTATCGGTATGTTTTCTGCTTGGCTGGCGCGTTCTTAGAGACGCAAGGATCAACCCGCGACAGTCCGTCTTCTTTGTCGGGGTTCTCGGGCTTTTGCGGCTGCTGGTGGGATAGCAATCCGCACGGCAGGGTTTGCGTGGGACGCGACTTTGATGGGAAGTCGCTAATCCTGCATGCTGGTTCTGAAGCTAGCGAACCATCCACTTTGCTGGACCTTTTACGCCTTGCATGTAGAAAGTGTCACTCGTCATCTCTGCCGTTCCTTCGGAACCTTCATTTGCAGGCAAGACTCAGATTGATGTGCACCTTGTGGTGTGTTTGGATCTTGAATCGTAACCTTGATAATACCACAGAGGATAGTCCACGTACAAATACAGTAAAGGGGACCACACGAGTGAAGTACGCAAATCTCCACCGATCCCGCTTTTACGTTTGTGCCTCTTTCACCAGACTAGCGTTCTCGGTCAGTACCTTGTTCAGCCCTTCACGCTGTAAGCAATTCTCAAATGCAAAGCTCTTGGCAATTTTGTCCAGCTGCGTCTCGTCCATACCCCGGAAGTGCTCCGCCCACTCCGCCACCAGGTATTCTGCAACGAGGATGCACCGGGTCAGCCGGCCGACTCGGTCTTCGAGCTTCCACACGGGAAATGGGTAAAGGTTCTGATGCTCAGGTCTGACTTCCTTCTTGATGTGATTAATGAGCGGCTGGTAGAGGTGGCGCACGGCCGAGTCGTCAACGCCCCATGCATCGATCGCAAGCCGGCGCTTCTTGGCGAGGAAGTCCTTGAACAGCGTCATGTAGGGCGTCTCCTGTGAGACATAGACCATGCCCTGGAATCCGATATCTTTGTACAGCCAGATTGACCAACTCAGGCGGTCCTGTATTAATCGCTTTAGTTAGCATTGACGATCCACTAACAAAATCAACAAGTTACCTTGTTGTAGATGTCAAGCTGGTCCTTTAGGACTTGATACCGTTGCTTATTGATCTCGTCCATCGCCTCACCCTCGTACTCCTTCCGGGCGTACACAGGACCCCACTCGCCGTTCCAGACGCAGAGCCCGTGCTGGTCCATCCACTCGCGCTTCTTCTCGTAACTCCTTCTCAGCCTATGCCGCTGCGTGTCACTGCTCACGTACGCCTCGGGCGATGCGGGAAAGCCAAAGACAGAGTAGTCGTGGATCGCGTATGCGGTATTCTCCCAGCCCTTGCACGCGTCGCCGAAGTGCGAGAAATCCGAAGCAAAGGTGTTGCCGTCGAGGAAGATCGCGTGGTGCGGGTCGATGTCGCGGATTGCCTTGTAGATGCGGTTGTAGAAGTGGATGAGGGTTGTCTGCGTGGGGTCGGTAGGCTCGTTGAGTGGGTTGTAGCCCGCGATCCAGCTGTTCCCGACGTAGTGCTTCGCAAGCTCACCCCAGAGCCAGACGACGCGGTCTTGGAAGTCCTTGTGCTTCCAGAAATTGGCGATGTGCGTCCCGGCGTCGGAGTGCCAATCAGTGTTCTGCCCTCCGGGTGCGGTGTGTAGGTCGAGGATAGTGTAGATGCCGTGCTTTGAGCATAGATCAATCACGCGATCCAGGTGCTTGAAGCCCTCCGTCTTGAGGACTCGTGGGTTCATGTCATCTCCAAGAATATGGTATCAGAACTAGTGAGTGACGGCTCGAAGGCTTGGGAACTGACCCTCAAAGTGCCTATAGTTGAATGCAATTCGTATACAGTTCAGGCCGAGGCTCTTGAAGAACTTTGCGTCGTCTTCCTGGAAGAAGTATTCGAGGAACTTCAAAACGGCATTAGCATATGATATTCGTCGGATGTAATTAATGAACTGACCCTGTCAAAGAAGAATTTCGACTTCTGTTTCCCCACAACCTCCGCCAGGGCCTCACGAATCTGGAATTCGCAGCCGGGGTATCCTGTTCAAGGGGTCAGGGGCGGTCCCCAACGGATAATACCCTCTAACCAGTAATGAAGTTCTCCATGCTGAAACAGGTAAGCACGATGCATATGTAACATCCCTCTCGACACTCACTTCATCCATCCTCCCAAGCCTGCGCCACGGAGAATGGTCTCCTTGTTATTCCCGTCCACCAGTTTCGTCCCAGAGACCTTGATGTACGCCATGTCGATCAAAGTGGTAAGCAGACAGTAAGCAGACAAAGCCAATATCCTGCCTTCCCATGTCAAGTCTCTTATATCTGTTTTGAAGTGGTCAGGAGTGAGGAGAACTGAAGGAGGCGGTCCGGGACGACGTCTTTATCCGAAATTCATCCGAATCGAAATGGCGCTGGAGCACTGATCGCCGACAACCCGCCTACCTACTTGTAGTGTCCAATTACGCTGCAGGAAGGTCCGAGGGAACTGGTCATGCACCTGTTTAGCGTACCTGGTCTCCCTGATGTCCACAATCGGGGCTCGCCTTTATCTCTCACCCGTATTGATACTACAAGAACCGTCGTGTATTTGTCTTCCAGATGAACTAATGCTTCACCGAAGTATGAATCTATCTCTCGCTTTCTGATTACGTCTCACATCCTCCTCCCTCAATTTCGCTTCTAATGCCGCGAAAAGCTCTCCCGCATGCTTCTCGCCGTCCTGTGTACATGATTTAGACCATTCGCTGTGCAACTGAATCAGGATAACGCACCTGGACTAACGCTTTTATCTGAGACAGCTCGACTTCACCTGGTCCTAACAAACGGGAGGCTTTTAGTGTCGGCGCTTCCGTCTTTGGAAATGACAAGGCAAGTAGAAGTCGAAGAGGTGTCGAGGCTTCTTCTTGAAGTGTCGCATCGAGGTAGTAGATGGGAGATACCTAGGCCTTCCGCTTAATCTACTCGGCATCCAGACTTAAACTTTGTCACTCACGATGTTCAATGTAACGCACACTGGCCACCGATCTTGACCGGCCAACGTCTCGCCCTCGTCCCAGTAATCCGGTAACTCAAAATCAACAGCTCTCGATACCTGTCTCGTATCTAACCCGCTCTCCTGCTCGACGTCCATATCATCCTGCCGCACGGCACCTCCTTTCTTAGCTTGATATTCCACAACCCTCGTGACAGGCACTTTCGTATCCCACAGTGCCGCTCTTGCAGCCATAAATAGCGCATCAAAGACGTTGCCCGAGTCTGCTAGTACAATGAGATCGAGGTGAAGCCCCCAGGATTTTTTCTTGGGCAGAATGCCGAGGTTAGACGGGCGCAAAGAGGGATGCGCCAGCGTCTGATTTAGCACGGTCGTCATGTCGTACGAGAGATCGTCTAGCGCGTTGGACGAAAGGTGGGGATATGCAGCGGGAGAACTATCTTGAGATATTCGTCTACGAGGAAAACCGTAACGTTGCATATAGACTACTTACTGACCATGAAACCGAGCAAACAACCCGCCCTCCGTCTACCCCATCACCATTCACCACATCTTCGACCTCGAGCTTCACTGCTGCCAAAACTTCTGTCCCACCTGCGCCTTCGTGAGTCGACTTGCCGATGTTTAGACGCACGCTGCCGTTTGCAAGCGGTACAACCCCTATCTCCAGTGCAATGGGTCGGTAGTCTAAGAGTGAGCGACCGTCTCCCCGTATAGGGGGAGTGGACGTGAGTGAGGTTTGGATGTAGGATTTTTCGGATTTTGAAAGGGATATGGACGCCATGACGATGATACTGAGTTCAGAAGCCCCAAAAGCTTTTCTGCGATTTACGAGTTTACGCACAGGCGCAGAAACTGGTATGTGAGAGAGATGTCGGCCACCACAGAAGCAGAAGTCGAGAGCAAAGACGATGGTAGAGACTCCGACGCGTGTGTGGCTGTAAATTTGATGGCAATATTTATGTCATTCGCATATTGGTTCTAGGAGCCTGGTATATGTGCCTAGTGTAACATGTCCAAAGTTTGTTCATCCCTCTGAAAAGTCACTGGTGCTGCTACAACAGAACCCTCGCATCGGAAGCGCGAAGCCATTATGCTAGCACGTCGACATTTCTTGGTCAAGAAATGTCCGCTTACTGCTGTTTTTGGAACGTAAGGCGCGGCGCGGCTTTTCGCACGCAAAACGGCCTCCCGAATAGAAAATTCTGTAGCGGCCTCCACAGTGCCTGTACATAGGTAGAAATTTGTACACATTTTTTTTATTATATCAAAGAAAATTCTGAGAATGAAAGAACTTGCTAGAAACAATTGCTGTGTGAGGGTGCCCGATTTCTACACCTTTCAGCCTGCAGAGGTCCTGTGCTTTCATGTATGAACCTGTTGTGCTCATGAGGACATGAGAGTATGTCTAGATAATTGTTAAAAAAATCCCAGGGTGAGCAGCACACTTCCGGTATTTTGAAAGCCATGACAGGGTATTTCACTTTACTGCACTGTAGAAAGCCAATCAAGCTTCATATTCACCCCGGACTTTGGCAAAAATATCTACATGCATGTATACAATCATATAAAAATGTTCCTATACTTCCCGATGTGTGGAAGGTGCATGCCGTGCATCCGCAACTCCGCCAACTGACGAGAGAATTTGATGTGCCAGCTTGAATTAGCGCTTCAGTTCCGTTCGTACTAGCCGCGGTATGCTATATTAAACGCGGATCTTTTCAAGTCGTACTGAGTGCCAGTTATTTTGTTTTTTGCAGCATCGTGACAGTGCAAGGTCAGATTGTGAAGAGCCAAACAACACAGAATACAACCAAGATGTCCGAGCGCAACGTTCGCGGCAGATTCGACTCAGGGCTGGTGGCTATGAGCCACGTGGTTAGCGGTTGTGTCACTTGTGACTCAACTGTCACATATCTCTTGTTCTCATCCAAGTGGCCACTACACTGAACACCATCCTCATCCCCGGGCACCGTCAACGCCCTCTCTTCCACAGGACTCGTGTCCTAAAGTGATGATGGAGCCTACACGGCCGCGCGGCTCCAAGCCCTTCAAAACCAACGGTGTCTCACGAAAGCCACAGTCACGAAACAAACACTGGGTTGCAGGCCATCTAGCCACAACTGAGAGCGAGGCGGGTTCGAGTCACCACACGAGCGACAGGCGGACGAGAGGCGGACACAGAGGAGAGAGAGGGGTACTCGATGGCAGGAAGTCGCGCAACAGAACGGCTCTCTTTAACGAGTCGGTGAAAAGTGGAGAGGAGAGCGGAGCCACGGGTACGGAGGACGACGAGGACGAGCTGCAGTACCCTGAAGAGCCAGTTCTTGAGACGGCGGAGGATCGAGAGAAATTCTACCAAGAGGTACGTTTCCTTCCTCTTTGGAGCTAGAGAGCTAATTCCGCTTTGTTTTGTCGTGCAGTTGGTGAAGGTTCGGGAGGTGGAGAGAAAGAAGGCCATTGCGGAAGGAAAGATGGACGATCCCTCTGTGCCCAAACGGCTGGATGAAGCGATTACGATGGTTGGGACGTGCTTGGATATGTGTCCCCGGTTCGAGCGATATCGACGTGAGCGGGAGAACAACCTGGACAAATGGGAAACGGTGCGTACCAGACTGCTTATTTCCTGGTTCATCTTGCATTTTACAGATGTGACGCTGATACCGCGAAGATTCCGGGTACGCGTCGCGTAGACCATAGGCGCGCCGTCAAGGCGTACGAGCGCGCAGCTGGTGACAAGACCATCCCGTCCGACCTGCGACCCCCACGCGTCCTCAAAGTGCGCATCTTTCTCACCTATTAGCCCGCGCTTGTGATGTTTAATGTATTCGCAGAGAACTCTGGATTATCTGTTCCACAAACTCCTGCCCGAGGGCGGGTTCGAAGCCACACATACATTCATCCGAGACCGATCTCGTGCGGTGCGTACGGACTTTACAATGCAGCACGAGACTGGTCCGTTGGCGATCGAATGTCATGATCGCTGTGCACGGTATCACATCCTCGCCTTGCACTTTATGCGAGAGAAGTCAGATTTCTCTATCGCGCTGGAAGAGCAACAGCTCATGAATAGTAAGTTGACGTGTAAGCGAGTTTTACTGCATCTAACGTCGCTCCTTTACAGCGCTACAAAGTTTGAAAGAGTTCTACGAAGACCAGCGCCAACGGTACCAATCCCCATCAGAGCTAGAAATGCGTGTCTACCACCGTCTCATCCACATTCGTGACCAGCGAGAGCGGCACGACGACATCTCGCCTGAGATCCTGGCGCACCCCGTCTTCAAGCTCACGACGCAATTCCGGCTGATCGTGCAGGCGAAGAGCTCGCCCATCACGAAGACCTCCGCGCTCGTTGTCGACGGCGAGGCGATGGGCGTGTTCGGGCAGCTCGCAGCGACGCTGCGCGACTCGGGGAATCTGGTGATGATCTACCTGGTGGCGTGCATCCTGGAGCGACTGTTCGGGAAGGACACCATCGAGGACATCGAGGCGATCAGGGGGAGCCTGACCCTTCCGGATATTATTGATGGTATCTCGGATGGGGCGGGCTCGGTGGATGGTGATGACACTGGTATGGACGAGGACGTCGATTCTTTGCCGGCGAGCCATGAAGTTCAGCAGGAGAAACCCGTGTCTAATTCTATCTTTGGGTCCTCGTCGACCTCAGGTCTTGACCAGCCAAGTCAATCGGCGAGTATCTTCGGTAACGCTAATGGCACCGCCTCCGCCACACCGATGCCCCCGCCTGTGCCCGCCACATCTGCTTTTTCCTCTCTGAAACCTACGCCGAACGCGTTCGGCAATAATACGTCGGTGTTTGGTGTTTCGTCTGTTTTCAAGACGTCATCGGGATCTGTGTTCGAGAGCGCTGTGCCGAATGCTTCGACCCCGTCTGCGTTCGGGAGCTCCAAACCGGCACAAACCCCTGCGCCCCCGGCGAGTGCGTTCGGTGCGCCCGCACCTCCACCTAATATATTTGGTCCCCCACCTGCCACTGCCCCGATGCCTCCGCCCAATATCTTCGGGCCCTCGTCATCTGCCACGTCAACCCCTGCGCCAGTAGTCAATGGTTTCGCTGCGCCCGCGCCTGTCTCTGGTTTCCCACCTTCCTCATCCACGTCATTTTTCAGCAATGTCAAACCGTCCTCGCCACCGGCTGAGGCGGCGAAGCCCCAACAACCCAGTACGTCCGCATTTGGGCCCTCGACGACGCCGTCTCCGTCACTGTTCGGGAATGCAAAGCCTGTCGAGAGTGCGAAGCCGCTGCCTTTATTCGACACCCCATCGTCCGCTGCAACTTTTAAGGTTCCTCTGCCACCTACGGAAGGCTCGAAGCCGCCGTCGTCGCTCAGTCCTACTGCTCCTGTGTTCACACCTACGAAGGCATCGACTGAACGTGTAAGTAGTTATATGCGTTCAATCTGAGACTTGAGAATGACCGTAATGTAGGCCCCCTCACCACCGTCATCGACATTTACGCCATCGACTCCTGCTAAAACGCAGGAAGGCACGCCTTCCACTCCTAGTCCCAGACCTTCCCTGTTCGTGTCTACCAACGTCAACGGCACTCCTGCAAACACCGGTGCATCGAAATCTAATCTTGCACGCCAACCTACGATAATCATCGACAAGCCTGGGATTCCTTCAACATGGCCGGGTGAGTCTTTTCGTACTAGAACCATGATGTGACTCTTGACATTTCTTGTAGCGGCAGAAACTACAGAGCCGCGAACTCCCCTCAGTCAGCCTCCGACTCCGGTCAAGCTGCAACCGATATCGTTACCCCCGACACCGAGCGCCAGCCTGGAAAATATACCCAAGGCACTCAAGCAATTCCCAAGCATCAACACCGATGTAGCGTCGTCGGGCGGCACCTTGAGCCCACTATTTGGAACTCCAGTGAAGTCACCTACAAAGCTTGGATCATCCTCGTCCTTCTCTCTGCCTAGTCCTATCACTATGCCGAAGATAAGCAAGTTGCTCCCCGACCCGCCTGTCGCTGTTCCCGCGATGGTTGTGTCCAAGTCTGACAAGGGCAAGGAGAAGGAGGAGGAGACTGATCCGGCCCTGGAAAGCAAAGCTGTCTCACATAGGAACGCGATCATACTGCGAACCACATTTAAGCGCTGGTGTCGTGCAACTACCGACCCTTTCTTTGGTCACACGCGTCGCAGTACCAAAAGGAAATTGAAGCGAGAGCGCCCTACTCGGCCGCCTTCGAGGGCGGAGTCCGAGGAAAGCGCTGTTACTACTGCTAGTACGTCGTCCAGAGCACGTCGAAGACGACCGAGGCCAAGTATGCCTGATGAAGTTGCTCGGACGGACGAGGATGTAGCACGGCGATTGCGTGAGGTAAGGCACAAGTCACTTCTTTGTATATAAGACTCTGACATCTGCCACTTTAGAATCGCGACGAATATGAACGTCGATGGGCTCAGGGCTCGTTCTTATCATCAATACGCTCCATAGTCGGCAAGAAGGCCAGAATCAGTCCTCGGTTTTGGAATGTATGGCTGTCGATGAACCCGGACGTCGATAGCACCGCCATCTGGGTGCAACAGAAGTTCAATGTCCCGGATTCTGGACGTTGGCGATCCGAAACCTCGTTCGAGATCCCTTACTCACAAGCTCAAGCTTCGTCTTCGTCTTCTGCTCCTGCACTTCTTGTCTTCGAGTGCACACCAATAGCTGATGTGGAGGATGATCTTGAAAGGTAGGGGGCCGCGATGACGATATTGACTGTTGTCTAATGCGCTTGTCAGGAAATATCGCGTACTAGACGATTATGCCAGGTTTCGCGACGTGCTGGAAAGCTTGCCCGAGGCTCGATATTACTCTACCTCAGTGGTTTTTGTAATTTGGGCCGAAGAAGATCAGCAAGCAATGTATAATGATATGTTCGAGACTGTAAGTTTCTTACCATGTATACTTGCTCCTTGCTGACCATACGCCATAACTAGGTTGAAAAGCACATGTCCGATGGATTATTTGCCGATTACCGTGCTCTGTTGATCACATCCGGCACAAAGGATCTGGATCAAAGATTTTCTAACCTCTTGAGTCAAATGTCCATTGATGTCGAAGGGAGGCTTAGCCACTGGTACAATATGCAAGGTAAGCCATTATTTGTCGACCTTACTGTGAGATTATATTGATTACATTGGCACACAGCTCTGCTAAAGCCATTCATGCAGCGCTGGAAAAAGCAAGGTCAAGACTGGGTGGACCGCTGTTTGATTCATGGTCAATGTAAGTGATAAAGACATCTTCGAGATTAACTACTCACTTAAGACACTGTTAGTCGACTATGAGCTGTTCGTCCAGGCCATGCATAGACTCATTCTTCTGTTATCATCCCTGTTCCAACAAATTTCATCCTTAATTGGACAGCCCTCCTTATCTCTGTCGATCCCTGTTCTTAGTGGTGCGAAAGAGTCCGAGTATGTTCCCTTTTTGTCCGTCAAGCCCTCATGCTAATAGTCTCCCAATCTACAGCTCCATGTACGAGCAAGCTGCCTTATGGCTCCAGAACGCGTTCTGGAAGGGCAATACGCAAGCAGCTATAGCTGATTTGCAAGCCTATCGCAGCCATAACTTAGTGTTTCCCGGCCAGGTTCTCTTTGACAACATAGGATGCCTTGTGCCCGCTCTCCTTCAGACCAATCTGTCGACGGACGTTAACTGGCCTGAGCTCGTCTCGAATTCCCAACTTCAGTCCGCTATACATGCCTTCGAAGACACTATACATCAGAAGGCTACGGAATTCGACGAGCTAATAGTCCGGCGCCCACTCAACCCGTCCCCTTCCAAGAGGCGTATTACCGAAGTCCATACGGACGCGGTCAGCAGTCCTGGGCCAGGGAAACGGCTGAAGATGAGCAATGGCATTTCCTCAAGTTCGAGTTCGAGCTCGGATATGTCTACTATAAACGAGTCGCGGACTGATGGTCGGCAGGGTTCTTCGTCGCCCAGTGTTGCGACTTCCGCCACTACCGATGGCGGTTCGGTGGTCACCATCGCCATGTTGCGTGCTCGTATACGCGAAGTGCAAGAGAAGTACGGTCCCGTCCCCTGACGTTGAGCGCTGCTACTTTTATGTCTGTTGCTTCTCCATACCGGTGTATTTTAGTATCATTATCTATCCGAATTATTCTGGCCAGCACCTGCTTTGTACAACATCACAAAATACTGTATATATATTGGACACGGGGTAGATAGAACAACGAAGTCGAGGAACCACTAAACACGAAGGATATAAATACGAAAGCAGACTGGCGATCGACAACAGTCCGATGGTGTACAACGATATTCCTACACTGAGAATTTACAAAGCCCGATCCGTACATTCACCTACCTTGTGATATAGAAGATGTTAAGAATGTAGATTGCGCGATAGACCATCTAAGAGAATGCGAGAGTGGACCAAGTAGCAACTGCTCCAACAGCAACAGCGGCCGTCGTTCGCAAAACGCTGGACACGATACGGTGCCGTTTCGACGGCCTCATGTGTTCCGCTATAGCAATGTCAAGCCCTTGCGAGGCGTCAGGAAGCTCATCCAGTGAGCCGGATCGCTTGCGCTTCAGAGGTCTTGAAGCCTCCTAGTCAAATTAGTTAGATGCATTATTCATTACCAGGAGTCTGTAGACACTTACAAGACGACGGGTTTCATCCTGCATTCGTTGAGCGGCGTTAAAGAACTCGGCACGAGCATCCTTGAACGCCTGCAGCTCAGAAGCAAGCTCTTTCGACATGAGCTCATGAAGCACCCGCATCTCTGTCGAGGATCCCATTAGTATGGATCGACCCGGCGGAGACGGAGACACGATGACTGACCATTAGCCAGACCCTTTACTATATCCAGGTTTGCCGCCAGCTCCTGGCGGTACTTATCCACCTCAGTCCATTTCTCTGTGTTCCTCTCGATCTCATCGTGGAACTCAGACACCCTCTGCTCGACGTCCTTGACTCGCTCCGGCAAGTCCCCGACCGAATCTACTCTTGTGTTGAGCAACGACTCAAGACGATCCTTGAGTTCCTTCAGACCTTTGTCGAAAACTGCTAGATTTGCCTGCGTATAAGATCAGTGAGAATAGGACGTACTCTGAGTGTAGGTAGAAGATCTGACCTGCAGTTCATCAAAGGCCGAGGGCGGCGCTGCAACTGACTCCTCATTCTCAACGGGTTCTTTCCGAAGTTCCTCTACTTCCTTGTCCGCCGCGGAGACCTCAGCATCGTGTGCCGGCTCTGCATCAATAGTAACGTCCGGCGGAGGAGTAGAAGGTACATTCAACACGGAAGACGTGTGCCATCCGGAGGTCAGGGCCCCGATATCGCAGGACGCTAGATACTTCGGCTCCTCAGATGCACGCTCCGAGGGCGGACTGGGGATCGCGAAGGGCAGAGCGTAGTCTATAAAGTCCTCCTCAACTTGAGGATACCGATTCGCCGACTGCCCGAACGACGGGACGTAGGGACCTTCAGGTGAATAAACATCTTCACTCATCTCTTCATCGCCGTCGCTCAGGGACATGTCTCGACTTTCGTCGTCAATGGGACGTCTTTCTACTCCTTCATCCTCTCCACCATCCAAAACAGGGTGTGGTTCTCGCCAAGGAGGAATGCTGTTACGCTCGACGGGCGATGAGGATCTGGACGACGTGGAACGCTCATCCCCAGCCTTGGACTGCACCGACGGAGCTCTCACAGGAGAGGACGACGCCAAATCTGACCCGACCGCGGAAGTATTCCCGCAACTCAAATCGGCGTCGTCGCGAGATGCGTCATCCTTTGTACCGGTCAAGAGACTCCACGGTGTAGGCAGGGTCACAAACTCCTGCAGCACCGGTAAGTTGACGTTAATCGACCGGAAGGACGGCAGCCTTGTCCTCCAGCTTGTTCGCTCAGATGCGTCCGTCCTAGTCTGACTCACGATCTCCTCCAACGGCTGCGAACAGGGACGAGGTAGCTCTTCGACTTCAGAGTCGCGCTCGCCCTCCGAATGAGAAGGAGCATCTTCGGATGAGGATGAGGAAGAAACGTTGTACAAGCCGAACCGCCCGCTGGACGAACGCTTGACCGGCAACATCGTGCTGGCAGCGCCGACAACACTGCTCGTGCCCCGTCGGAATGTGATGGGACTATCCGCGATGGTGCCGCGAAGCAGGTGTATGCGAGTAGTAACTGGTCGCACGAGTTCGTCGTCGGTCTTGACAGTCTTCCCGAAGGTGACTACGTCGCCGTCGTTGAGCGTTACCGGCGTCTGGGCCTTCACTCGCCTTGACACTGTCTCGGTTGGCTTCGAGATGTATGTCCCGTGATGCGAACCCAAATCGATCAAGTATGCCTGACCGGTGTGAGGCAAGATGGAAGACGGACTGTCGACTAAATACTTACAGTGCCAGCGTCGGAGAATGTGATCTTCGCATGCTTGCGACTCACCACGGGACAGCGGAACATGGCTTCGTCCGCAAGCCAGCAGTCATCCTCGTTAATTGCGGACGACTTGCGCCCGATGTTGACGACGCTGGTCTGTGCCTTGGAGAACGTTAGAACTCGCAATGGCTGATCTCCATTCCTCTCAATAATCAGCTTCAATCCTGCGTTTAATCGCTGTCAATCGCGCATACAGCCTCAATACCTTCCTTGGATTCGCTGACCTGTTACTGCACGCTGCGGCAGGGGCCTAATGACCCGTCTTCCTTGGGCCCTGCTCTCATCCACGCATTGCACGTCAACATCCATTGTTCCAGACGAGTGTAGCGTTGCTTGGCTGTCTTCCCAATGTTCCTGCACTCGACCACCGGATACTGATGGCAAAGTACAATGGGCGTCGTTAGTGGGACGAGTCAAGCATGTTATCGCGCCAGTACAGCCCAAATAGGGGTATTCGGAGCTACCGCACCGCTTCGGCCTCACCGGGCGCGTTCAATATTCGAGCCTGAATTTGGTGCAGATGCCCTTACTCAGATTAAGAGATGCCGACTAACGCCATCAGCAGTCCCTCCAGAAAATCCTCAATTATATTATGTCCATGGCTGCATACCTGTTGCTGGATGCTCAAGTTATCACAGAGTATGGGTTTAGACAGTATCACACAGCTGGTGATGAAGATGGTGCTTCCGACGAACATGTCAGTTTTCAGACCCTGCAAACCTCAGTCTGAGAAATATAGCGAGCCAAGCATCAAAACATCACAACTCTAGGAACATGACTTGCAATATCTGCATTCATTGTGTGCAAGGTAGATAGATGCCATAGATTTGGTACTTTCACAGTAGACTGGTGTATGGATGGGTTCCGTGAACACTCCTGACCAAATATACGTGACAAGCTAAGACATATTCTAATCGATGACTTGACATAGGTATCAGCAATTCTTGGTGAAAGGTACTGTCACAGTCTATAGGACATTTCTACAGATTCTATCACAGTACACGATGTTTCAGTGGACGACGGACACTCGAGACTTACTTTGAATGTGCATCAACCAATGTGTTATCTGGTCAAATGAGGTGGCCAACGGTTGCTATTCAGAACTCTCGTTCATCAAGGTGAGCATAAAACGTCCCCGGCACTGACTTCATGCAAGGGACACGTTACACCACCGTGACTGGAATGAACGCACATGTGAAGCAAATGTCGTAACCAGTAGAACATGAGCCGGACTAGAAGTCGGTATTCCAAGTAAAGCCCTTCATTGTATACGTTCTCGGTCACTCAGCGGAAGCAGTTATGCGAGCAACGACCAAGATAGCAGCCACACGAGGCTCGATAGGTATTGAGCTGCACCGTAGTTGGGCGCTCCGTATATGCTCCGTTCAGCTGACCACCTGAGCATGGGCGTGCCTCACTGGTGCACGTTTCTCCCCCCTACAGGCAGATGATCAACAGACACGCAAGCCGATGGCGACAGAGGGTGGTCAACGACGTCCTAGACGCGCTAGGGATCGGGAGGTCGTGCGTGGGAAGATTGCCGTGCGCCTTTGCCATATTTGGTGCTTATGTAACGCGTCGGGCTACGGCAAGTCGGCACGCCACAGAGGCTTTCTCGACGGTAAGCGAGCGCAAAGGCCATAGCGCAAGCATTCGAGTGCAACGACAAACTGTCTGGTTGTCCTCATCGTGTCGTGGATTGACGACGATACTGGCACATCAGAGAAAGACCCTACAGGGCTGCGACCGCCAACTGCTTATTGTGGCGTCGCACGGCGGAGAGTCGGGCTCTGAACTTAGGTTCACAATTTTCGTACTCGTCCGCAAACTCTACCTGTGCATCTGTGAGCCAACTTTGTTTCAAACTTTACTTCTGATGGTGGCTGATCGTTTCCCCCGACCCTTTTCACAACATCAACGTTGATTGTTGGGTCGTCTTTGTCGTCGGCGATGGTAGTGCGCACGTCCTGTGTGGTATGTCGGGCGCTTCCAACCCCGCGCAGCCCGCAACCTCAACGCCTGCTTGGACGGAGCCACCGTGGTGTGGCTGGATAGAGACGACTGGCGATGCGCTTCTAATCCTCGAAGCTGCTCGCAGAGGTATCATACCTCGAGTGACGCGTCGGTTGGTCGATAGTGAGCGGAAGATGATCACATCTGGGTCAGTCTTCGTGTTTGATGAGGAAGAGAGTGGTATCAAACGGTGGACGGATGGATTCTTCTGGAGCCCTAGTCGTATCCTGGGCAACTTTCTCCTGTATCGCGAGACGGATAAGCGAGGTGCTGGCCATCGAGGTTTACGAGCGGAACAATCGGAATACGAGGGCAACGGTCATAATGGCCAATACAATGTCCAAACGATGGGTTCTGATCATGCTCCGCTGAGTCGTCCCAAGGGTGAGCCCCGGACGATCAGCTTGGATAAGTATCGCGAGAGGACGCTGCTGGGCAGTTTAACCAACAGTTATAAGTTTAAGCCAGATGGTCTAATGAAGAAGGTGCGTTACAATCATTCCATCGGTAGTGTTCGATCCTGATCGCTTTCTTAGACATTTTCTCTAACTATTGGTGGTGTTTCTCAGCATCTGATATCATACTATCGAGTTTCCGATGTCGAGCAAGGCCGCCTGCGTCCGCCGTCATCCGTCCCCGAACTTTCGGCTTTGGATATCAGTCCCGAATACCTCGACAAGACCCATTTCCGCAACCCTCCCAAGGTCGAGATAGGTGCTGACGGTATACCCCGCTATCGCGGCGAGGCCGATGAACTGGACCTTGCACCTCGTCTGTTCCCAGTCCCCTCCTATGGTGTCCCTCTTCTTGCTGAGCCACGGATACCTTCCCCCACGTCGGATAACGGTTCCTCTGGCGGAGGCAAGCGCAACAAGCGCTATGATCCATATGGCAGTGGCGGCAAACGTCGCAAGTCCAAGAATTCACAACATACTCAAGAATCATCGGGCGAAGGCGACCAGGAGATCCAGTCCCCGGTCGAGTCGTCCCCGGAGTCGCCTCAATCGTACATGGATCCAATGACGCCTGCTGGGTCTCATTATGGATACGGTGTGACGCCATACAGCTATTACCAAGGCTCGGCATATGGGACATCCCCTCCTCCGGTGTACGGACAAACTCCCTACGCTCCGGTACCTCCAGTAGCCTCGCCGACGTCTCCTCAGGCTGGATCTCCGGACTCGCAGCAGGGTCCTTCCCCACCTCCACCCCCCTATCCATCGTATTCTCCAACCAGCGTTGACCCCATAATGCAGCCCCCGGTGGTGCAGCAGCCGATGTATCCATACTATCCCTCCGCCTATCCTTCTTATCAAGGCTACTCCAGCCAGCCTGGCTCTGCTGGAGGTGCCGCTTCGGGTTGGTACACTCCCTACCCGCCGCCCGCTCTGACCGCTGCCAAGGTGCAGGTTTCCGTCCCACCTGCCTCTGCACATATCGCGGCCGCTGACGATACCGATGACAGCTGAGAGCTGTTTGTTGTTTCTGGGTGTCTATATTCATTCTCCGTTCGTCGCCCATGCATTGTCTCTGCTCTGTATGATGTCCTGTTCTTGCTTACGACCTGTAACGTACTGTAGTGTGTAGTGATATCTTCTTCTTCATCTCTTCTCGTTCCCCGTCGTGATGTGCCTTCGCCTACTTCTATGCGTCCCTTTTCACCCCTTCCGCTTCCGCTTCCTCTTCACATCACCATTCTTGTTCGTAGCCTAAGGGTTTCTTCGATAGTCGCTTACCATGTCCGTGTCTTCTCTATACCGCTCTCCTGGCGCTTTGGATTCACGTATCGTATGTACAACAGCGAGTCTAATTATTTGATGGCTTGACTCTGCCCGCTCCCTTAAGCTTGAAGTCTGTACTATAGGCCTGCTCTGCCTCCATGCATCTGCACAGTATAATATAGTACTGCATTCCATATGATCCGCTTCCTCTTGCCTCTTTCTTTTCTGGACGAGCGTATACAGTCCCGCGGTGCATGTTGAGGCTCAGTCCTTCCTCTGTATTACATATAGTCGAGGTCAGCATATACTTACATTAAAATCAAATTTACCACCGCGCTGAACTGATGACTGAAAACACGAGTAGATGTCACTCAAGAAGCACTTCTATAGATATAACTACATACAGGAAATCATACAAATGAGGGTAAATCATCTAAAGAAAGACTGTGCTTTGTGAAGCACCACTAATCCCGATAGTGTGACGACCATTAACGAAACGTCTTAGACTACGAAAGAGAGTTCGTCCATTGGAAGGGTGTATTAATAACATAATAAGTGAGGAATGGTCCGTAGTAGACGTAGGGTAGTATTTAGTAGGAGAAGATCATGAGCCAGGGATTCAGAACGACAGGATAGAGAATATGACTGCCAGCTACAATGCTATGAAGGATTGCTCGTCAATTCACATTTTCATCAAGAACAGCGAACACGGCTTACGCAAGCGGGAAGATGACCGCCCAACCCTGTCCAGTTATCCGCCATCCTTCAGGGACAGCAGGAGTGGCCAGGATAACCATCATCGCGATGCTCAGGATTGATATGATTAGGGCGAGCCAGAATCGGCGTAGGATCTTGGGAACTTCAATGAAGAAGTTCGAGCGCTCGACTTCCTTCTTCGTCGCACCCCATGTGATGTTGTAGGAGAACATGTGCGCGAGAATGGATTGCGTGAGATGGATACTCATACCACCGAAGAAGAAGAAGCTGTGCATGCGTGTGGTGAGGAAGTAGTGCTTGAGTTGACATATGATCTCAACTCACAAGAATGGGACCCAGGTCACGTTTTCCTTCGCAGCTGACCAGAGACTCCGCAGGCCAAGACGGTATTCCAGCATAGTGTAGGCGAAGTTACCCAATCCAGGGAAGACGACCGTGCAGGCTAACCAAGTCTCGAAACTGTGCATGTAGAAGCCATCGATCTCGACTGCAAACCCGAGAAGGAGGTAGTTCATGACCGATAGCGTGAAGCCTGCAGCGATACCATCTGCAAGAGGCGTCGATACATTATCTAGATACTAGGTGAAAATTGGCGGTACTCACAGTAAGAGAACATATCTGATGATGGAAAAGCTTCGTCAGTTCTCTGCGGGAGAAAACAACAAATCATCACATACAAGACATCATACTGATCTTGTAGTGCACCGGAGCAGGACACCATATGAAACCGTGCAACTGCTTGTTGATGGGACCCTTGCGCCACCATTCGACGACCGGATTGAACATCAGTTCACTGCAACCATACGAGTATTTTTGCCATCTGTTTAGTTCGTCATCGCATGTAAGCGAGACACCCTCCTTGAAACCGCCATCGGAGTAGGTGACCCATCGGATGATGTAGCCCTTAAGCTAGTCAAAAGAAGGTAAATTAATACATCGCCAATCGCTTGAGATTGAGGTCTTACCATGAGACGCAAGGCCATGTCGAAGTCCTCCGAGACGTTGGCTTCACTCCAGATTTTACGCTTGTCATCGACGGGGTCAATAAAAGCAGCGTCCTGGAGGGCGGACCAGCGCAGAAAGGCGTTGTGACCGACAAATGGTGCAACTTCGCCGTTTGCCGTACCCATGGAGATACACTTGTTGACACGGCGAGTGAAATGTGCAATACCGTTCTCGAAGTAGTGGTGGGCGACTTGCATAACGTCGGACTCGTGTTGGATGATGGCAACCTCTGGGCATTCGGAGAGTTCCCTGGCCGCATCACGGAAACAGTCCTAAAAGACATATACGTTTACTGCCCGTCCTCTTAGATCCGTGGTTTAAGGTGCTCACCTCGGGTACAACGGTGTCAGAGTCAATGATCAGAATAATTTCGCCAACTCGGATACTTTTGCCGTTGCAAGCCCAGCCCTTGAAACCAGGCCGTCTTCCATACTCGTCCCACATCTCCTCGAGGGCCATGTCCAGAGCCATGTCCTCGAGGCATTGCATGTCCGACGCGCTGGAATTGACACTTATGCTACCTTCTCGGAGTTCTTCCGCTTCCCGTTCTTCCAAGACTTTGAGGAACTTCTCAAGACGCAAGCTGAGGTCCAAACCGTAGTTCATGTTACTAGCCTTCTTGAATCGGCCAGCTCGCTTGAAACCATCCGGACTGTTGTCGTGCGGAGGTCTGGCAACCCAACCAACATTATGGTCCGCGTAGAAGGCAATCCGAGCTTCGCGCTCTTCCGGGGAAATAAGCTGGAGGCCATCGTCGTGGACGAATATAGTCGACTTTCCTCCCTGTCGGGCGTACGTCTGCATAGCCTTCTTCAGGGAATATATGGATGGCGCACTAAGAGCCGAAGAACAGGTCAGCCATGGATCGAAAGCGCCGGTCATAAGATTTTTGAAGCCTATCCAATTCCAATAGTATCAAGATTGGACAGGAGCCTAAAGGCTAACGTCCATGCCACAATAACATCTCGGCTTCAGTTAGACGATCGGAGTTAAACTCCGTCCCCATGGCCCAAAGCCCGGGGACGATCGAAGCCACCACCAAGCTTAATGGCACGTGATCGTCTTGATAAGTAGACCAATTTGCAAAGAGGGATCCCAAGCAAACTCCGCGAAGGAAATTCCACTTACATAGTCTCTTTTAAGCTCTCCTTGTACACGGGCATCTCGATCGTGATGTGCGGCAAGTTGGCATCGACCTCAGGGTTAGGTTTGGGCTTGATAGCGGAGTAGTATTTCGAGTTTTCGTGATATTGAGCGACGGGACCCAACGCCATAGCAAGATTACCAACGATCTGGAGAGCGAAGAACTACAAGTATATCGTTAGGAGGACGGACTGGTCTCTCCAAAAAAACCCACACTCACCAGAGACACGCAGAAGACAAAAGGAGTCGTGACGAGCAAGGCAAAACGGGTGGTGGAACCGTCTTGAATCCACTCTGAGATAAGCATGCTGATACCACTGCCAATGAAGACTGGATTTGACTTAGTCACTCCCTCACAGTTCCACAATGAAGACGAAAACGTACAGATGCTAAGGGCGACACCGAAACCGTTGTAAATGGGGGCGAACAGCCTCATCGGTCGCGGCTCCTTAGATGTACCCTTCTCTACATCCGTTGCAGCTGTGGTCGGCTTCGGTTTTGAAGCGACGCGCCAGCCCCATAGGCTCTTAGTCGGCTTCTCCGTCTCCGCATCCTTGACGTTCACTTCAACCTCCTCGGCCTTCTCATTTAAGTTGATGTCGGAGCCCGAGCCCGAACCCGCGCCCGAATCGGTAGCCGAGACCATAGACGTCACAGTAGACATAGTGCGCAGGGTAGAGCGGTTGCGCCAGACGAGCTTGATCAGCTTCTCCTCGAAGTCCTGACACAGCGGTACCATGTAGTCCAAGGAGTCGGACCACATGACCAAGACTCTCTCGTCCCTCTGTGCGAGATGTGTGAGGAACCATAGCATCAGTTGTCTTTGCGGAAGTACTCACGATGAAGGCACCGCATTGCTCCTTGTCAGCACTAGGCAGATATGCCATGGTCTCCAGGATTTGAATTCGAGTATTGACATCGACGTGAATGCCAGTGGCAGTTTCGTCACTACCATCGCGTGGCGCAAAATCAATGGCAAACTCCGATCGTCTTGCAGGATGAGAACTTACACAGTGGACAATGCAGCGTGAACTGCTGCACTCCGCAGCTTCACTGCGATGACAGGGTTGAGGATGCGGACGGCAGCCTCGAAGGGCTCGAGGAAGCGATTTTCGTAAGGGAAGACACGGAAGTGTCCTGGTTGCACCCGAAGACAGACACCACCATAGACGTTCTCCTCTGTTGGTTTAAACCAAGCATCTCCCTGGGTCTGATGCAACGATTAAAAAAATCAAGGTGGACTATGGACATGTGACAGACCTGCTTGAATACGTGATGCAACAAGGCATCGTATGCATCATAATCCATAGCCATGTCGCCGCTGGGTATAGCTTGTGATCACTGAATTCTGTTGTCTTCAGGTGGACCAAGTGTCGGAGTCCACTGGCTGGGGCCAGCAGACGGGTGGAAGGAGAAGAGAAGAGATGGAATCGAGGTGCACACAGCGGACCGATCGACTACAGAGCCAAGTGAAAGGTTATATACGGCGCCAGTTGAGGGGCAGGGTGTCGAGTTCGATAAGCTCCAACGGAGACATTTTGGGACCGTCCTGTTCTAGATTCAGTAACAATCAGTTTGGAGAGAGCTTCATCTGAACACCATACGCCTGGGGAAACAAGGCACCTCCAGGAGGCTGGCACGTAGGATCGATTGACACTACAATGCTTCGGAGGTCAATTCAGGGCAGAATACAAGACAGGCCTAATTCAGTAACATTCTGCCGGCGGAAGAGGGGACAGAACTGGGCACACACGGGAACAGGCGGCGGATTGGCAAGCTTGAGAAGATGCGTGGCAGGGTTGTGTCCCGACGGCCCCGAGTCTTATGAAAGAGCGCTTAATTACAATGCCCTGAGTCGGTGATTGTCCTGTAGAAAATGGTCCCGCATCTGTGTATCGAAAATTTTGCTGATCCAATGCAGTCGATCTTCGCCCACTCGCTGGACGAATGCGAAACTATATCAACAATGGCCGGCTCTGAGTCTCACCGGCTATCTTGAGGATGACGACTCGCATCTCTACCCGATGGTAGTATATGTCAAACGCCATTGCGTCTGACCGGACAGGCCTCACCGCATGCAAAGCGCAGTCACGGCCGGGGATCATTGCTTCCTTCGTTTCAGATTGATTAGAGGGCGCTTGCAAATCGAGTATGACCATAGACTGGAAAGAGGTACGCAGATCTGCTGCCGGAGAATAGACGGTGGTGCCTCGACGTGTATGATTGCATGAGGCATTGTTCCTGAGGCGACGGAAAGACGACAGCGTGGCGCATGAGCGGACTCGGTTGCGAACTTCGGAGGAATAGGTTGGGCGATGTGTCGCTGTCAAAAATCTGTTCATCGCTGGACCAAGAATAAACAAGTACTGCATCGCCATCTCCTCCAGTGACAATAAAAAGCAGCTCCGATCTCGGTTTTTGGTTTGCGCCAAACGGACAGCGTAGTAATGCATCGGTAGCATACTAGTCAGCCTTTCACCGAGACAGGTGATAGGCGTTCTATCAAAGCCTTGTTATCCAGTTTTAGCATATGCTGCCCACCACATCTACCGAGCGTGGGTTTGCGAGACCGTAAGAACTCCTGCGATGCAAAGTCATACAGAAGACTGCCGCCTTAAGGGCATTAATCAGTTCACGAGTAAACGAACAATTTTCCCACCATGCCACTGCACCAGCGCTATTCCTGACTGTTCACGTCGCTGCCGCAATCCAGGAACGAACACAGTTAAGTTATTTGAGTACCGAAATTAAACAGACTCGAAGAACATCAGCAGAAGGGACAATCATCTTACGGCGGTCTTACAACACTTTTTATAGCTTTAAGAGAGAGCCGGACTTGGCTTACAGTAAATCAAATAACGATGGCGAAATTGCCGCTGTACTCTCGCTCGTCAAAGCAGTTGACGACTTTGTCCCGTTGCACTTTGAAACGGACTCGAAGCTTGTGATCAATGCACTTGCGGGCGACTATCGCGACTGGGAAGACAAAGGTTATATCGGGTCAGTAATAGCCAGCTTTGGCGCCCTCTGATAGCCTCACTCAGGGTGCGCAGCGCCCCAACAACCTTCAAGTGGATAAAAGGACATGCTGAACTATACGGCAACACTCAGGCAGACCAACTTGCCTCCCTGGGGGCGAACAAGACCATCGAAACACAATTAGATCTCTCAATCCCCAAGAAATGGGATCTCACCGGAGCCGGACTCTCCGAAATCACGCAGGCCCTTGCTTATCAAGGACTCTCTGAACTGCGTAAGCCGAAAATCAGACTGACCACTCTAACCAATCTGGATATGACCCGACATGCAGTACTTGGATATTGCAATTTCATGCCAACTGACAGCCGAATATGGAGGTCCATCTGGCACATCATAGTGCGAAAGAAATCAGAAACAGGTGGTCCCACACTATAAATGACCATCTGAAGCTCGACCAGGCCCTAACACACCATAAATTTGGAAAGCAGGCCCTTTCACGGAAGGTAGTCTTACGGACCTGGAGCAAGACTCTTAAGGATGAGAAATTCTTACTAGACGACTGAATACCTATTCGGGGGTTTTAGTGGGTATCAATTTACCAGAACACGGCCGCAGACGCAGACAACCGTCATATAGCAAGGATGGTATTTTGGAGCCCCACACTCCCGCGACGTAGTGCCACGGCGTGCATAAAGCATTTCCCCCGGAGGACTCAATTCACACTGGATTATTCACTTGGTTTTCTATACCACCACAACTCAATGAACGCCGGGGGGGATAGCGCAGTCTAACTGCCCCGGCGTTATACCGTTCCTCAAAAAAAAAAAAGAAAAAGAAAAAAGACGACAATAAGAACTCCTCAGACCGGTTAAGCCAAGTCCCGGCCGTAAGACAGATTGCCGTTTTCCTGATGAACCCCGAGATCAACTGCTCATCGAACAGATCTGTCCCTTTAGGCCATTTGTAAATTGTAGCTGTTAGCATGACGGAGCCGCCACACGGGTAGCATCATTTTCATGTTTCCCGCTGAGATGCAAAGTCCCAAGTTCGAGACTCGAGACTTGCTCTAGAGGCTGTAGCGAACAGTCTCACGTTTATCGCTATCAGAAAGCATCCAACTCGCTTTCTGGTAAGAGCGAACGACCGAGATCAAGAATTTCCTATAGTATCAGACAGAATTACTGCTCTACCGCACTTCGTCACGGTTCCGAGTCATGCCACTAATGATCAAAGAAGTCAGTATTAACTAGATGCCAAGATGTGGAGAATTGGAATCTTCTTGTCCGATGTCATGAGGGTGCCCTGTCATCGTCATCCGAACAGCGTATAACCGACAGGCTCCAGGATGAAGGGAAGGAGCCGTATGCTGCAGGGTGAGCATCCGGAGATACAAAAATAGACCAGGACTCTCCACTCAGCATCGTCGCGACCAGTTTTGGCTTGGCCTAGGGCTCGGACAATCCCACTTAGAATATGTCTGAAGGCCCTCTGACCGACGGCGATTAAGAAGAATTCGTCAATCGTGGGCAGCCTCACACCGGCAGATTTGGCACCAGACGTTGAGATAAGGGCTGCAATTCACGGTATCGGAACAGAGGATGCATTTCTGATTGTAGGCACAAACAAGAAGTTCACTGAAGTTTTAAAGTGAACATCGTAGGCCTCTGAGTCGAACCCAGGATACGAAGACCCATATGCCACAAATGACGTGCTTTGACCCGGAATCAAAGTCAGTGTCATTTATGAGAAGCACGATGACGTATATCCATCTTGGCATTTGGAAGAAGCGTAGATAATTGGCGCACATCGCAGGAAGAGTACCTCGTCGATTCAGCGCGGTCAATCGTTCAAGCGCAATGATGTACGCGCATTCTTGTGTTATCAGCCACGGAGGAGATTCCATATGCTGTCAGGTACCGCACAAGTATTAGCCGGTCGAAACGCACTCTTTACCAAGAATTGACGTACCGAACCTCCGCATTAGTTGTTCTGGGGGCCAAGAATGACACCTATGGCGGTAAAACAACCGGTCGAAAAGCCTGCCATTGCTCAACTTCATAAGCAGCGGTTGAGAGCAATCGTCAGAACAACAGTCGATCTATAGACCCCCATCCCGACAATGGGATTGCAATTTAATAGATATATACCAGATAGCCTGCATTTCAGCCATTGATCTGTGTCTGGACCCTGAGTCATCAAGCAGACGTTACCGGTAAGATCTCACGGCGATATGTGCTACCAGGATAGCCAAAGAACACCCACTTATCTAATTAGTAGTCTTTCGTATGCTCTCGCCCGTAGTGGGGGTCTGGACTCACGGCACAATGCTCTGACAAACAAAAATCCCATGCTTCACATACGTAGACACAGCTGCGTTCAAGCAGTGACGCATCGGTTTCTCGTGACGCACGCACCGATATGCACCGTTGAAAGAATATGCAGTTAGTCATGAGGGGGTTTTCTGCCAAGGGATACTTACGAAGTTCGGTTTCAATGCAGGATGCAACAACTCCTCGACATCGAGGGAACGGGACGGCACAGAGGTCGTCGAAGAGCCAACACTTCTCCATATGTTGTGGTATTCTCGGCGGTGCAGTTAATAGCTCGACATCTTTTATTGGCAGTGCACAAGGGCTTAGACGAGAAACCCACAAAAAAGGGAGATCCAGTGAATATCACCTGAATTATGCAGCAACCATGCGCATCGAGGTCAGTATGACGGCCAAGATGCGACAAGCCACAGTAAATGGCGAGACGATGGAGTAAGTACTGGGTCGAACCTATCAGCTCCACGGCGGAACCACCAAGGCGGGATCAGCGTGTGTACAAAAGAGAGGTGCGCGAGCCATATGAGGTGCGCTGGTTGAGGTGCCTTGCCGCGGAACTTTCTCAAGCCGGTGAAGAGTACTGGAAGCGGCCAAGAGTGTATTGCTGTGAGAGAAAGAGAGAGTCAAAACGAGCTTTAACTTGTACCCGCTATGCCTCTTGAAGCCGCAGAACACACTAAAACTGATGCGATCCAGTGGAGCTGTGTCATCCTGTGAGATAACTTGAACTCGTCAATTCAGTGCCGCCTGACGTACATACTACCATCTGCAAGGAGCACAATCCTCGAAGTTCATGCAATGTTCATGAAGTGTCGAATCAATTGGTCGGTGCATGCGTCCAGCCGAGCACAGGAAATCTGAGAGTTCGAAATTCCGGACGTGCGACTCGGGACTGTCCGGCAGGACCCGGGCAACTACTATACATGTTTGTCGGGATATAGCATTTTTGGGACCCAAAATGGCTCCGGTGTAATATCCGATATAGCAATTTTTAGGCCAGTTATCCCAGTGCAGCAGCTCGACACTACTGGCAGCTGTCCGTTGGCAGACACCAAGAGCTGAACAGAATATCATTTAATAAGCTTCTCAATATTTAGGGAGAGGTCACCAAAACGGGACGCATCACGCAGGAGTGACGGCTACAGCATTGGCCCAGAATGCCACTCCTCTCGAATATTCCCGCCGTGAATTTCTCTCTGCACAGACAATAGCATATCTCATGCCCTCCATATGTGTTGCCTCCGACAGGTGGTCCCGAATTTGAAATTTGAGATTTTCGATCGGGGGATGAAGTGGCTGTACCGTACTTACCAACATTTGCTCCCGCAACCTGGATTTGCTGCTCGAGGATCCCTATTTGATTCATGCATTCATTAATCTCGAGACTTGGCCTATGTACTCCAGAGCAATGGCCTAACAGATTTTCGACGAGTCTGATGGGAAAGATCACCTGATTCCGCAAAATTGGAACATCCAGCATAACGGTAAAGATTCAATGGCGGGGCGCTCTACCTTGAGAGGCACAAACCCCTTCAAGCACCGCATCAGGATGCATGCAATGTGGATCTAGCGGGGACAAAACATGGTCCGGAGTATCTAGGTATGGTATGCAATATGATCCCAACCTCGACCGACGGCACATTCCTGACCCTGAGCTACAAGATTTTCGTCCCTACGTAGCTCCTCGCAAGGAACGCTGTTCTTATCAGTGCCTTTGAGGATCCAATTATCCGCAGCTATCATCTGATCTGGGACTCTCTTGAATGAGCTATTTTTTGTGCTGACGGCCGCGAGTGCGCCGTCCACCTCCATTGACGCCCAGATGTCCCATGCCGCTCGTAATGAATAATCAGGTTGTTTCAGGTCGTGCCTGAGCACAGCGAACCGGGAACAGAACAATCATAGGCACATTGGAACTCGATCCTCGGACCCGCGAATCTTATGGCAGCTGTGAACATCTGTCCAAGAACATTATCGCCACCAAGAATCCATGTTAGGCGAGGCCAGGTCCCTTCCTGTCAGAGTCTTCAACCTGGTGATGGGAATTCTATGAAGGTGAGGACCTCTGCAGTACTTAAGCCAAGTACTGACATGTGGTCCTCGCAGGCAGCTTTGCTCGGTCTTTCACTTCTTCCCCTGCATCTACCAGGTCGCAATACTAGGGCCCTCTCCATTCATTTCCTTCGGCGCCACAATGACTACTCCAACAGCGGGTCAGAATCGTGCCAATCCTCTGAAGCCACCCAAGCCACTCTTTTTTACAGACCCCAATGCAACTCAGGCGGATATCAACGTGACTGCAGAGGAGGCCACAGTCGTTCGCCGGATCTCCAGCTCTCCAAATGCCAAGCGCTCCTCGACATCACCTCTGAATCCTGACTCCCCTCCGAGTACAGCGTCTGTACACAAGAGCCGCAGCCAAGCCATCTCCTCCGATGGTCATGCATCAGTCCCTAGCAGCTCTCATTCGAACGTCAATCCGTTTTCGCCACCAGCCTCAGTGAGCAACTTCTCAGCCCTCAGTGAAGGCGAAGAAGTGGCCGTCTTGCCATCCCTCGCCTATGATGTAAACTCTGTCGTCGGTCACTTCCCTATTCCGACGCCTAGTTCGAGGAGCAATTCATTTATTGATATGCAAGGGAGGACCACTGTGATCGGCAGCCGGCCTTCTACAAGTGGCACCACCAACACGGCTATGAGGAAATCTTTTGCCAGTCCACCGACACGTCCTGTGACCATTTACAACACTCATCAGGGGCAGTTGTCATCGCTAATGGCCACCAAGTTGGCTGCTCCCAAGAGAGCAAGGTCCACCATGTTGACTGGAGAAATTCACAAGCCTTGGCTTGAGAAGAAGGATCCCTTGTCTCGGTAAGTAGTAAACCCCTGCGGTCCAATGGCGTGTACTTACCTACGATATGTAGGATAGCATACTTGCTTACATACGCTGTCGCCTTGATCGGTATCGGTGCATCTGTTGTACGGGTTTGGTTCGCCGCCAAGAGTGTGAACATGTTGACTGGCAATCTCTGTCTGATCCTTGACGACGACTTCAATGGCGACAGCTTGAACACCGACATCTGGGATTATGAAGTCACCATGGGAGGATTCGGGTTAGTCGCAAATTCGATTTCATGACCTTGTATCTATCTGACCATCGTTTCGCAGAAATGACGAGTTCGAAATGACCACCGACTCTTCAAACAACACTTTCCTGCGAGATGGATACTTATACATACTGCCGACCCTGACGTCCGATGTCATTGGCAGGGACGCGATCATGAATGGTTACACGTACAACATCACCGGATGCACGACGGCCACCTACAACGACGTAAGTTTGGTTGTTCAACAATCTCTGCAGAGAACTGACAATACGGGTATTAGACTTCCAGCTGTGGGGCTGTGTCGAACATAACAGCGGCAGCTGTTATCAACCCTGTCATGTCAGCTCGCATCAACACTAAGAAGAGTCGTAGTATCCGCTATGGGCGTGTGGAAATCAGGGCTAAGAATCCTATTGGCGACTGGGTAAGACCTTATTCGGAAAATTCACAACGCATCCTGACCGGCATTCTGTAGCTGTGGCCTGCCCTATGGATGTTACCCGTGAATGATACCTACGGTCCTTGGCCCTTGAGCGGTACGTGGCTTCGATTATATGTGAAAACCTTCGCTGATTTGCGTGCTAGGCGAGATTGATATTATGGAGTCACGTGGAAACGGCCTGTCCTATGCTGAACAGTACGTCTTCTCCTTTATGCGACACTAGGCCGTGTACTGACGACTGATTGAAGAGGAAGCAACTACGTCCGCGGGTCCTTGAACTGGGGTCCATTGACCTGGATTAATGAAGTATGGCGCACGACCGGGTGGTGGACGGAGCGCCGCTCCAGCTTCGCAGATGACTTCCACACCTATGCCGTGGAGTGGGACGATAAATTCATGTCCGTCTAATCTGATCTCGGGTGATCGAGGCTGACAGAGACCTGATCTAGTCGCGCCTATGTTGACACTCGTCTCCACGCGATGCTCGAGGTCAACTTCAACGTTCCTTTCTTTGAGCGAGGCGACTTCCCGCCTGTTGTTACCAACGGCTCGGAGCAAATTGTCTTGGAAAATCCCTGGGTCTATGGCTCGAAGTCTGCCCCATTCGACATGCGTAAGTCTCAATGACAGAGTACGAATGCATGACTGAGGACTTATTGACATCAACAGCGTTCTATCTTATTATGGATGTCGCCGTGGGGGGCACGAATGGATGGTTCGCTGACAATGTCGGCGACAAGCCTTGGATTAACGGTGCCACTAGTATGTATCACTTACAGTGCGGGAGTGTCTTATTAGCTGCTGATGCCTGGTCCAGATGCCATGCAACAATTCGCAGAAGCGCAGGACAAATGGGCGGCCACTTGGCCTGAAGACGATTTCAGTCGGGCTCTGGTTGTGTACGTGTTAATCGTCGAATTCTCACTGATCGGAGAACGCTGATTCTGACCTCTCACAGCGACTATGTGAAAATGTGGCAGCAGTGTTGATCCTCGGCAGCTAGGGCAATCCTGTACCCTAAGTTATAGATGGTGATATCCTGTATTCTGGACATTGCAGGTCCTTTCTGGTTTCTTGGTATTGAAGCTTAGTCTGATATTATCATGTCACCCATCGCTTGTATTACAGACGTGCGATATAGCTTACCGTGGCACTATTAATCACCCATATCATTTCTCCAGGTCTCAGGGAGATGTAATTATTCTTGGCGTGATGCAACTTCAGACATAAATGGAATCTGTTCCTCCATGATAATAGATAATTGAGGAAAGCCAACTATAATCGTGACAACAGCCCGAGGTCCTGAGCGATATTACAAGTAGGGGGGCTCAAAAGTTATACATCCAGGAACAGTTGTGTGTCAACACACCCTGCAACATTCTTGAGAAAAGAGACCAAGAGTTCATAAGGCCGTACCTCAACACCGCATCGACTCTGGTCCACCAGGGACTGCCCCTAGCCTGTAGCCTTCATAGGGACTTGCGGCGATGGCTCCTCGTGCACTAAGAGACGCTCTCTCTCATCCTGGCCCTGGGTATCGGATCGCTCTTCATCACGGTCAAAGCAGGGACACGTTATGCAGTTAGTACAGCTATGACCTGAGATGCGATTTTGGTGCGCAGCAAAGAATCTTGTTCCTATAAAACGTACGTAACAAGGCAAAGTCCTGGCATATACCGGCAAAGACCTCGAAACAAGCTAAGAACGTGATGGAGCATACCGAACCGATCGGGTCGTCAGACATCCTAGAGCAATATCGAGCTTGCCACAATGAAAGGGATCACTGGAATACAAAGCGGGCCGCACAATATATTGCCCAATAGATGTGTATTTGTCCATATTTGTCCGTCATATTCCGTGGCGCTACTGCCAGTAAGTACTTGGTTGCGACTATGTCGTATCTTGCCTTGTTTTCACCAACTTACCTCTTGAACTTTGATATCTGTAAAGTGCTGTACATGTTGCACTATATAGTCTGGGACCGTGGGCTGACTCTTCCTCATCTTTCATTGTTCAGTTGCCATGAACATAGCTTGCCAATGGTTCAGCTAGCGCCTTCTGCTGTGCTAGCTATACTTATCGGAACCTTATTCGAGTGCCTAACTGCTCAAAGATCACGTGCATTATGTAGCTATAGCAAAAGCAGACAAATGCTGTCAATTCTCACAGCGATTTTTAATTAGTGGCGATGTCACAAAGACCTTTCTGATAGAAGCGTTTGTACTGCCTGTAGTCTGTTAAGGGAGAGTGCAGACATTGGTAGTATCTGCTCAGCGCTCAGCAACAATCAGCAACGAACGGGTGGAACGTGTCACTGTGCTGTGCTCATGAGTATATAACCCGGCACTACTAGTGTGGACTGACCGGAATCCCCTCTCGTCTCGCCCTTTCGAGTATGCCACTCGAGTGCCAAAGTTTGCGCAAGCTAACGTTCGATCGAGCAGAGAGTAATACAGAGACCACTGTGAGCTATACATTCGCATCCTAGTGTCTCACGTATAGAAATTATCCTGATGTCCATATAACCATTGCAGTGGGATGTATCTGAAGATGTCAAAACCCAGTCGCCATTCTGTTACGGAATGGGTGAATTTTCTGATGTCTGGAAATGTATAAGGCGCAGTAAGAATGAACCTGTAAGTAACACAGTTCTGTGTCGACATCATGAGTACTGATCTTACCTGTAGGTTGCGGTGAAGGTCTTACGCGGCTTCTGCGGCGGAAAATCGAAACTCGAGTGTTATATGAAGGTATGAGGATTGTCGGCGGGACAACAAGAAGCTGATAACTCACCCAGTTGATCAGAGGAGTCGTTAAACAATGGATTAGCATGAATCACCGGAATGTCCTACAGTGCTATGGGTTATGCTGGAACTTTGGTCCTTTCCCTGGACTAGTGATACCGTTTTGCGAAAATGGGAATATATTGCAATATCTATCAAGACACCCCGACGTAGATCGAGTGCAACTGGTATGACTGTATCTCATACAGAATAAATATGCACAACCTCAATACGTACTAGCTTATTGAAGTATCCGCAGGACTTCAGTATTTGCACTCAAATGATGTAGTGCATGGCGACCTTCGCGCGGTATGTTATGCTCATTGGCATTGAAGACGAGACTAATGAAGTTATGTGAAGTGCAATATCCTTATTGACCAGCAGGGTACACCGAGACTCAGCGACACTGGTCTATGTTATGTCCTGTCCGAGGCAGACTTCACTCGCATATCGACAGGAGGTGTTTGCAGATGGACCGCTCCCGAAGTGCTTCTCGACGAAAGCATAGAAATCCCGTTCACATCTCGGAGCGACATCTATGCATTCGGCATGACAATATTGGAAGTCTTCACTGGACAAATTCCCTTTCATCATATACGACAAGACAGCGCAGTCATATTTGCAGTCATTGGCGGGGCGCGGCCCCATCGTTCTGAAGGCCAGATGGACGACAGTATATGGGAAATTATCGAGAGCTGCTGGGCAACGAATCCCAAAGACAGACCTAATGCTTCTGTCGTTCATAGATGGTTGAGCTGTATCTTGTCCCAGCAGTTATTTGCTCATCCTGGATTCTAATGACAATTGATTGACTATTCCATTGTATGATGATACTGATGATTTAGACCGAAATTTGCGCATGAAGTCTCAGCCAAGAAGTAATCGACAAAAATGGTATCATGTGACGGGTATATGATCTGAAGGCGAAAATATACTTATTGTCGAAGCCGAATTTCTTGAAGCCTTTCCCTCACCCCCGCCATCGTCGGGCGATCTTGCGGTCTGCTATTCCAGCAGCTCGTCAGGAGGTCCCACATTTCGTCTGAACCATTCGTCATTCTACGTATGACTTCCTTTTGATTCGTGCTGCGCAATCGACGTAGCATGCCTCGACGGGTAACCGTAAATGGAGAACGTCCCGCAAGAACCTGCTAATCGTAAGGAAGAGTGTCATCATAATTATGGGCACAGCTCACCTCGTAGGGGGTGTAGCCAAAAGAAGCTACATCTCCGGCTTTGCTGGCCTGCAAGGGGAGATGGTCTGGCTCTAAGGGTTGCAGTTCTTCCTTAGGCTTATACATCCAGCTGGATGGAATAGCAATACGGCCCGTGGTATGATCTTCGTGTCGACGGAGGATCACATCCACCTGGAAGTCGCTCACGCGTACGTGGCCCTTGTCGTCGACTAAGAAATTCTCCTGTGAAAGGAGTTGGATTCATTGATGATATCGATTTGCGGGGCACTTACAGGTTTGATATTCCCGTGAGTGAGTCCAAATTCGTGCGCATATGCGAGACCGGAAGCAGCATCATGAAGCTAGTGTACAAGCGCAGTAACGAGTCGTGAGCTCAAGACAAGACTTCGAGAAGAAATATGCATCTCACCAATGACAGCTTGTCGACGTGAGGATGCGCCGCTATGTACTTGCGCACATTCCCATCAGAGTAGAATGGCTGAGAGATGGCAGTAATCCCGCTCGACATGGAGCTGACGAACAAGATCTGCGAAATATTGTCGTGGGGGTAGAGAGACAGGCAAAAAGCCAAGCCAACGAATTTCTGAAAGACTTTTAGCGTCAAAGATGATAACGTTCCTATCGAGTGCACCTTACTAAACCACTTGTCCTGCCTCTTCACCGTCTCCCGTATAACTTTGACCATCTGGTGTTACGTAAATGGATCAGATAGGGAGTAAACAATTGGTGCATTCTCATACCTTCGTCCCGGAGTCTGCTATGTACAAATCTCCTCTGTGAGTTGCGAAGAAAACCGCACCCTCAGCCATCACAGGCTATTATTTTCACCGATGTTATCATAGGCACTGATCGAGTGTACTGGAAAAAGATGCTTACTGGCCAGTCCGGACCCAAAGGGGCGAAATAATGCTCTGAAAATGCTGAGACCAGATCACGTAGTCAGTTACGTACATACGCCCCCTCTACCATATTCCCTTACAGAGTACTGGTAGGGGAGACATCGAGGAACAGTGGTAGTATTTGCGAGAGATAAAGTGTGAAAGGCGAACGGTGTGGGGAGGGGATATTCGGTAGAGGTTCAAGCAGAGATAGGAACTAGGGAAAGGCCCAATTTAATGAGTAAATCAAGCTCCGTTTGGATGCACGGCCGCGCAATCGCGGCGATACGTTTGGCAAAGCCACAGCCACACTTCCTTGGCTTTGGCCATTAGAATCCGAACGGAGCCTAAGTAAGCACCACATCACGAAGACGAGATATCAAGGTTGCGGGAAAAATTTGTGCGACGCAAATGTTACGAATGGACATCGATGTAGCACCCGTATGCGAGCAAGCACATACAACACCGGACAATGTCTGGATCCATCTGGTAATTCCCCAGTTCCAAGGCAGCCATAGAATAGCCTTGTACGGCAGAGGCTATGTTCAAATCTCACGTCAAGCTCGAAGATTTGATCTTCCTAGTCACACTCGAGATCGCCAGATAGATTATTGGTGGTTGTGTATCACAGCGCATAGGGGACAAGCAATTGTTCTGGGAAGCAGAAAACGAGTCGCTATCGGAGAGAAACACTGAGTGCAGACGCTCAGCTCTGAAGATAAATCGGCGCTAAACGAAGCGCCACAACTCCCCCAGTAGGACCCGCACATTGCACAATCACGTGATTCACGTGACATGCTTGATGTGAGTCAGCACTGAGCAAGTAATAAACGCTAAGTCCCATATTTGCGACTAAGTAGGGGATAAGCATCCTAGTCGTGTTTGTACATTGCTTGTATGATCAAGTATATCCTTAGTTTATATATATGGACTTAGTGAGTTACATGGCACAGCTGCTAGAGAATATCAGATTTGTCTAAGTCTCAATTACTGATTAGTAGTACAATGTATTATAATTCTAGATCATGGAGTGAAGACCAGGTCCTGTCATTGAAAAGGAAGGTAGGGAAAAACAAATAAGTGGTGAGGAAGTGCACCATGACTTGCGATGCACTCTCATCCCAGAGAATAACAAAAATACCACTAAAGCACAGCATCGAACCCACGCCCTCGTTACACGGCGGGCAAGCGAGGTGTCCTTTTTCGCAGAGGCTGAGAAAAAGGACACTATGTCCTGTTACAGCGACCATCAAAAGATTTCCGATGCTGCGTCATGATGGCGTCATTGCTGTGATCATGTGGTCGTCACGTCACGAAATATCGAGTTTCCCGCAGCATGGGCCGTTTGCCATCGGCAGTGGTCTCAAGTCCAGTGTCCGTGCTGTCACACGTATACACATAGAAAGACCGTATGGTAGATTACATGCAAGAAATAGAAATAGTAACCAAAACCGGAAAGATTAGGTGAGATACAGAGCAACGCCTTCACCCAGGTGCACTCGCTGTTTCTGTAAACTGTTGAATAGTTTGCAACACTCCGCTTAGCTTTCTTGTCCTCAGTCTTCTTTTGCGCCTTCGCCTGACACTTAGCAAACTCTTCGCTATGATGATCTCCTACCTGGCTTGGTAATCCACCCGCCGACCTTCAAGTGGGTACCACGGCATCACCAACAGGAATATGTCCACGAGGATCGAGAGGCGCCGATGGTGGAGATGTAAGATTTAGACCTCTGTAGACCTTGGATGTTCCCTCACAACATTTTCACAGTATGCTACATACTGCATCATAGGCCTGGGAATCTTAGGTGCGTGTGGGGTATACTACGACTTGTGGGTCATTCGTGCGTGCTCGCTGGACACGGTCCTCCCTCCACTGTCAACTGTCACCTGTCCGCTCCGACCTCAACAGCGAGTTTTGCCTCATCCACAATGGTATCGTCACCAATGCCACGGAACTCCGACTTGTTTTGCGGAAGAGGTGCTACAAGTTCGAGCAATTGGCACTGCTATGAAATTTATCTAACATGGATAATAAAACCACTTACCTTGAAGTTACTTGTACCTCCTGAAGCTGTACACGAAGTGCCTCTATCTCCCTGCGATATGCCTGCTCGCGCTATTCGTACTCGGCTTGTACAGCGGAGTTTGGCTGGTCGGACGACATTGACGATCATCTTCAAACAAACAAAGGGTCAGACTGCGAGGTAGGAGAACTCAGCATGGCAACAATGCTGAATGCCAACCAGGTTATGATGTAAAATGGATAGTATGCGTCGGTTACTGACCCTTCTGAACACTCGAAAATAGCTGCATGACAATTGCAGTCAGCGCCATGCACGGATCCAGGGATTGACAGAATGCTCTTTGGCACTTGTGTTTGAACATTGTTATAGACTTGATTAACGTGTAGACATGTAGACGAATATTAAATTATGACTTAGGTCCGTTCTTGACTGTGTGGGACTGAAACTCGGAAAGGCCCGATGCTGCGTGACATACTATCATATGTCACATAGAAGCTTTCGGATGACAACCTAAGGTCCAAAAATGTTACTAATAGGATTATTTGGGCAATGTACGATGGCTTGCATCGAAAAACTGAGCGCCGGATGATTTTCCAATACATATTTACAGGTTGCATGCTTCTGTGACGTGACCACATGATCCGGCGATGACGCCATCATGACGCAGCATCGGAAATCCTTTGAAGGTCGCTATAACAGGACATAGTGTCCTTTTTCTCAGCCGCCGCGAAAAAGGACACCTCGCTTGCCCGCCGTGTTACCGAGGCATCCGGGCAACACATGACTTGACTTAATATATTAAGCGGCAGCGAAACCACTACTCTAATAAGATTAATGCTCTTTGGCCTAAAGATTAACCATATTAGAGCCGTTTTGTGGCCTTTGCTGTTCTTACAGAGCTTTGTCTCTCTATCCAGTTGTTATATTTGTGTCTATTCAGTTTGTGCAGATATATACATTACTATTATATGTCATTTCTTCCTGTAAATATCCCTAATCTGTAGCACAACGGGATGCAGTGATACCCTGTGGGGCAACAGCGTAGCTCACGGGAATACATTACATAATGCCGGATCTTGCCCTTTCTCATCACGTGATTGTGCAATGTGCGGGTCCTACTGCTGGAAATAAGCGCCACATTACAAGTAGTACGTAATCCAACTTGGCGAGAACCGCGATATTAAAATGACACACATATAACCTGTCAAGAAATCTCAGACTAGTGCATGCAATAGCTCGAAGCCCAAACTGTCGTCCGCTACTAAGACAGCAATCAATGATATAGGATGAATAATAAGTACAGTGCCACTGTGTTACGGTATCTACAAAACTGTGAATAGTGTTGCGCTGGGCCCGGCCCAAAAGCCCAAGCCGGCCGGGCCGAGCCCTATTTAGGCCGAGCCGGGCCCGGCCTAAGCCTGTTGAAGCAGCCGGCACTTTCTACTAGGCAAAAGATGCCCTTTCTTGGATTCCTGTCGGTCCTAATCGTCTTTATATGAGTCTACAACCTTATTAGACATGTAATCATACCTCCCAATAGGAAATACAACCCTCTATGTACGGTTTTCTACCGGCCTGGCCGGAGCCGAGCCTGAGCCGAGCCTGGCCGGGCCCGCCAATGGCGGCTCGGCCTGAGGTTTTGGTAGGCCGGGCCGCCTGAAAGCCGGGCTAGTGTTGCCGCCGGTCCGGGTTGGACTGCAGTCCAGCCCGGACCGCTGCATCAGTCTCGGGACCGGACCACGCCATTCAGTCCAAGACACTGATCCGTTGGTTCAGTCTAAACGTGGGTTAGGTCGGTCCGTAAACGGTCTGGACCGGTGGTCCCGCCTCCCAGTCTGCTATTACGTCTGGCGGTATTGGAGCAACGGTGGGCGTGGTCTTAAATATAGCACAACCATGACCAATATCGCATAATATTACTTAATTTGGACACAAACTCTGGCTCAACGGGTCAGACGGTCTCGGGACTGAGACCAGACCGGACCGCCATTTATATATCCTGGACTGACCGGTCCAAGGGTCATCAGTCTCCTGGACCGCTTCAGACCGGACTGACCCGGACTGACCCGGACCGGCGGCAACACTAAGCCGGGCCGTGCACAACACTAACTGTGAGGCTTTCAACATTAGACAACGGTAAAGTAACGGTGATCGAATCATGCGTAAACCTTAGAGACTAAGCAAAGAGACTGGTTAATGATACACATAATACGTGAAAGATCAGGTACGACCAAGTCCAAATGCTCTCGACGGGCTTTGAGGGAATAATGAGTGAAACAGAGTCGGCACCGGCATGTGGGGATGGGCAAGCCCGCGTCGAAACGCGTATGTTTGTCTATGTTTGGTTTAGGCTTCAAAGTGAATCTGCAGTGACCGACAAAAGGCAAACAGTTTTGTAGCACGAGTATCACAATGCACGGCAATTTTTTGTTACAAATGGATGTTTAGACTTAGTTACTAAGGGATGTACTTGCCAGATGTAAAATATGTGGTATTTTACAGAAGTTATGCAGTCTATATAGGGTATATCATGCATTTTTTCGAAATCTGTCAAGTACATCCCGAAGATACAACAGAATTGAGAGACTTTCATGTTTTGTTCAACACGTGAATTGCGCTCATTGAGCCTGCAAATCGCTCGCCGTGCTGGATCACGGCAGTCTCATTAGGGCGCGAGACACGCTGTGACAGTGATGTGACAGACACGTCGAATGTCGAGCATACTTATATTCTTGTCATAGTCATGTCATTATAGTCTACACTGGTAAACATTTGTACACTGTATCTATGTAGCCCAGCAACTACTCATATACACACCCGTTCTGATTGTCGCAACTATATCCGGACTCAAAAGCTAAATGTTGTGGGCCAATGTGGCGCTGGTCACTTTTACGCCACAATTCGCTTACATAAGCGTTCGCGTCGGAACCCAGACTTGCCCATCCCCACGGCATGAGAGCTTCGCATAGCAGTTGCAGTGGAGCCTATTATAGATTCCCCTCTTCTAGTTTCCTCTTTACCTCTTTTGCCGAAGGGCGGCGAACCGGATCTTCATCCCAACATTCTAATAGTAACTCCCACCACAAAGGCTGCTCCAATTTCGCCGCAGCATCATTACGGAGAAAGTTGGCATGCGATTCAGCGCACTGCAGAGCTGAACGGCGACTAGGGTTGTAGGTCCCTTGTGCGCAAATCTGTACGTCGGCGTTAGTCAGGTCTTCGATCGACACGTTGGATTAATATCGCTTACCTCGTAGACGAGTACGGCAAGCGCATAGACATCGCCGGGCTTTGTAAAGTGAACAGGCGGCGCTTGGGGGGAAGGCTGTATCTCTTCAGGAGGCTTGTAGCCCAAGGCGCGCGGAGGGCGCGCTCGACCGCTACTGAGAACGTCCATCGAGCGCAGTGCGACGTTCAGCTGAACATCACTCAGACGGACGGCTCCATTGTCGTCGATCAGGACGTTTGTCTGGGATAGGGTCGCGCGTTAGTAGGAGAGACACACCAAGGGTGTACTGGAACGCACAGCCTTGATGTTCCCATGCGCCACATCTTTGTCGTGGAGGTATTCCAATGCGGACGCTACCTGAACGATCTGGAGGGTACCAACATTAATACCGATGGTGAGAGGTGCTCGACAGAGCGCACAAGCTTCATGACATTCGCCGTCGGGTTCCTCGCAAGATATTCCAGAACATTGCCGTTCTCATAGTGTGTCGTAACCATGAGCAAGTAGCTCTGGTCAGGCACTCCCAAAAGATATACCGGGCAGAGGTGTGGATGGATAAGATCAGTTCGACCGATGCCTTGAGTCAACCGCTGTGTAGAACCTTATTCAGTTGAAGGGATCCTTGGGCTCGGAGATACGCACCGTGTTTAGCAGAGCCACTATGGCCTCGTTAAACCGGGGTCTGATCCTCTTCACGATAACCTACAAATATTCTTCCTCATCACATACTCCGTCTTACTACTTGGAAGCAACGACTCACAGCCGCCCGGTACCCGTGCGAGTTCACTATCTTGTGCACATCGACGTACTTGTCTTGCGCGAAACACGTGTCTACAGTATGGATGTCCTTCATGAAGTGGGGTTAGCGATGAACCGATATGTAGCTTCCTTGTCACCACTCACTCCGAGTCCTCACATTTGCGATAGGAATCCAGGGCACTCCATAGTCAAATGCAGAAAAGGAGGAGATACGAGTTCGTTGAAAGACATATACCAAGAATCGGTTTTTTTGGGTACGTGTGCAGGGAAGATAAGGACGACAGCGGTGGTTACAGAAGGTCCAGAGAGGATGAGGATGTCTCCATTATAAAGGCCGGCACACGTCGGTCAAACGGGAAGACGACAACACATCCGGAGCTAATTATATCGAACTAACAATCCGTCTGATGCAGATTGTTAAACAATAAGCCGTCTCCACAACGAGGCATTGCAGGATCGTTTACCACATGACCTCAAATTGGTTCTGCTTGCTATTTGGAGACCGTCCTGATCCGTGCAAGGGCTCTGGGACAGCAATGAGTGTCACAGAGCAATGAAATGCGATGAAAATTTACTTCGTAAACCATTCCGCAGTTTACAAGCTGTACAACTCACCTTAACGTAGATGGAAGGATAGATTTCTGGGGAGATGAGCTCGATTCGGAAAGCGCATCCGCAACAGTAGAGAGGAAGTCAGTTAAGACTCTGAGAAAACTGCCTGCGATGAATAAAACATCGTTTTTCGGATACAGGGAGGCATCCTGGTGGAATGCGGGAAGGTCGCACAAAGCTGTTGAAGATGGATGATGGGGAAGGGTGGGGTGCCTTTGTAATGCGGGTCATTGGCCTGTTTATATCCACAAAAGCTAATTATCGCTATCGCTGTCGATAAGGCCATGAATCCAGAGGAAAAAGGGCACTGCGATAGGCGCAGAAGGCGCGTCGCAGGGTGCGATCTAGACTGGCTCTGAATTGTCCGTGGTCACGTGTAATAACGGTCACAGGCCCAGCGTCACTCTCATCAGCTGTCACGCTTGCAGCTTTCTCAGTCTTTGACCCCGACCTCGAGCCTGATATCCGTTCCACAAGATGGAGTCCTCTAGCAGCACTTCAACCGAGGAAAAGAAAAAACCGATTGTTATCATAACAATTGGCATGGCCGGAGCAGGCAAATCTACCTTCGTGCAGCGGATTAACTCCCATCTGCATTCGCTCGACCCGCCTGCGCCTCCCTACCTTCTCAATCTTGACCCAGCCGTCACCCACGTACCATTTGAAGCCAATATTGACATCCGTGATACGGTGAACTACAAAGAGGTCATGAAGCAGTGTGTGTCTCTTTGGTCTTTTGTCTTTGCGCGGAGGAGTAATTTGTGATCTGCAGATACAATTTAGGACCGAACGGAGGCATCCTGACTGCGTTGAACTTGTTTACAACCAAGTTTGATCAGGTACTGGAGTTGGTGGAGAAGCGCTCAGAGACTGTCGAGTACGCAACATAGCAATAGTCTGATAGTGCTTAACTGCTTATACCGTGTCAGCTATGTCATCCTCGACACCCCCGGACAGATCGAGATCTTCACCTGGTCCGCATCTGGAGCTATCATCACTGACGCTGTCGCTTCCTCGTTCCCCACCGTCGTCGCTTACATCATCGACACTCCGCGGACGACAGCCCCTGCGACCTTCATGTCCAACATGCTCTATGCCTGTAGGTGAGCACGAACAGCTCCGACACTGCGTGACAATCTCTCACATTTATCCGCATAGTATCTTATACAAAACAAAACTTCCTTTCATATTGGTGTTCAATAAGACCGACGTGCAGCCACACGACTTTGCGGTAGAGTGGATGCAGGATTTCGAAGCCTTCCAGATGGCGCTTGCTTCCCATAGCGGAACGACTGATGCGGATGGAGAGCCGACGTACATGAACAGTTTGATGAACAGCATGAGTCTCGTGCTGGATGAGTTTTACAAAAATTTGAAGGTATGCATGTATTTTCATACGCAAACGATTTCGGTATAACGCTCGCGTAGGCAGTGGGCGTGTCGAGTATGACCGGCGCAGGGGTGAAGGAGTTCTTCGAAGCTGTCGATGCTTCCCGATCGGAGTATGAGAAGTAAAGCATCTCTGGCATTCTGTTTGTCGCGTTCAAATCTTAACTGGGTGTGGTACAGGGAGTACCTACCCGAGCTAACTCGCGCCCGCGCTGCTCGCGATCAATCCCTCCAGGCCGTCAAAGAGGAGTCGATGACCCGCTTCATGAAAGATCTTGCGATCGATCAGATACAAAATCCAAACGCCGCGCTACGCGATAGGTGGCGACCTGAAGACGAGGAAGATGACGATGACGACCCGGTGAATATTGTCGATCGGAGTGCGTAATATTCCTGTGTGTCCCGAAGTCGTCCGGCGACGGTACTGATAGTGTCGTGCAATCAGGCGAGGAGCCTTGGCCCGGCCAGTACATCGACGTCACCCAGTCGCGAAGAGGCGATAGTGAATCTATGGTCTGGCCACGACCCGGTTAAGATCGACGATACATACGTTGCAACGTTCAGATCGAAACCAACTGTATCCGCACTTTTGCTCCTGTAGTAATCTTGGCAAGTGTACCTTTACCTCATGGTCAAGTAAATCTTATTGTCTTTCTAGATACTCCATGACGCCGATGCGCCTCAGGGCCTATTTATTCCACGAATCATACTGCCCACGTGTAGCGCATGAGAAATGATATCAAGCTAATGTTGATCTCGGGTTTATAATGTGACACTCGGCGTTGTCCTTTCGCCTGAAGTGTGAGCGCGAGCTGCTTCCCGACGTTCCCGTCTGCCCGTCTCCCACAGGGAGGTCGCTGGCAGAAAGTTAGTCTTCGCATTATACCGATCAGGCTCCCTGAGGTTCGAAACTCGCTGGTAGTGTATCATGTCCTTGCAAATAGCCAAGGTACCAAGTGAGACGTCGCTAGCAATGAATCAGATATATGAATGAGTTGTTCGCTTGCAATGAGTTGCCGAGACGTCGGTGGCTGTGTATGTTTTGTGCAGGCCGGAATGCGGCACGTCTTCCACGCAGCGACGCCGGCGACCTCATCGTGAACGACTCTCAGTCACTGTCCCGGATCGTTTCGCGGTTTGCAGCATATCGACAGCCTGAGGACGGAGGGCATCATTCTATTTACGACACTGCCTTATTCGGTTGGAGGTGGGACCCACAGGTGTCAACTTAGGTGACCAAACAGTTCTTCTCATCCCGCCCGGCCGCTCAGTCGCTCTTCCATCCTCCCTGGCCAGCATCCCTACCGACTCCAGCACAAGCTCCTTCTTGCTGCTTACCATCGTTTGAGGTCTTGCTCAAAGCTCTACATCCGCTAGCACGGTCTTTACTAGCTATCGCCTTGAGGAATGGATCGGTGAGTGATTTTGTGCCGCGTGGCTCGCGGGTAATTGGTTGGCGATGCGCGATTGACACTCTATCGCTTCAGCTACGCAAAACTCGAGAAGATTGGTGCGTTTTGATACTTGTGCGATGTGCTCGGTGGTTTCTAACGTGGGACGTGGCTCGACGGGAAAAAATATATAGGCGAAGGTAAACAACCCCCTTCGATACGTGGTATCTTCGAAGCTCATAAATTCGCCTACTCATCTTCTAGGCACTTATGGCGTCGTTTACAAGGCTCGAGACACTGAGTTAGGCACCATCGTCGCGCTCAAGAAGATTCGTTTGGAGGCTGAAGATGAGGGCGTGCCCAGCACCGCAATTCGGGAAATCAGTCTGCTGAAAGAGCTGAAGGATGAAAACATCGTTCGGTGCGGTCCCATCTTCTTCCTTTCATGATCGGGCTGTCCCCTCATGTCCGTTTGGGCGCTGGCTAGATTGCTCGACATTGTCCATGCCGATGCTAAGCTCTACCTGGTCTTCGAGTTCTTGGACATGGATTTGAAGCGTTACATGGACAATGCCAACAGAATGGGGGCGCCGATCACTATGGGCCTGGTGAAGGTATGTTTACTATCCTTGGTTGATTCCGTTTCACGCTGCGCCTGGCCGCGTTGTCCCCGAGAAGTCAACAGAACACGCTGCACGCGCGCGTCAGTTGACGTCTATTTACGCGCCACGCGTGAGACGCGTCAGTCACGTGACATGATGCCGCTTATCCTTGTCGGACAATTCAATCTGCCGAAGAGCTCTCATGTCGAGTATCGAACATGCAATTGGATATCCTCACTAGTGTCTCTGGCCTATGCGTGGATGCAACCGTAGGAGAAGCGGTGTGGCGTCACCTTGTGTCGTTGGCTATTGACTCAACTTCCTTTCCGCTCTATGTCTACAATATTCTGCTCCACGACAAACATGGACAATATGAGGGACACGGGCGCTGATGTTTCTCTGACAGAAATTCACCTATCAAATGATGCTTGGCATCTTGTACTGCCACAAACACCGAATCCTCCATCGTGACTTGAAGCCGCAAAATCTACTTATTGACAGCGAAAATAATCTCAAGCTGGCAGATTTCGGTTTGGCTAGGGCCTTCGGTATTCCTATGCGGACGTATACCCACGAGGTAAAAGCAACTTTTCGGTGTGGGAGCCGTATAACCTCATCGACCCGCTTAGGTTGTCACGCTCTGGTACCGCGCCCCAGAAGTACTGTTGGGCTCGCGCTACTATTCCACCGCAATCGACATGTGGTCAGTCGGGACCATCATGGCCGAGATGGCTCTCCGCGGGCAGCCGCTTTTCCCCGGCGATTCCGAAATTGACCAGATCTTCAAGATCTTTAGGTGGGCTTCATCCCACCTCTTGGGCGATAGGATCATCTGTCTAACTGGTAGTCGTTCGTCAGAGTTCTCGGTACCCCCAACGAACATACGTGGCCGGATATCAAGAACATGCAAGATTACAAGCCCACGTTCCCCCAATGGCACGCGCAGGATTTGGCACGTCATGTGCCAACACTGGATGCTCATGGCATCGATTTGCTTCAGGTAGGCATGCTATGTCCAAGGATGTCACAATCCTCTAATCATGACCTACTTCCAGCAATCGTTGATCTATGACACGTCCAAGCGCATCTCCGGTGAGCCTTTCAGCAACTCGTCTCTCCTCCGCAGCTCTTAACTTAGTCGTTGTGTCTTACAGCCAAGCGCGCCCTTGTGCACCCTTACTTCGCGGGCTATACCCCTCCTTCCTAAACACCGAACACGCATTTGTACGTCTTCTGCATTCTTGTATTCTTTTTCGTCGTCCACTCTCGTCTCGCATTATGTCTGTCTCGTTAGTCTTGCATTATGTCTCCACTAGCTGCATTTGGTACCGGTAATCGTACGCACTCTTATTTTCAATACAAAGCGAAGTTTACAACGTCGAAAGTTGTGTTGTGTGTGAAGTTGAAAGATGAGATCAACGCCAAGACTGCGACGAACGATTGTGTCCCCACCCACTGCATTTCGAATATTTCCGAAGCTCGAAGGCACTCCGACGAATTTTTTCACCAGCCTCATGAGTTCATATTCGAGACTCAGACATTATCCAAGACGTAAGAAGCGCGCAAATATACAATAATAATACATTATATCTACACCCTGATAAACTGTAATTCACCCGCTAGATGTTCTAATCAAGAAATCCGCGGGCTGAGGATGAGGTGAACGGAAATTGGTGGGTGATTACTCCATCCTCTCGCCTAACATGCCAGCCAGAACCTCACTCCCGCCCTCCACGGATCCACTGTACACAGCAAACTTAGCGCCTTGTTGCTTACCCTCCTTAGAGTTCCATCCGCTCGCACGCTGCTCGAACACCTCAGGACTACGATCGAGCAGCATATCCAGATCCTCGTCGCTGATCACCGTAGCCGCGAAAGAGGGATTAGCAATGTTTACATGCGACCCCTCGATTTCCAGCATGTTCACAGCGAGTTCAGCAAGACTGGTCGAGCTCTTCGTTGCGGCACCAGTGGGATTTTTGTATTTGCCTGAACATGATGTCAACTTGCATGTCACAGCAAGGTAAGGATATCGGACGCACCTTTGGCGATGACCAGCGCCTCGAGTTGGCGTTTCGCAGACGCCCTCTGCATAATCTTTGTCTCTATGGTGTTCTGCGTCACCATGCGAAAAATCAGGACTGGTTTGGTTTGTCCGATACGATGGGCACGATCCTGAGCTTGGATATCCATCTGAGGGTTCTGCACAAGGAGGTCTTTTAATTTTTACTCAAGAATAAAGAGCCGTTCCTACTCACCCAGTCTTGGTCGTAGAATATGACTGTATCCGCTGCGGTTAAATTGATGCCAAGCCCTCCAGCCCGTGTACTGAGCAGGAACAACCGCGGTGCATCAGACGCATCTCCACCGCTCTGGAAACGCTCCATCTCGTCACGACGTTGATCAGGTGCCGTGGATCCGTCGATCCTACAAAGGTTCCATCCCTTGCAATCGCTTGCCCATGCCTCAATAATGTCAAGCATGGTCGTGAACTGGCTGAAGATTAGAACTTTGTGGCCATCGCGAAATAGCTCCTCTAAGAGCCGCTCAAGCAGCATCATCTTGCTGCTGGCGTTCACGAGATCTTGATTCGCGATGGGCGCCTGAGTGTGCGGGTCCAAGGGCCAGTCGAAGAGGTAGGGATGTGAGCAGGCTTTGCGGAGCTGCATGATAATGTTTTGGAGTCGCAGGTTGTTGACTTGGCGTACTGTAATCATATCACCGTTAGTATCCGACATTGAGCAAGTGGGGGACTGCACCCACAGGCTGACTTCAACTGCCACTCCCTTCCCATGTCCTCGGTACTCTTCTCCTTACGCCCATACACCTCACTCTGGAATTCGCCCCTCTCCAACCGTTCGAAATACTCATCATCATCCCCATCCAGAACATCAAACTTCTCCGTCGCCTTACCCTTCTTCTCTCTCTTCTTCCCCTTCCCTTGCTTCCTCTCCTTTTCCTTTTCTTTCGCACTCCTCAACCTTCTTCCCTCGCCCTCCTTTCCACCCTTCACGTCCATCTTCTCACCGTTTTTCTTCTGCACGAGCAATCGTCTCAGGCCACCATTAATGATCGCATCGTAGAGCTCCTTCTGCCTCTCACTGAGACCAACGTATATCACGTACTCCTTCTTTGGTGGCAGGTTCAGCCCAACCTCGACGTCGGCCTTGGTACGTCGCAGGAGGAAGGGCTTCAGCGTCGCATGCAGGCGCGCGATGATGCCCTCTGCGCGCTCAGCAGAGATGTGATCTTGTAAATTGGTGAGGTTGAACCTAAAGAACTTCAGGCTCTGAGAGGGCGAGACAAAAGGGTAAGCGCGTACCATTGCTGGAAGTAATCGAGGTTATCGAAGAGCGTGGGGAGGATGAAGTTCAGCAGTGACCACAATTCTGCAAGGTTATTCTATGCCAGGACAAAGTTAACGAACCACCTCAAGTGGCCACTCTGTCGCCAACTTACCTGCAGCGGTGTTCCAGTCAACACAATCCTTCCAGCACTTTCATACTTCTTGATCTCCTTCATCAGCCTAATCATTGTCACATCAATCACACGTCTTCGGCTAACCATCAAACCAGATGGTACTCACCGACAATCGAAATTCTTCAACCTTTGACCCTCGTCCACAACAATAAATCCCCACTTATACTGGCTCAAGAACTTCTGGTCTTTGATCAGTAACTCATAGGTTGTGACCACGACGGGAAAATTGCCCCACTCGCCCTTTTCCGGCGGTGGCGGCTCCTCCTCGTTCTCTTCTGCTGGTTTATCTCCGTTGCCGTCCTCTTTGTCCTTCTCTTTTTCGTCGTCGTCCACCTGCATCGTCTCCTGTACCTCTTTCTCATCTTCACTTTCGACCTCGACGGCATTCCTACCGCGCGTGCTCCTCGTCGACACTGCTGCCTTCCCTTTCGCCGAGCGTTTCTTCACATTGGCGCCAGCCTTGCTCTTCGCGCCAGATGCCTTCCCTTTGCCTTTTGCGCGGCCCTTCCCCTTTGAGTTAACCGAAAAGTCAGGCGCGTCGGTATTAGACGGGGGTACGAGCGCAGTGCGACGTAATTCTGCGCGTTCGGCCGGCGTGCCGTGATACATGCATACCGGGATCTGTTGCACGATCGCAAGGCATATCAGACAAGCTCAAATACGAATAACGGCGGATAAAAAGAGCGTATGAGGCAAGGGTGGAGAGACATCAAAGAGGGCGAAGGGGACCAGAAGAGGAGCAGAACACAATGGACATGGAGTTGGAAGGATGTTTATGTTAGTCTTACGCACCCCGGGAGCGAAGCGCTGGTATTCCGCGACCCAGTTGTGCAGGACGCTGAGCGGACAGACGACAAGGAAGGGTCCGTTGATTTTGTCGCGGATGTAAGCGGAGAAGGCGATTGTTTGGAGGGTCTGTGTATATGAGTTTAGGAAGGATAAGACGGAGCTGGAACTTGCATACGTACCTTACCTAAACCCATCTCGTCCGCTAGAATCAAGGTAAAAAGAAATTCAGTATGGTATCCTGACTAAGATAGCGAAGCTGACGCACCTAAAATGCCACTAATACCGTTGTCAAATAGTCCCGCCATCCACGCGACGCCTTCGAGTTGGTAGTCTTTCAGTTTGGCGCCCGTGACAAGGGCTGGCTGGGTGAACTTTGTATGCGTGTCATCATCACCGGCACCCTGAGCTCCGTCCTCTGTCTGAGCTTCAACAGACAACCTTGGACGCTTCGACGAAGTGGCGTCAGAGTCAGAGTCCGAGTCAACAGCAAGGCACCGTTTCCTCCCTTTCACTTTCCCCTTCCTCAATGTCTTTGAGTTTAGCTTGGTGGAAGGTGGCGCAGGCGAAGTAGACGCGGAATCTCTCGATGCTTGCGTCTTGGCCAAGTCTATCCTCTGCTTGAGAAGCGTAGCATAGATCGCCGACTTTTCCAGCAGGTTTTCTAAGCGTGTATAGCGTTCGTCTAGAGGCTGATGCACATAAAATGTACTATCTCAGTATGCTGTTTGCGGGTTGGTTTGAGTTACACTTACCATATCTTGAATCCGCGCCACAGACTCTTCAGCCATTGCGTCGGATTCCTGCTAGCGAGAGATGCAGCCGTCTACCACTATAGCGGTCATAGTACTGGGTAGGGCCTACCTCAATTTCTTCTTCCTTGATTTCCTCAACTTCGTCAGGAGGCGGCGACGTGGCAGGTGTGCTGGACATAGGACTTGCCGCCGAAGATGTGGAGGGAAGGCTCGTATCGAGATACGGAGACGAGGGTTCAGACATGCTTTTCGAATGAAACAAAAGCAGCCGTGCGGCTCTTCTGCCAATTTAATGAAGCGATACGCAACGCCAGACACGTATCGGTCGTTGTGGTCGCAAACAAAGATTGAGCAAAGACTCGGACGCGTCCAAGCGTAAACGCCGCGCACGTGAGCGTGACTCGGTGTCACCTCGGCTGAGGGTTCATTCAAGTTGATGCATTTCTCGCAAGACTGATAATGATATTTCCAAACCATGTCTCCCTGGACGTTCCTGGAGCAGCTGTAACGATATCGAGTCATGGTCTTTCTATCGTCATACGGACAGGTTGCAATTCCGGGCAACATCAGCACAATTAGACTGACTCTTAACACGCTTGAGTGGTGTAGTGGTAACATGGAGTCTTCCCAGGAATGTTGGCTTCGCCCGGGGTTCGATTCCCCGTTCAAGCAAATTTTCTTTTTCGGTCCTTACGCTGTCGCGGATTCCCAAAGCAATCTGCTCACAAGGCAAATGTTGAGAAAAGTAGTTACGCGAGGCAGATGCACTATTACATGGCGATAGCCCATGAATGTGGATACCTAAGAAGTTGTTGTTGTTAACTAGTGACGATCATTCCAAGATGCATTGCTCCGTTCAATGTTGGCGCCGGCGCCTCACGAAGCGTTAGCAGTGTCAAAACCAGTTGAAGGAGTCTCTTGGTGCGCCCTCCCGCCCTGGTCGTCATCGCCGAGAGCCAAAGTGTTCCATGTTGACGTCCGAGTCAATGGAGAATCTCGTACATGCTCCGAAGAATTACAACTCTAAGCGTGCGTTTCTCTAGACCTCACATAGTTCTTGTACCTCCCAATAGACTCCGCCGGCCCCGAGCCCTTCTTCTTCCCCGCCACGTCTATCTCTGTCACCTCTTCTGGAGTGAGGTCAGGCATGTCAAGGACCGCCAGATATTCCTTCATGCGGTCTTCCTTTGATGAGGTCCTAGCACTAGTGTCAGCCCGTTCGAGTTCTTCATACATTTCGAATCAATTCACGTTACTACAACGATGCCCTTCTGAAGACACCACTTGAACAGGATCTGCCCGTCGGTGACAGGTCTGCCCCAAGTCCCTGCGAGTCTTGTACGGAGCTTGGACAGAATCGGGTCGAGAGGTCCGCCAGGCTCGCGAGTGATAGGTGCGAGCGCTCCGTAGGATTCAAGACGGATGCCATATGTGTGGGAGTATTCCAGCAAGGGTTCGAACTGGCCCAAAACGTATGGGTGGAATTCGATCTGTTCAAGGGTTAGCTCGAGAAAGAGAAAGCATCCGTAGTCGTCTCTGACCTGATTGACGGCAGGCTTGATAGTAGCTTCTGACCAAAACTCTTCAAAGTCCTCGATTCCAAAATTCGACACCCCGATCGAGCGTGCGAGACCTTCCTTCTTTACCTCCTCCATCTCTGCCCATACCTCTTTCAACCTCCCAGCAAAGTGCAACGGTGCATGTATCAGGAATAAATCGACATATTCCAGCTTCAGCTTCCTGAGAGACTCTTGTAAGGCGCTCTTTACCGTCTCGCCGCCCTTGAGCTCAAGAAACTTTGTCGTGACGTACAGCTTATCACGCGGAATGCTGCGATCGTCGAGAACGGCACCGAGCTGGTCCTCGGTGCCGTACATCGGCGCGGTATCAAAGTGCACGAAGCCAGTTTTGACAGCGATCTTCGTGGCGTTGACCGCGCCTTGCTTCATTAGAGCCGTACCAGTGCCAAAACCCAGTGCTGGGATAGTGGTGCCGTCGTTCAACGGAAAATATAGGGTAGACATGATGTTTCAGTGATCCTATGAGTACCGCCTAGTGTCGACGGAAATCGTTTGGAACAGGTGGAATCGTCTGGCAAGCTTTTATACTCTCCGGGAGCTCGACATGTCGTACAGACATCTCCCGGATTTGAATACGATGAAGTCAGAATGGACAGTCAGAGTGGTAGATGAACAGACGTACCTTGGATCCAAAGTCCGAGTACGATTCCACGCGTTACGCATAGGTAGCGATATTTTCGGACAATGGAGTCTGGACGAAGGTGTACATGTCTGACATCAATTCTGACGACGCAGGAATCCAGACAAAGAGCAGCTAATAAGAGAGCGTCGGCGTGCTCTCCTGCCTCTCGCCACTACCCATGTCTTTGGAATGAGTCGATAGGATAGTCCAGACATTGAAAGGGAACTGAAAGTCTCGGACCTCGTTTCTGCTTCAGGCAACTCCGAGTGGTTAAAGTTTCTAGTCCTGAGCACTGGACAGATCTACGATACAAGAGATAACCTGCACTGAATACTCACAGAGGGCGTGACTGGAGCGATTCGTGCGATGTTCTATACCAGGTTCTGACTCTCTGGCTGTTGATCGTTTGTAGGTCATAAAGTTCACTTAGCTCAAAACAGCTGACATCTGTGTTCTTTCCAGTAAGTCGCAGCGAACTGCGCTCATAGTTGGTGGTGTTTCTGAGACTCGTGAATGGTGGTTCCCGGCAGGTGACGGAGACCGCCGGAACCTGGAAAGTAATACTATAGCAGAAAAACAATACAGAAGCCGAACGACTGGTATAACTCAACCACACCGGTCTGGTGTCGAGACTAGTTTCCAAAGGTTGGGCATGTACCCCATCGTTGGCTCCGCAGGCTAGAGGTGGGGAGCGTAACCGCGACGGATTTGTTTGCCTTTTGCTGTGGCTCTTCGGCTTTTCCAGCGCGCCCTCGGCAATGTACTTGACGAGGTCTCCTAAAATGTTGCATGAAATCATCGCGTATATCAAGCAACTCTCTTCTTGCCTGCTGGAGAATACAGTTGTGCATCACTGACTGATTCAACTTGAACGGCATGACTTCTCTACCGTGCCAGTAGAAGGAGGTGGTAGATGAAAGTGTTCATGGTAAGAAAGGAGGTGCGGGTGATGAAGGTGAGTCACCTTCGCCACGGTAAATAGTTGGTTCGGATACTAGGTCTTCAAGTTTCTTAATCGTACCATCTTTCCTCGTCTGACACACTTGACGTCGACCATCCCAGAGACCAACAGGGGCCTCTGTCAGGTTAGACCCCTCCCGCCCTACTTCCCCCCGAATTACGCTAGCCCACGTTCAAGGTTCAGCAAGTGCGTCCATCTCCAAGACGCACGTAGGTCAATTAGCCAGCTCCTGTGGATTAAATCCCGCAAAACGCTCACCAGCTGGGCGGGGACTTCGCTTGGTGGGTCGGCCTTCCAGACTGGTTGAGTCTTCTTTACGTGGGGAACCCCCTCCGCCGGACCTCAGGATGCAATTCCTGCCGCGCAGTGTCGATAGGTATACCATACAGCTGGCCCCTAGTTAAAGGGCGACCGGGTGAGGCAGGATGTTATTCTTTTGAACGCCGAGCTTGAAAGGGGCGGATCGGATTCAAAATAATACCCGCTGCACCTACAGGAACCAGTAAAATTAGAAGAGTACTTCGCTGCAGGTGCAGGCGAACTGGAGAATAGACTTGACCGTATATCCTGTATTTTTGAGAGTCTGTAGTCACGTACAGTAAGTCCCACCTCGTCCGTGACTACAAGCCATCCAAAAGCAGGAGGTCACTTCTAAGAAGCACCTTAATATCGGATGATCAGGTGATCATTGTTCACTTTGCTTCATCACATAGATTCGAATCCATCATCCGAGAGATACACGCGTCCGACATATAACATCATCGACATTATTTGTTTGTTACTCGCGAGACCTAAGGACAGTCAGCGACTAATATCCTAATGATGGAGACCTTCTCAGCTATGCTACGTCGTCCTGTACAAGACTCACCATTCTCAGAAGCGTAGAATAAAATTCCAAGTCCCTGACAATGCACGTCACAAGCACTGCTTGAGGAAGAAGCTGGAAGAAGCCGGCGGAAATGCGGAGAGTGTGGCTATGCAGAGCCACCACTTCCACACTAGGAGAAGCTTCGAGCTGCGCACTCACACACCTTGTACAGGCCACAGCCCCTCATTCGTCACCCATAGGTATGTATTGACTCAGTATCTGTATAAATATGAAGGGAGATTCGAACTTCCTCTAAACAAGCAATCTCCTAGGGCCGCTCAGTCAACATGAACAGCAACAAACTAGCCATGTCTCGCGCCCTCGGCGCCGCTTTCTTGAATCACCAGGTCGAACAGCTCGAAAAGACAGTCACCTCCGGCCCTGCAACTAACTCCAACAACTGGCGGGAACGCAAGCGTTCGCCGCATGAGCACATTGATCGCGGCATTACCCCTACCGGACGAGGGAAGCGCCCTCTTGTTCCGGGTGCGGGGAAGCGTGGCGGGGAGACCGAGAGACCGAAGACGAGGGACGGGGAGAGGTGGGACAAGGATGCAGACATTGTGGTAGTTGATGCCAGCGTTCTCATCCACTGCATTGGCCAGTTCAAGCGGTGGTGCAGGGACGACCGGCAGGAGATAGTCATCGTCCCCCTCGAAGGCTCGTCATTAGTCCATATATCTACCTGCTCTACCCCCTTACACCAGAAGCAGCCTTGAACACCCTCGATCTCCTGAAGAAGGGTACTTCCCCGCTCGCCCAGCGTGCTCGCGCGGCCTCCCGCATTCTTGAGGCGCAGGTCGGCGTCAACTCTCGGATCCGTGTCCAGCGGGATGACGCCTTCGTGCTGTGGGATGACATTACCTTTACCGGCGACGATCAGGACAAGGACAAGGTTTCTGCTGCTAACACCGGCCTGGGCTCGCCCGAGTGGGTCCGCCGCACTATCTGCTGCGCTCGCTGGGAGGTGAACAGCAGCACGGCCGCCGTGATCTCTGGCGAGAATAACAATACCCTAGCAGATGATAAGAAGATCTCTGACAAAACTCTGCCGGGACCGAAAGTCATCCTCGCCGTCGTCTCCTCCCCCGCACAGCTAACCCTCACCCCCACCGTGCAAACCGACTCCTCTCCCGTTCCCCTCCCGGCACCGCAGAAGCATGAACCGCGCTCTGCTGGGGCCCTCGTCGCGTACTGGGCAAGGAAGGCAGGCATTCAGGTTATGGAAGTTAAGCCCGGCGTCGATGAAGACGAGGGGTCGAGGAAGCGTAACCCGACAACTCCCGCGCATGGTCGTGGTCACCATCATGGTGGCGCCGGGCGTGAGGGGCGAGCTCCTGGTGGCGGTAGGGGAGGGAGAAACTCTCATGAGCGCGGAGCGGGAGGCGGTGGCGGAATGGTCGAGCGACCGCCCACCGTGATGGCGATGATGGAGATGGTCGGCCAGCCGGGCAAGGGCGTCAGAGTGCTTGCGCGGGGAGAAAAATTGGAGCCGGATGCGCCATGATCAATATTGTATGTCTTGTGTTCCTTCTACTCTCCTTCGTGACTCGTGACATCCTGTTCTGCAGGAGGAAATCCAGCAGCACGCTCTGGTGACATACATTTCTAGAAGGAAAGGACGGATGGTCCACACGCCTACGGAGATTCGATGCAACGTAAGTATCGCAGGTACGCCATCTGCAAGCACAAGTCGTCGACCCACATATCGGAAGCAGCAGATTCATAGTCTGAGACTGCCTACGCTACAGATCCGAATCGGCTTCTTTGGCAGTCTTGCACCATGGTTATCGGGCGCGTATTGAAGATACTGTCTCGGACACGCATGAGGTTGTACGGACAGTGACGATCGCAGAGGCTGCCATCGTTCAGCGTGATCTGCGACGTACTTCTTCATTCACTCTTCTATCATTCTTCCACCATGATACTCCTATGCGCCTTTTTCTATGCCATCTTCTTGTCTCTTGTGTTTGCCTCCAGCCTGGTTCTTCATTATCTCATGTATGGATTCATAAACTGGTCATATAGACTTCTTGACCGCCATCGAGGTTCGTGAGCGCGGTGCGCACCGTCAGACTTAGGGCAAAGACCGTGAATTACACAAGTATTATGTACCACCCCGAGACCTAGGTATAGGTATAAATAGCGAGAGAGTGTATATATCGACAGCACAATTGTCCCAATAGATCCAAAACCCCAAATCAAAGTAAAAGAGCAAATCCCCCAAAAACAACACCCGCGGCCGCAACAGCCGCAGGAACTCCGACCTTCACACTTCCGCTCTTTGCAAATGGATTAATATCGCTACTCGTGGTCGAAGAGCCCAGCGCAGTGCCGGTGTTCGTGCCGGCAGCAGGGCTGGTGACGGTATTGGTTGCACTCTCAGAAGAATGCGTGCTTGTACCAACGAAGGTGATCTGTGGGGTGGAGGAGGAGGCGGAGGCGATGGTGGTTGGGGAGGCCGCGGAAGTGATGGTGGTTTGGGAGGCTCCGGAGACATACGAAGGGGTGACTTGGAGCGTGGCGACGGGGGAGCCACCTTGTGCGCATGTGGACTCGAAGTCTAGGGAAACGTGGGGTTAGACGTCGTTATGTCCATTTTCATCACTCGCTGGACGTACTATCTAGGATAGACTGAGCCTGCGCGACCAGACTCGAGGACGGGTCCGTGCCGTCGGAGCCCAAGATGCAGTCCACGCAAGATGCGAGGGCCTGGTTATTGGACGCTGTGCACATGCACGCAACGGTCGTGCATGCCTGGATAATTGGGTGAGTTACAGATTAAAGGCGATTCTTAGGAGTGACTTACGTTAATCGTGTCCAGGATGTTGCTACATGTGGATTGGCACTGGGGAGGGTACTGAGAAGGGTCCACCTGGCGGAGGAAGAGTCCTGGAGCACTAGCACTGATCGAGGTGGCTGGAGAACAATCATCAGGACATGGTGACAATGAGATTTACAAGATGAATGTGGCGTACCTGCACTTGAGACGGCAGCAGCGAGAACAGCGAACAGGATACAAACGGCGTGCATCGTTATCGTCTCGCGCTGAAAGCCTCAGACAAGGTGGACAGGGAGGGGGTTGACGGCCTGTGGGGAACCGACTGGATCATGGCAAGACCTTGTTTAGCTTTTATTGCATACATTAGCGCCCTGTCAGAATCCACGCTGTGTGCCAAGCTATATCTGTCACTCAAAACGCTTGTACAGGGGATTACCACGGATCATTCATGAAATGAACCTACCAGCGGACGTGCCTGGCACGGGTAGTATAATAAATCTTCTTTTGACTCACGCGTACCCCTGTGTAGCGACCCGTCTTGACAGATCTTCCGGAGAACTTCGTGGCGGTTTTCACCAAACTGGCTGCCTTGTGTAGCGCCCATGCGTGCCTTGTGGCATTCAGAATATTTGTTCGCACACGCGCTTAAGTCAAATTTTAATAAACATTTCCCATCTGTGCACCAGGCAGCGTTAGCATTCTAACTTCTGCATTGAACGGACTTCGGTTTATGTCGAAGTCTGTCAGAGGTATGTTTTCTCCAGCAATTTGGACCTAGGGTATCGACGATTCGATGTAGCTCATGTCAAGCCACACCGCCTCCGATTGACCAGCCGTTGGACTTGTCATATTATCACACTGCAATTGCTCAGCGCTCAGCGCTCAAGGCTATGCTGATGAGCTGTGCTTGGTGATGTATTATCCTCTAATGAAAATACACGGGAATGAGGAGGTGATGTTCATCCTGACTCCTGAGCCCGAAGTAATTCAATATTGCCCGCGTCAAAAATTTCAGAAAGAACTGAAATATTCCGCCGTGTCAATGGGGGTTGCTTTTGTCCACTCAGATTTCTCGTCCAACATCACTGTTCGTCATTTGGATCAGCGCTCTGGCGGCGTTTCCTCACAACTTGATATCCTATTCTTACCGCTGGTCATTCCATACTATTAGAGGATTCACTCCTAGGGATCAATTTATTGCGCCTACATGATGCACAATGCTAGCACCTGTCTGATAGCGTCACGTTGGACCGAGCTGATCCAGCCCAGCAATATACTCACCGCACAAATAGTTTGCAACCAACAAAATGTATTGAACGTCAGCATCCTGTCTGCCACCTGCACCCGCACCCAGATCTCCTTCCAATGTCCTCACCCGGGGCCAGCTGTGCGATGTACCTATCAAACGCTGTGCAGTAATAGTAGCATCAGTAACGGCGTGTCTTCTCTCAACTCAAACACCCGAGCCAAGAAATGCGGAGCGCTCGGCATGCGGACGCTTATGAGGTCGACAGGAGCTGGCCCAGTAACCTGTGTGCGTCTTCGAGGTCGACCCACGTGCTGAACGCTAGTGGACGTGCGGGATTATGTTGAGGTCGCAGTCGAATCCAGGGATAGCCAGCGTGAAGTGCCTGAGACGAAGACACGATACTTCTGGGAGGACGCTGACGACAAGACGGCCATTAGGACGGTCTGCGGGTGTGAGGATGAGACTTTCGCTTGTATCAAGAAATGGCCTAGAGGACGTCTTTCACTGCAGACGTCAGTAGCTTATAACAACAGCGTTGCAACAGTGGAAGTCACACACAGGTTGTGCAGTCCGGTGCGACTTGTATCACTTACCATGAGAACGTGGCGAAAGTTGTTCCTGGATTTGTTTGAGGGTGCATTCTAGCCTGAGGCTCGCAGGCTTCCATACGTGGTGGGCCCGAAATAACGACCGTGTTGAACCTGTGCGGCTCCATTGACAGCCAACGATAAAAAATTCATCATTGTGTAATCCGCTGATAGACGTCTCGCAGTATAGTGCGTCCTGTGCCGGTAGCTAAGAACACATGACGCAGGCCCGTCTTCGACCTGTCCGAAGTGGTCTATGTCAGATGCCCTGCGCGCTGGATGGAACGGTGAAGCTCTGGTGAGGGTCGCATAGAGACGGCACAGCCTAGGAATAAGTTCCAGAAATCGTCGCAGATGTCCTAAGGAGTTGAGGGTATACGTAGAAAAAGCAACCCAGGGAACTTGCAACGAGGGCATTTTGAAGTTCAATGTCAGCATCCCGACTCCCTAGGCCAGGATGAGTCGATTGGAATACGAAGTAACAAGAGACGGTAACGAAGAAAGGAAGCATTTCAGTGTTCGCCGGACGAATTTGTACGATTCAAGAGTCCAATACAGCCTAGGTTAAAAGCTTTAAAGGTGTACCTGAAAAGGCTGAGAGAAAGAGGCTGAGAGAGAGCCACAAACAGAGGCAAAGAGATCCAGCTCGTTCTTGAAGACACGCTCGGTGCGCAGGACATAAAGTGTATTGAAATCTGCTGAAATCAGGCTTCCTGTGAAGGAATTGCACTCGGCGGCACTTGGTACTACCGGCGGTCTTGCTGTATCCGACCTCTGCAGTCTTCTAGGGAACTTCTTCGCACAAAAACCACCGTTAACGTGTCTCGAGCTACAGCTACCGAAGACTATGACTGCAAACTTGAACGAGTTGTTGGAGGGGAAGATTGTTCGTATCTCATTCGTCGCATTGGTCTGAATGGATGCTGAGAGTTTGCAAAACACCAGGACTTTGAGGGCCAAAAGCTGGTGGACAACATAACACGAATTGCCCTAGTTGTGCTATCCGTGAGTATAGCACTTTTAGCCTCTCTTCCACTCGTCTAAGCACTGTCTAGATCATTTCGTTCATTGTTGGGTTTGCTCTTCAGTCCTTACAAGTGACCTTTGGGCTGTTCTCTCTCGGGACGGTGATACTGGCTCTGGTGTGTTAACCCCACCTTGATCAGAGTGAAGTGACACTTAAATATAATCTTCACTGTGTGAACAGTCAGTCTTACCCCCTTGGCCCGTGTACAACTCTCATCCTGTTTCGTGGTTGGCTACCCTGCCCGGTTCATCTCCCAAGGCAAAGAGCTAGGTCTCCGCACTCGTCTACCGCCTTTTGCATGTATTTTGTCTAGTGTGTCTTTCATCATAATTTATTGCGTCGGAACTCTACGTAACGGGTAGTGTTCTGAATTTGATCGAGCGGATGGCCACCTCAACATCAGTCTTTATTTCAATTATTGTCCACCTCACCCGGTAATCGTCAGCCAGCTCGACATGTCAGCCGCCGAGGACGAGGATAAGTGCCCGCCATAACTCGAACGCTGGCCAATAGTCCCTCCAGGATGATAAGGCGCAAATTCGCCTCAGCTCCGTTCCTAGGCTCAGGACTCTTATTTGTCGCTGTGTCAGCGCAGCCTGAAGGTCCTCACATATCTGCAGCACTCAACATATCCGCCAGCGCGGAAGTTAGTCTGCTCGCCGGAGCTGGAGTCCTCCGTCAAGCTGGTGCTATACGACAAGTCGACCCTTCGACGGAAACATCGTCAAGCTATGATTACTGGTGGCCCTACCCTGCAGCAGGCGCGACTACGACCACACCTGTGTCCCTTGGAATCTCCACTGGCTCCGTTCTTCTGACCACCACTCCCCTTGGACCGGCCGTGACCATCGCTCTCCCTTCTCTGTCTTCCTCTCTCTCGTCTTATCAAACAGCTGCTCTCGTCTCATCGCCTACCCCTCTCTCATCCTCCTCTTCCTCCTCCTCCTCCTCCTCCTCCTCACCTTCAGGATCTTCCAACATTACTACCATAACTGCTCTTCCACCATCCTCGACGCCAACCACCCACCAACGCCAAAATTTCCATATCAATCCTATCTACCTTGTCCCGGTGTTCGCCTTCGCCGGGATTTGCATGGGGGCGCTGTGTGCGTGGTGCTGCTGTGGGAGGCGTAAGAAGCGAGGGAAAGAGGAGGAATGCGTGTCGGGGCCGCGGTATGTCCCCGCTCAGGGTGATGAGATCCAAGCGCTGGAGGCGGAGAAGACGGAGATGGAGAGAGGGCAGACGAGATGCAGCGAGTCTGAGACTAGGACTCCATTCTCGTGGCCTACGTTGGGAGACTACGAATACGAACGGGGGCGGATGTTCGACCACGAAGAAGAGGACGAGGGTGTGGAAGCGGAAGATATGCAGGAGCCCGAACCTATCGAAGCGAGCATCAGCGAAGAGCCTCCTCAACTTCCGGACATACGAGCCACGACCCCCTACTCACTGTCCCTTTTAAGCCCGGACTCCGAGGAGACCCCAGTAGCCGAACCATATGGGCCCATGCGTCAGAAGTCTGTTGGGCGGTTATTGCTGTCCCGTATCATGGGCAGTACCAGTATTCGACGAACGCCGTCTGGGAAAAGTACCCGCCGCTCTGCATCGGGTAGGACGACGATCAAGGAAGTCAGGTCTGGCAGGGCGCGCGTACCGAATACGCCTGAGCTTGAGGAGGGTTGGTCGCTCGTGTGCAGTCCTGTGTCGCCGGAATATGGAGAGATTGAGGCGGAGAGCCCGCTGAAGCGCGGGCGGACGGAGCTGGTGAGGACGAGAAAGAGCCCCAAGAGTTTGAGGAGTCTGAGTATGCGCCAGACGCATAAGAGGGCGGATTCTGATTTTTCGGTTGACGTTATGCGCACACCAACTAGGATGGACCGAACGAGCCAAGCTACGTTGATGGAGGGTACTTCGAGTCAAGAGAGAGATCCGACTGTTTGGCGTCCAGGTGCTGGGTTCAAGATTGTCCAGGAGGATCCAGACCACTGGGAGGACGTGCCACTTCAAGCTGCGGCGAGCCCACCAGAGAAGAAAGACGAGAAGGACGCTGGGGGATCGTGGATACGGAACATCGCGGTGGAAGTATCGAAGTCGCTAGCACTAGCAACACCCACTCGCACGATCTTGATGGCTGCCACTCCCAGTCGCACGACTTCGTGGTCTTCGGAAAATGACGAAGAGGACAAGTACTCACCCATCCCTATCCGGACGAAGAGGGAAAGTAAGTCTCCGAGGTCCAGGCCAGGTTCGCCGCCTTCGTTCGCTGCATCTCCTTCCGCGTCGAGGAGGACTCCTCAAAGAACTCCTACAATGTCCCGCAATAAGATGGTTACAAGGCTCGACACTCTCCTTCCTCCCACTCCTGTGGTCCTGACTTCTCCACCTCTGGAGTCGCAGCTATTATTTGGCAACTCCTCCTTGAAGAACACGAGTCACATTGGACACGCCGACTTCCATTCACCCCGTCGGTCCACCACAAAGAAGCTCTATACCGTGAAGAAAGCTCCCGCCTTGCCGTTCCCTTCTATAGATGATGATTCGCCATATCGCCCCCGGCTCACGAAGACGACTACCAGAACCGCAACAGTTTTGAGCCCGACGGGTCATTCACCCCCGGTCCTCCGACGCCCGACTTCGCCTAGCGAAAGGTATATGGCTAGACACGGCGCTTTGAACAAGGTGGACGAGATTTTAAGCAAGAGTTGGAGTCAGCGGGGGATGCTCGGGGTTATACCGCAGAGCCCGACCATGTTCGGTGCTATTCATTCTGCTGGAGTCGACGAGGAGCAGAGTGGGATTGAGCAGAGGTTATTTAGCTAAGTAGCGTCAGTTCTTGTGTAAATTGATCTTTGTTCCATCTCCAACGAGGTCTTCGTAGACAGAATCACGCTAAGTGAATGATTGATGACATTACCACGATGCAGGACGAGGAGAGATGAGTGCTTGTATGGATACATGATGCTAGAAATTAGGCATGCTCGTGTCCGAACTAACTATGTCTAAATTCCTATCCTATAACAAAGCTAAAAGTCGATAACAAATAGTAAGGGGTTTTGATGAAAGCAAGATATCCTGAAATGAAGAAATAAAATGACGTTATCATGAAAATGCGCGCCTTCCCTCGAACCATGACGATCACAACCACTGACGAAAGGGTATTGCTAGTTTTTGTGTTTTTCCTTTCCTGACTGTGCTAGGAATACCCAGCCGAACGTCCTGACCTCCTCTGTGTTCTGCCCGAAGTAACGGTCCGTTTCGAAGGCCCAGTGGATGGAGCCCACGATCCAGTCACGCAAGCCGTGCACGTATACCCGCACGTCCTCGTCGATACGCGCATCGCCCCATGATGGCAGCATGCGTTCGTTGTCGACAAACGTTTCAATATATTCCTTGACCAAGTTTCCGGCGTAATTCACAGCACCTTGCAAAGCCAAGTGCCGTTCCTCCATAAGAATAGACACCAGGTTGTGTTGATCACCACGTCCTTGGTCTACACTGTATGAGAAGATATCCTATCATCATGTTGTTGAGCTCTATGGTAATGAGACCGAGACGTAGATGCACCACTCACAGTTGACCAGGATACGATGTCAATTGCATTTTGTCTGAGCTCTTGCATAATGGGATCGTCGAACACATACTCCGGCAACTTGAGACCCTCGGCGTACTCGATCAGGTCGAATGCCATTTCCAGACCAGATGAATACCGGCGGAGCTCAATATACGACTCCAGGTCGGGGACGGCGTTATGTTGCCTATCTCGAGCGATTTGGGCCTGCGCTTCATGGAAGCCATGCAAGTGCTCTTGGAAGCGCGCATGCCAATAGGGGTTGCGGAAATATAAAAGCCTCTGCCACAATCTATGACAGACCCTCAGTACACGACACAGATGTGCATTGGAAACACTCACTGCGAAGAGAGTTGCATCGATTTCGTCGAGAAGATCAGCAGACTCATGAAATCCGTGATAAAGCGTAGCTGGCCTAGATCGCAGGTAGGATAGCAGGTGGCGGCGAGCAAGCCAAGCTTGGCCCCCCGAAGTCCTGGTTTCTGGTTCCGGTGCATGAAACCGTTATCCATAATCCAGCACTCGGACAAGGTCGTTGCATTCCTGCAACGAGGATTCACTCGCAGCTCGAAATGTGGTTGGCAGAAAGACCGAAGGTCAGGAAGTTGGAAACTGTTGACCATGGGCGGCATGTAGATATATGAGAAATCTCAGAGTCTTCAGAGTCGTGTCAAAGAGGCGTAAGTAACAGAGAATTAATAATAATCAGAGGCTGGCGGTCATAATTAGAGGGAGATTTTATTGTTAAGTCGAGATAGAGGAAGGAGGAGAAGGAGGCGGCAGTACCGGCATTTGAGGCGGCATTTATGAGTGTCGGGTCACAAGACGTAAATTGTCTTTTGTTCTACGCGTGTCAGCCGCCCTTGCACCACAGCACGTAAACGCCGCACCCAAACACGGAGCTTCGAGTCATCCAACAAAAGCAGTGAGGGAACAGTGTCCAATGATGTCTATAATTACGCGGATCGCAGTATACAATAACTCTTGATGCTTCTTATCCACAAGGTCCAAGTCTGATGGAATTAACTCATACCTCGGAAGATATCTGAGACACGCCTCACAATCCTGACCACACCAATGCCATATCCAACCAGCAGCGCAAGATCCACAGCGACCAGTTGGGCTGCAGCGCTCATGAACCTGGGTGCAAATATCTTCCATACCATCAAGTGTCTCCGCAACCACGCCGCGCTTACAGCGCTGCCCAAAAGGAGTGTCCCAAAGCACACCATCATCGCCAGACACATTCGGACGGTGTTATTCACCGCAATCCTTCGTGCGTCGGGCTGGGGCAACGGAGGCAAATTCCACAGGCCCAATAGTGGTCCAGCAAGGGCCAATAAGAATTGCGGTCCGAACGTGTTCAGGGCAACCGTTCCCGGAGAAAAGGGGTACGTCAAGGTCGAACTGAGCACAAACGCAGTCTTCCATTGGATGGATGGTATAGTTGATTGATGGCCAGTCGCGTGGAATGTGTGAATGGCGAGCAAATACAGGGGCACAATGTCAGAAAACTGCAATGGCGCGCTGACCTTCTCCAAATCGAGCACAATGCTCGGCCGCGCAGATGCAAACGCTGCTGTAAGGCCTTTGGCATCCCGGACGCTGTCAACGACTTCCAAGTATGCTAATAAAGCCAAAGTGGCCAATAAGAGCATAACTTGGCCTGTCAGTTGCGTCACCACGAATAGAAGACCCAGAAAGATCATCCAGAATACGAAATACGGCGACCCAAAGGCGTTTGCAAAGCCTAACACGGTCACCTGTTTATTTTTGGTTTCAGCCTTGCCCTCGTGAGGCCCCTCAGATCCGGCGGTCGTGTCCACGCGGATGCACAAGGGAATCAGCCACCAAAGAGACAGGCCTCCAAGCAGAACACCTCCCATGGCGCTCCGGGCCAATAGTGTTCTGACGCCCCGCAGGAGCGGCGACCACTTATTGCCCAGAACCTCGACCGAGTCCACCCACTCCAATATCCAATAGCCGTTCCCGGCCAGTAATACCGCCGGGAGCATCCATGGCAGTAAGAACGACGCGACTCCATTGTCAGACTTTGAAATCGCGAGGAATCTCTTGCATATCCAAGGTAATACAATGGATATCGGTACCACCAGCGCTAACACCAGCGTCGGGGGCGAGGGCAGGGAGGCGGAAGAAAAGAAGGTAACATGGCAATACGGATGCTGTTCCTCCCTGCACACGGTACTTATAGCCATGAGTCGGACGCAGAGGGCGAAAAGCGCGGTGAACCCAAGGATTCGGCGTCGCAGTCGCGAGGTCGGCGCTCTAACTCCTGCCCCGATGAGCGGGACCAACGAGGAGATAAGGAGGTACAAGACGATGTGGTCTTCCCAGACGGTGAAGGAATTCGAGAAGAATGCAAGGGTGTGCAGGATCAGTGGTACTGGGATCGACTTCAAGAGAGAGAATGCGAGGGAGAAAGACGGTCGAGTGAAGGCAACGACCGCGATGCATGACATGAGGGGGGCATCGAAAAGCATCCAATTGAGAGCATCAATTTCAGGCACAACTTTGTACAGCCCTAGGTAGCCGATAACACCCAAGATGGACCCTACGGCCAGACCTCGCAGACAGATAGTCAAGAGTTTGTCCACAGATTCATCATAGCTGTCCTGTATCCTTGCTAACCACGAATACAAAGCCCAGGGAGCAATCACGCCCAACACAAGCAAGGCGAGACCCAGACCCATGAAAAGTTTGTTAAATTGCGCCCACAATAATCGGCAGCTACTGAGCGCAAGACGAGAATATTCCTTGAGCGCGAGTACTCGTCCCTCCTGATCCGCTGACTTTGCGACAGACCATTGGTCACGCAGGACAGGCCAGACTGTGTCCAGTTCTCCTCCGGAGGAACTGGAGCGATAAGTATTCAGATATGTTTCAATCTGTGCTGCGTTAAGCTCCAAAGCACGAGTATAGAGACTTCCTTGGGTGTCCCGCCAGAACAGTTCAGGAATGACAGTACCCAGATTGTTGAAGGGAATTGGCAAGCCCAGGAGAAGAGAAAGTGAAGGAACAAGGTCAATTTGTTGTATCCCGCGATGCGGTTCAGTCATGCGAGGGAAGGCTCCTGGTTCAAGCAGATACTGGGGTAGCATAGAGCTGGGGTTGGACAGAATTGGACCTTTGCTATATATCCAGACACCGCACGATGTCTCGAGTTCGCTGTCCCCTCCATGATCGCCTTTGCGGTCCATTCCATGGTCACCGAGGAGTACTAAAAGCGTGTCTTCATCTAGCCGATCTACTACACGAGTAAGGACCTCATTCATCTGCGCCAATTTGGCCTTCATTGTAGGATGATCTGGGCCGAGTCGATGACCTGCATGATCCACTCCGAGGAAGTGACCGATAATGAAATCCCAGGAAGCTGGTTTGTCAAGGAGGGGAAACAGATGTCGGATGACTCCCTCGTCTACAGTGTGGAGGTCTTCGACATTGAAAGAGTCATAAGGAAATGTCATGTTCGGCTCGAACGAGTCGGGAAAGACCATAGTCCACGTATCATCACCCATAAACGCGATCTGGCTCTCCACGTTCATGAACTGTCCGTATCCAGGACGTTAGCAATTAAACACTCGCCTTCTTCCCCGCCGCCCGCAATTGGTGGATGATGGAGTCTTCGTCAATAGAGGAAGCACCAAAATTCGACCCCATATCAATGAAGGTTGGTAAAGACCCTGTGGTCAGACCCTTGATACGTTGCAAAGTGGTCGTCGGAGGGTCGGAAAACGCGTTGAACAAGAACGACTTGCCGGGATTCGCAGCCGTGAGCTCGCGAGGGAGAGTAAGGACATCATGATGGAAGGGTGAAGGAGGGTTGGGGGGTTCTGGGGTTAGGAAATCGTATCGTAATGCGTCGATTATGAGAACGACGGCTTTTTTGTGTGTTGGAGGGATTGTGCATGAGCCATCAAGGCATTGTGTAACGTCGGAGAGCGAGAGACGAGAAAGCAGAAAACCTTGGATAAACAGATATATCCCAGCCAAGTGAACGAAGGATACCCAGACCAGAAGCCCCAGTCCTTTCAGCAACATTGTTACCGACAACCGAGGACTATCCCGCCTTATAGAGTTGCACCCTGCAGCTGGCAGCTACGGACAGAACATTAGACGTCTTCCACAAACACGCGCGGGACCACCTACACCAGGAAAATGTTCATTTGGCCTCACCTCGCGACTAGCAAGGTCTCTGGCCTGTCAGAACGAAATTCATCTTTCTACAGCTATTTGTCTTTATTTTTTATTGACCGATTTTGGTAACTCGCGCCACAGTGGCAGTTCCTTCGACTCAGTCGACTCATCCATCCATCCGTCTATAGAAGTTGCATCTGCTGTAGTTTGGGGTGAATTGGGAAATATTAACAGAGGTGGTCGAGCTTCAAGCGCTGGTGACTCCTTTTTTGGTACGGTGGTTGGGAGAAATCTCAATTTCTGTATCGTTTTGTCCTTAGCTTGAATCGTCATCACGACGTGGAGACCGGATCGCTCCTGACAAAGGCACATAGTACGATGGTGGTAAGTTCGTAGGGTCGTGACCATCCTCTCCAGTGCCCCAATCGCGCTACGAGAGGCTGGCTACGACCCTAGCAAGCTCGAGTGTACAAATGTAGGAAGAGGACAACGGGCGACAAAGCACAACGCCACAAAATCCTAGACGCAAATGAGCCTTCCAATACATCCTGTCTATAGAGCGATAAAACTACAATACGAGATCGTGGAGCGAAGATGACGAAAGAAAACAACGACAACAATACCACCCTGTTAAAAGTACAAGATTACACCTGCTACACAAGAGAGCAAAACACAACCATTTCATACAGATCGAACAGCAACTGTTCTTCTAACCGATGGGTACAGGAGCCGCATTCATATGAGACACGCCATTGATGTAACCGTTGAGATCAACGTTGTGGGCATGACCCATCATTTCGTTGACTCCATTGGCCATCGGCGGATTGCTGGACCACGAAAACCTGACCAGGAGCAAACCGAAGGAAAACGTTCACGTCAGCCAACTAGTACAACGTGGCGGTTCAAATACCCTGGCATCATCATATTGTCCCACCACGCCGGATTTTTGATAGCGCGCATCGTCGCCAGCATCTCTTGTTCGAATCCGCCATTGAGGTCGCTCATGCCGAACATAGACGAGTCGAATCCGCCCACATCAATGGGACCGGTGCCTTGAGCGTATGTGGTTTCCGGTTCATAGACAGGTGTGAGCGGCCTCGCTTCGCGGCCCGCCACACCCCTTGCGTGGGTGCCATCCTGATAACCAGGCTGTGGTGGCGCAACCGAGAAGACCTGGCTCGTTGCCGTAGAACCCGGAGGAATGGCGAATCCAGCAGACGTGCTGACATTGCCTGACGTAGGCGGCTGGTAGATTTGCAGACGGCCGCTAGTGGCTCCATCCCGGCGGTGTCTCTGCAAGAGACCGGCCAAGAAACGAGCGTAGAGTTTAGGCGTGTGTCGGTCGTCAATAGCGATTTCAGGCGAACTCTGGATTTGTATGAGACGAGCGATCAAGTCAAATATCTGCGTTTCAGACTCAGGCGTCAAGAGATTTGCAAATTCGGGGCGAAGGAGCTGAGGTACCCAGGGTAAGCGTCTCATTTCGGTAGAGCCAGTGATGCCACATACCTTGAGAAGGAACGCAGAGGCAAAAGCAGCGAAGACAAAGTACCCTGACAGCATGTTTTATGAGTCTCCGCAACGGTTCCGCAAGTAACAAACTTACCATCAGGAGAATATTTCATATAACCGCTCGGAGCGAGGTCCTCGATCATCATTCTCACCACGTTCTTGGCCGATTCGAAGCACTGCAATCCAATAACGCTAAATGTCTTGAAAACGATGTACCAGGCCAGCTGCACTTACCTTAGAAAAGAATAGCTGATCACTCAGCTCAATACCCCTCTCAAAGGCTTGCTGGAACCCGAAGGAGTACATAACCAGTCGAGAATAATTCACAAGACTGGAAAAATGAGCGGGCGACATCGGCAAGGCTACATTTGCAACTTACAAAGGCGCAAGAGCAACGCGGATGCTGCATCCCGGATCTGCGGCCCAGAAGTTAGACACGCGATGCATGAATACATGACAACTGACCAGTTGCGTCAGAATCTTCACGGAATCGCCGGGTCCATTCTGCATGGAAGTCCTCGAGTTTCCGGTCAAAGGCCAGTGTAACCTCCCGGAAGTCAATGTTCTAGGAGCTGTCAGTATTGCGGAAATAGGTGGCAGATGTGTACCTGCATCTTACCTTGTTAAGACCCGTAGGGTTATCCGGATCAGAGTAGATGGCCTCGTGGAACTCGGCTACGATCCGAAGGAGAGTAGAATAGGCACAAATATGGATATCATACTTGCGGAGATCATATGGAGACGTCAGCAACTATACGAGCCACGCCTGGAACGGATCATACCTTGTCACTGTAGGGAGACGACTTGTACCAGTCTTTACAATGCCGGGTGATGCTGCAGTGGAACATTAGCATATGGCATATGGTGAACTGCAATTACCCACTAGTCCTCCTTAATCGTCGACGGTTTTCCAAACTGAGTCGCCACAGATCGGTCAAGATTGAAGCAGATCATCCAGGTCCTGGTGCGGTTTAACACTTCCCGCGCAGCCTTCTCGGTGGTAGATTTCACCGCAGACACTTGATGCAGGTTAAGATCCGTGGCCAACCTATATTGAAAGCGTCACAACCATCGTACGACACTCGAGTTCAGTCAATTTACATACCTAATCGCCAGACCCGTATAGAGCCAACTGCGGTCCTCTTCCCAGCGCTTAGCCGGGACGGCGTAGTAACTCATGAGCAGATAAGCCTGACACAATTCGACAGACTTCCATCCGTTAATCAGGGCGTTCGCAGCTTCACTCTTCGCAAAATGCATGGCGATGGCATAAATTTCGGACTTCTCAGGATAAAATCGTGAAGAGATTGCACAGACTGATAAGAACAGTTAGACAAGCGCCAGCGCGCTTCCAAAGAGACACGTTACTCACTGACGGTGAACAAGAAGGGACATCTCGCAAACGTCGTGCTCGGAGTGTGCAGTAGAGGGTTGAGGAGGGACAGGAATGGCTATATTGCGATCTTCAGTTTCCAAAAATGTATAAGAGACAATGTACACACGTTAATCTTGGTATAGAAGCTGACAAGAATAAGTCAGTGCTATTCGGCTGAGTGTAAGATAAATCATACATATCAAATAGTTTCTCCACGTCCTGCGGCGTGACTAGTCCGTGCACCAAGATCTCCGGAGGACTGTGCTGCTCAATAAGAGTAGCTCGAATAGCGAGGTCGCTAGCCGGCCCGGGCATGAAGTATGTTTCATTGGCGACACCCTGGAGAGTAAGGTCATGAAGTGCCTGTGGCCGCAGCCGAGTGGAAATACATACCACGTTATCGTCGTCAAGAATTTCTTCCCTTTCCTTGGCTGTCAGTTGGGCTTTACTCTTGCTCTTGGTTTTCTTAGTCGTGTTACTAAGACTCAGGTCAGCAATCAGGCCAAGAGGAACGGCCGTATCAGGCAGCGTTGCGGGACCAGTGGTGTCGTCATCATCGTCTTGTGCAGGCCGTTGAATCTCTTCCTGATCGTCGTCAGAATCAGACCCTTGTTCATCACCTGCCTCTTTCTGACGAGATGCCAAGCTGAAAGCAGCGGGACCACCTTTGCCCCCTGCCGTCCGGACAGACTCTTGCAGCCGGTCCAACCAAGCGATGACGTCTTGGTTGTTCTTGTCCGACGGCGAGGTAGCCATACGATAGGATGCGATCGACAACGGTGTTGCCAAGTAAGGGTTATGAAGCTGATACAAAGTGTTAGATCACCGCCGGCTGTCAAGATCCATACGGAACAATATGACCAACCTGCTTGAGTAGCGACTCAATGATAGCATCCTTCTGGCGGATCTGAGCCAAGAGGTATTCCCGTTTGCTAAAAACCAAAGAATAAGACGATGAGCTCTCGTCTGATGCGCAGGAGAGGGATGAGATAGAACGCGTCGGCGATGACGATCGCGGAAGTGCCGACATCGCGAAGAGGGAGTGCCGGTGACGCAGTATTGCAAACTGTGGCGTACTTAAATGTGTCCATCCAGGAACACAGCAACCACAGCAACCCAACACAGGGCAGGTTATTGAAGACGTGACTTACTTAGGCGCTGTTCTGGGCTTCCTTCCCTCCACTACGCATTGATGTCCCCCGGACTTGCATCTCTTGCACACATTCTCGTTTTTCGGGAAGTCACATTTCATCTAATGCGCCCGGCACCCGATCGCGCGTCCAAGCAGGGTAGTGTAACGTTGACACAGGCGAAAAGTACCCGCCGGAGGTAGAAAGAACGGATCGCGGGGATAGAAGCGAATGGCCGTCCATGACCCAGCCCAAATCGGAATAAATCAGCGAATAACAAACATGAATGTGAGGTCAGATGGCAGCGAAAAGGTAGGTCCGGAACACCAAAAAGGAAAGGTGGGATAAACTGTGAGTACGAGACGCTGATGGCGGGAAGACAAGGCTCGTACCTTCAGCTTCTTGCAATGCGTGCAAGCGCCAGGCCTATACAATTCCAAGGAGATTCCATCGTCAGTGAGTTCACGAGATAGGGGTGACAGCGAATCGAAAAGGTGAAGAGGGGCACATTGGCGAGGGAGGGCATCCGGCGCCAGAGTAACCCCGACTCTAGATGAGAAACGCCCGGGGCGGTGCAGCCCGCCTCTACAAGCGAGGCCAAAGCAGTGCGCAGTATTATGAATAGATCAAGTCGAGCCCGCCCCTCATCGAGAGAATATGGAGCTCGGCTGGAAAATTGCTGCATGGCGGAAGATGGGGCGCGTAAAATAGCAACTACTGCCCCTAAACGTCCATGTAGCAAATTTACTGGCCATGTCCAAAACATGGACTTTAGCTAGCGAACCTGCGATACTCTCGAAGAACCGATAACGAGCCGAACATGGACACGAGGCAGAGTGCCAGCAAACACTTGTAGGCACGAGTCCAAGGAGCCACTCCATTAATGGTGACCAAGAGCAACTCTATGATTGATCTTCGGTTGGGAAAACTCGGAGTATTGGCTTCCGTTACATTCCTCGGCCTCTGAATGACCTCTGGAAAACAAATGGCGCAGCGATATCCATTGTTGGACGGGGTGTCACACCAACCGATCTGACGCTGAATGTGGATCCCTCCTACACACACCACAACTGCGGTCTGAACGGAAGTTCACAAAGAGTGGCCATCCACCGCTGTCGCTGAATGGGAGAGCACACAATTTGAGAAATAAAGATATCCCAGCCTCTGGCCGAGATCCGCGCATATTCCGCCCTCCGAAAAAAATTGAAGGGAGAGAAGGACTGCGAGACGAATTGAAAAGCCACTTACAATCTTGTTGGCCGTCCAGTAGCTCCTCTTCCACTCTGCGCGCCAATTTCCTCGTCACTTGAGCTATCGCTATCGTCCACAGGTTCGCCGCCCTCTTTGCGAGTGCGCTTCCTGCCTCGCACAGGTGCGGACGGCGCAGAGCCACGCGCCCGCTTCCCTGTCATAGGTCCCGCTCGGGTGCTCTCGCCACCAGGGACACGTGGCGGCGCACCAGTGTTAGTGTTGATCTGGGGCACCTGCTGAGATCGGGCAAACGATTGGCTAGATGTCGAAGTCGAAGTCGATGGTACGCTTTTCCCGGACCGTGAGGACGGCACCGATTGGACACTGTCGTCCACCCAAGTCGACCCCGGGGGTGAAACTGACGACTGGTGCAATTCGGCATAGCTGGAGGACGGCGTGTAGTTTGTGGAAGCTGACATGGGATCAGGAGTATGCTGCGTCGACGGGGTAAAGGAGGCTTGCTGATTCTCCGGCAGACGACTGTACTCGTTCATCTGGAAATAAAATGCGGGCGAGTTGGGAGACCGATTGGGCGTCTGATACTCTGGCTGATACGAGATAGCTCCATAGAGAGTATTGGCCGAGGCGTCACCTGCGGAGGGCGCCCCTTGCACATTCTGCGTTCGCGAGACAACGTTCGGGCCCGTGATCGTCCCCCTCCTCTCGCTTCTGGCTAGGTACGGGTCCTGATCGAAGCCATGGGACGGGGACGGGGCGTAATGTGAGTTCGGTACGTAAGGGTACTGGCTCTGCATCTGAGGACCGGGATGGACAGGCGGGTGCAGTTCACCGCTGTGGGACGGGCCCTGCTGGTAGCTAGGCGCTGTCACCTGGTTGGGAACATTACCACCGTACTGCATCTGTCCCTGGTGGAAGGCGTCGATCCACTGCTGGTAGTTTTGACCCTCGTGGGGTACAGCCTGGTCGGGGTCGTAGAAAGAGGAGGTAGGAGGAATCATCGAACCTGCTGAGCGAGCTGTTTGTTTCGTCACTAAGCGCTCGCCTTAAAGGAGGACGCTGACCTGAAGAATCTGAGGTAGACGAGGGCGACGGCTGTGTCCAGGGTGGGGCGTTATATGAAGTTGTGTCAGCTGTAGGAAGGGTGGAATGGCGCGACTCTGGCAATCCGAGCAAGGCGGACGAGGAAGGCTCTAAGAGAGCATCTGCGGGATTGCTGCGTGAGACGTAGAAACTGTGTTTCAGGGCTGGTCTTTGAATAGTGCTGTCGCCTTCTGCCGGAGTTCGCGCAGTGCGGTTCGACGCCATAGACGCTGAGTCGCCCATCACGAAATTCGCCACACGCACTGCTCAACACACCCAAAAAAGCGTCTCCGGAAATTTCGTCCCTCCGGAAGGATTTAACCAAAGCTGCGCAATTCCTGGATTTATGAACGCTTCGCGAGCGTGGGGCGGCAGGAAGACGGCCGTAAAGTCAAAGTCGAGTGCAGAAGCAATGAAAGGGACAGAGCAGGTGTGTGCCTCTGCGAGGGGGAGGAGGGTCCGGTGCCATGTCCAAGTCTGCCTCCGTCCTAATGAAGAGACCACGTGGTCTCAGTGCACATGGCTCTCGCGTGGCTCCCAGATCCTCGGTTCGATTCGACATCGCCGCTTTGATGTTCGACTCATCGCCGTATTATCTGCATATGGTGTCTAGGTTTAACATGTACAGGTCACGGTGCTTTTAGCATGCGGAAGAACACAGGGCAATGCAACGCGAGGATGAACTAGTGAGCCCTCGAGTCGGAGTCGATGTGCCACAACGAAAGTGTTTCAATCTCGATCGGAAACCTTCAGACAATGTCACATGCTATGGAGAGCCAGATCTCATACGCTCGGATACAACTGCATTACGGTAATGTTGTCATCGGGCGGATTCTTCTCCCTTCCATCTTGCTGATCATGATGCGAGAACTTCCGTCTGCACAGGAATCTCTGTCATCTCAATTGAACCTGTCAAGAATAGTGTCTACCAGCCGCCTCAGGGTACAATCACAAGGAACACTACCGAGCTACAATTCGATGCAATGGCATATCTACAACGCTTGGTAAGTTCCTCCTATGCCTACGTCAGTATTCGACGGTCAATTTGGCGGGACTGAAGTTTCGAGCTGAAAAAAATATATTGTTCATAGTGTGAAGTATCCATCATTCGTAAACTTTTCGGCCTGACTTCCATTGCATGGACACTACTTCGGTTTCGGTACCAGAGCTCTACTGCACCACAAAGACAGGTCGTGAGTAGACTTGCCCTTCGGTATTTCTTTTCCTCACCATTTGTTCCAAAGATACCGTGAAACGATCTGTGGTACAGTTAATATATCACTGATCTCTCTTATAAACAGGTACCAACCCTCATCATCGCAATGCCGTACCCCAGCAACATCTCGCGACTACTCCATTCCCATCTGCGCATGAAAAATTGAACCTTAGCTCCTATGACGAGAAACAAGACCCTGTATACTGGGATCGACCTCAGTCCGATCCAAATATTCAATCTTCATTTCGGCACTCTTACGGGTTGACAGTAGTCTCCGTTGTTTCACCTGGCAACTCCCGACACTAGGAACACACTCTCCCCTCACTGAGAAAATAGACGGAGTGTCCATGTATATACCTGACAACTAGTGCTCCTCTCTGCTTTGATGCTCCCTGTCTGAACCTCCTAACCACCAACACTCTGGCATCGTCTTCTCCGGCTGACCTCAAGGCAAGTCCCGCTACACGTGTTGATCTACCTCCCCACGGCCTTCATAAAACCTGAGTGGCGATGCACCTACCCCACCACCTCACCTATCACAGCGCAACGGAGGATGACGGTATCCGTCATCTCACAGTCTTTCGGACGTAACAACATCACTACACGTTCTCCCGCTCCCACATGCCTATATAATCTATCAACTTTCTCGGCGCAACGTTCAGTATCCATGGTAAGTGCTAGGTCGCGATCAGCGGGAGATGCTAGTCGGCGGTGTTTGCCACTGATTTGTCTTCGTGTTCTTATGGTTTCACCAACCCTAACAGGCAAGTACTATTCCTTACTCCTTGCTCTCGAGCTCTCCTATTCATCGTATTTCTCAGGCACGAGAAACATTGGCAACTATTTTACCTAGATATATCAGACTATTCACCGCAACGCTCCAGATAGGCCCGGACCCGCGAGCGCGCATCTCAGGAGAGGCACTCTAGACTTATCAACGTATCGGACTCCATATCTTCGCGTGCACTCCCAAGACTTACGTTCCTATCACAATCTATGTGTGAGGGGCGATGTCGACGTCTGCTGCGCAGCTTGCCTTGTCTTTCCCTCGACATCTGTTTAGTTCCTGTTTATGGACCCTTCAAGGTACGGCTCCCCCGAGCGCATTGCTGGCTGTTGCCACATGTCTCCAGTCACGGCAAATCCATGTTTGCGGACAGTATATGGACATATGCTCTAATTCATCAATTACGCATCGGTCTGAAATCTTATCGCAAACCACGTCTCCGCGTCCGCCCTCGGATCACGTACCTATCAATGCAATGCACGACTTGCGACCAACACGTATCTCGTCATGTTTATGCTCTCCTTGAAGATGTTCATCGCATGTTTTTGGTAACTCGGCGTTGAAGCATCGATACATCTTCTCATTTACCTCAGGGTCTAGTAGTATAATCCATTTCTGGGGTACCTAGCCGGCTCAGGCATTCTTTTCACTTCTTGCTGTCCCCTTGACCCACTCACATTCTTGGCCAAGGATCTTCGCCAGGGCTTGATGCCCTCGGACCTCACAATAACGCTCCGGTGAATAATCTTATATTCCTCCGGTTCCGATACAAGAGCCCCTGTCGCTCTGCATCATCATTGCTGTTCCTCGAGTCCTCAACCTCCTTGCTTTATTTGTGGCAGACGTGATCCGAGGAGACCCTACGGAGATAATTGTCGAATGTGTATGGTGACCCGACCTCCGTATGTTGTAGCACCTCTTCCCACAATTGGCTAGCGGACATCGATTGTATCCGCGTGAGTTCTCTGTGGAATGTATTCAGTTTCAATTCACATTATTCAGTGCGAGACGTCAGTTTATCATATGATACTCGTCCTTTACATATGTACAAGTGCCGGCACCGCGCCTGCCTGTCCGTACGTCCAAGCGCAGCGGATGTCCTTAAGTGAAAATCTACGGTGCTGCTCTATCAGTACAGATCTCAAACTGAACCGGTTCGACTGCGGGCGGCTATCCGAACTATTCTTATTGCGCGCGCCAGGATCTGCATCTAAGCGCCGCCGATTCAGATTCGCTGAGGGAACGCGGTGCAGGTACCGAGGCAAATGAATAATATCTAGATCTCGCCACCGACATCGGAAGTGATGTCCTTGGCGACATGCACGCAATATGACGCTAGATAGATTACGGGACTATCTCAAGCGGACAAGATTCCGCTGAAATGTTGATGATATTTTATTGTACTGGTGACTGGTCATCTGAATACAGTAGACGTATCGTACAATGCAAATCCCAAGTACATTCCGTACATTTGATTCTCGGCCACGGTCTCGACAGCTCTTCACAAGCTCCCGTGAGCCGGACGGACTACGATTCAGGTGATTAAATGTGAAGGTCCCGAATAGATAGATATTCAGACTCACGGTCCAGCTCCCAGGTGAATGCGCTCCGATCTTGATTGGCAAGATACAGGTAAGCCTAACCCAGTGGTTAGTACCGGGGGTGTTTATCGGGCAGCTTTTGTGGAAGGTCAATGGAGACATACCTTAGCTATACTCTCCGGATCGAGTCGGACGTCGTGGTTAGTCTCCCAGCTGGAGTCATGACTCGCTCGCTGGCGATCAGTTAGGATGTCTAATAATACATCGCGAATAACGTAAATATATTGGTGTCATAAAGTAATGATGCTTACACCCGTCTACGATGGCCTGATGGAAACGCAAGTCATATACATCAGTAAACGTGAAATATCATTAGTAGATTACCTACATGTGCGACCTGTCATGCCCGAGTCAAAAGTCAGTAAGAGTTTAATTGAACGCAAGTCTATTCCATACATGGATATTGTCTTTTCCAAATTCTTTGGAAAGGCTCTGCGACAAAGCCCGCTCCCCGAACTTTCCGGCCGCAAACGAGGAAGTCGTCACGTCGCCTCGCACTGAAGCGGGTGCTCCTGTAAAGAGAAGAGTGCCGCGCTAGTCGTGGTCAGAATACATGACTGGACTCAAGTATTCCGTGACCCACTTTCCCGAGCTCGTTCAATCCATTCGTCTTGAACTCCCTGATTATTTCTCTTGAGAACGCAAATGCGGCAGCAACGTTTACTTCTAGTCCCTCCTTGACGTCTTCATCCGTCGTTTCCAAGAATGGCTTCCATACCACCGCAGCGGCATTCCAGAGGGCAGCACGAATCTCGTTACCCTTTTCCTTGGGCCATTGTTTGCGGATGGCAGAGAAGGTGTCGCGAATGGCTTGAGGAGCGTACGACGGGATGACAAACGGACGTGCCTCGCCACCGGACTCGGACAGCTGAGACGCGAGATCCTGCAGGCTTTTCGCGTCACGAGCGATCAATGCAACGCGATATCCCGCCTTTGAGAACAAGCGCCTGCACAATGATGGTAAATAGCAAGGTGAGTCTGGGGCAGAGACCTCAACCGTTGGATGAACATACGCAGTTGCTGCTCCGGTACCTGTGTACAAGAGAACACAAATTTCAATTTATATAAATCCTCTGCCGAATAACATGTCACTTGCCTGAGGCATTGCCGACACCGGCAACAACGAAAATGGGTCTGGTACTCATATCTGCAAGGCAAAGCTGAAGGTCACAGTGGATTGAAAACCGAATCAAGGGTACTTGTCTGCGACTTTATACTCACTGTAAGTCTTCCTACAAATTGGTATACCGTCTGTTTCGGTGTTTACAAAGGGTGGTTGGTCAGATTCCCGTCGATGACCCACCCCCAGACTCCAGGAAGAGCCCCTTACTCAGACAGTTGCAGAAATGTAGTCAGACACCTCCTTAGCATCTAGCAGCTTTGCGAGCTCTGAAATTTCGATTTGCACATAGTTCGCGGACTTGTGCTTGGAGAACGTCGCAGCGCATCATCGACGCGTGATGAATAATTCCGTCACTAGCACACGTGCGCGTTTGTCACGGTCTTGTGACGCTGAACGTTGAAGTTCTTTTTCCTCCAGTGTCACCCGGGGCATTTCTCGAGACTCACGTTGAATCTGCATGATTACACTCTCTGCGAACTTATTTGTCTCGGACACGCTGCATACTACGTGACAATCTGTCGAACAAGGCAGGAACAATGAGCTCTTCCCAGCAGGAGTATATCACTGTGTCTATGTTGGAAGTCTTAACCGCGGCATGCGAGCTATCCTCGCTGGACGGTCAGGATGTCAACGTTAATCAAGACACAGTGCTATAATTCAGCGGTATCCAATAGACGGTATCAGGAATAAGTAAGTCTTCTGATGTTCTGCCTATACAAACTATTATCGTGATCTTAGACGACTTGCATTGCTATTCGAACTAGTCTTTTCTATGACCGGTGAACTCACGATTACGAACCCACTCCACTGCGCTGTGTATCAGGATGACTTCCTGAGGAGCGGTAATACATACGTCCCAAGCTATTCCTAGAGCGACTCTTGGCTGTGTCTCTACGGCTGTAATATGTAGCCCAGCTTCGGCTCTGCACCCGACTCGGTACCTATCAAAGATTGATGCCGTAATAACGCCTCTGCCTGTTCTCTCTTCTGGAAGGCTATTGCAGTCTCTTGTTCCCTCATTTGCACGGCTTGACGACTTTGGTGTCTTAGGTCACTGATACGACCACTCCATGTGTTGAGCTTTCCGGACCCGTCACCATTCTATATCGGGGACCGGCCCGAAATATTGAGTTCCTTTACTTGGCGACCCCTTCATTGCATCCTGAGACTGAAGAGCTGACAACAAACCTGCCGCCTTCAGATTCTAAGATATCGCACTGGCTGGATTCTCTCTGTGGAGTAGGTCGAAGGATCGTCTGTTGCTGGCGGTGAAGATTCGGGTGACACTGGTTCCATATCCGAAGTTTCCCCTTCAGCGCCTACGACGGGAGTGGCCTTGTGATGTCCTGCAGAGCACCTTGATTCTTGTGATTGTTGGAGTCTTCCATCTGGAGACATGCTACTTTCTCCGACACAGCATAGTCCATAGACCAGCCATCAATGAGATAACGAGCTGGCTTCTCCATGGTAAACAACCGTCGGTCTGTGTTACTGCGGACCTACACGCTTCTTGTAAGGCACCCATCTGGCTGGAATGCAGGTCTACAGACTCAATCTCCCAAAGCTGTCTTCCAAACGCCTTTGCACTGTGATCCCGCTTTAAACTCGGTGGATGAAGCTTCGCAAGAGCACTTGTGACCTCTGCATTTACATCGCTGTTACACACGTGAGTCTGTTTTGCATCACTCGACTAGCCTGAAGAGTGGGGTTAACGAGACAAGCCCATATTTTCCAGGGAATGTACGCCATAACGGAGACGGAGACGGGAAATGTATATTCTGCTCGATGGTCTCGAATTCTGAGTCTCCTTATAACCAGGGTTGCGCACACGCGACGTCAAACTTCCTCCTCTGGAATGATTTGCCACTCAGCTTACTCTACTATCAACCCCGTCGCGTAGTCTTTCCAGTCTGATAGCTATTGAAACTGACGACTCGCCAAGTCATGCCACACCCTATCGACGAGAAGGAGCTGAGTTCTCTGCATCAACTCGAACATGTTGCTTCGGCCACACTTCATACCGACTGCGACACCCCCTTGACGCCCACTAATGTCGATAAGTCAGGTTCTTTCGACGAATCTCCTCGTCTCGATGGCCAGGCAGTGGAGGTCCTGAAGGACTCGCAACTTGCGTCGGCGTTGCTTGAAGAACGTCCGTCTCCGTATTCCTTCCGTATGCTCAAACTTTGGGCTTGCTTGTTTGTTGCATACATGTGCTCCGCGCAAAATGGCTTCGATGCGAATACCTTCGGTGGCGTAAGCGCCATGCCGAATTTTAAGAAGCAATTTGGGGTTGACCAAGGCACGACCCAAGGGTTCCTGGCTGCCATTTACGTGATGGGTAAGAGCAACACACCTTTGCCCATCTTAATGTGGTTCATCTCACTCTTCGATGTAGGCAATGTCGTAGGATCGTTTGTTGCCGGGCCCAATGCTGACCGTTTCGGTCGTCGTTTCGGGATGTTCACTGGCTCCGTCATCTCACTCATCGGTGCCATCTTGCAAACAGCAGCTCAGAGAGAGGTCCATATTATCGCCGGTCGCGTGACGCTTGGTGTCGGAGCTGTCCTGCTTGCGCCTGCAGGACAAGCGTATGTTATCGAGATGTCCCACCCTGCGTACAGAGGGGTTATGGGCGGGATGTACCAGGTCTGCTTCTTTCTAGGTAAATCAACGTCTGGTGTGTCCAGTCTTGAGAGGTAGTAACATATCCGGTGCAGGTACTATTATTTCGACATGGCTCGAATTTGGCTTGTCCTACTACGGAGGGCAGTCAACAATTAACTGGCGTCTGCCAATGGCCATCCAAACCCTCCCGGCACTGATCCTGTTGACATTTGTCTTCCTACTCCCAGAGTCGCCGCGATGGTATGTCAGTCGTCGCCAGGACGAGAAGGCGCGCGATATTCTTGTCAAATACCACGGGAATGGCAATCCCGACAGTGAGATTGTGAGACTCGAGATGGAGGAGATGAAACAAGTGATCACGACAGGCGGAAGTGATAATCGCTGGTGGGACTATCGAGACTTGTTCAACTCGAGAGAGGCCAGGTATCGCTCGTTTTTGGTTGCGTGCATTGCATTCTTTGGGCAGCTCGACTTGCCACCAACTAGTAAGTAATCGACCGCATTATCTCTCTAGCTTCAGCTTACTCAATGTCCTGTTGCGATATTGTAGGCTACTACTTCCCCCTCATGGTCCAGACGGCGGGTATCGCGTCTGAACAGATCCAACTTCTCCTAAACGCCATCCAAACCCCTGTGATGATGGCTAGGTGCGTTTGATCCCGTCTTACTGACTCTGACACACACTTACGTATATGGCGCATATCCAGTTCCCTAGCAGGCATACAGTTCATCGATCGCTTCGGTCGTCGTAAACTGCTCATGGTCTCCTCCCTCTTCATGTCCATATCTGTCGCAGTTATTATCGGCGCTACTGCGACGCAGGCAGGACACCCCGGCATCGGCATTCTGGGCATATCATTCATTTACGTGTTCCTGGTTTCCTTTGCCTTTGCGTGGACACCGTGCCAGGCTCTATATCCTACAGAAGTGCTGGCCTACAATGCGCGTGCGAAAGGCCTCGGGATGTATGGGTTGTTACAGAATGTTGTGACATTTATCAACACCTACGCGGCGCCAGTGGGCATAGATAATGATAGCTGGAGGTGAGTGAGAGGTCGCGTGCTTTTGCTCACCAGATTCGTCTGACTCGGGTTTCTCGTAGATTCTACTTCCTCTATCTCGTTGTGGATATAGTAGGTATCTTGGTCATCTACATATTCTTCGTGGAAACGAAGGGCCGCAATATTGAGGAGATGGATGCGATCTTTCATGAAAAACATCCTGTGCGAGCTTCTCTTGCAAAGCGGAAGGTTGTGGTGACCGAAGATGGGGGCGCGCATGAGATTTGATGACGATGTAGGCCTTTCGAACAAGACCTGTGAGGACGTACGTACATGTACCTCAGATGTATCATTGCGAACGTATTAATCTGTATATTAGTATGAGAGGTTCTATGTCGCTTACGGGGATAAATAAGAGCCTAAAATCACCACAGATAGTAAGATTACAGTGAACCGCAAAAGTATTGCACCACTCTCAACGTACTCACCATCCACTTTGGCGTGTCCCCAGAGCCCGAATTTTGATGTCATTCAACACTTCACGACCCGATCGTAGATACGATGTTGTTTGTTAGTATGAGATACCCCAATGTATGACCTCTGAGATCGGGTTTTAACTTTTACCCTGAACTTGTTCTTAATGGATTGTGATTGTTAAATCTTCTTGCCACGAGCAAATTACATTGGGAACGCATATCGTCAAATGATGTCTATCAAAGTTACTCTCCTGGGACTTGTAGAACCGACATGATCGCATAGGCCAGCTCGTATGGCTTCTCTTGAGGAATCTGGACCATTACCCGTCAGTCCAAGAGGGCGTAGCTTGCATGTATTCACTCACATAGTGGGTTGCATCTATATACACCGCCGATTCCAATTCAGAGCGATGGGACTTGAAGGTGCGCTTGAGGACCTCAAGCACAGGTGGAGGCCTATAGAATTTTCGTCTTAGCCTGAGTAGCTCTAGGACATGATGGGACTTGCCATATCTCCCCACGGGAGGCAATGATGTAGTGTGATGGGATCATTTTCAACATGGGGTAGAAGAGCTCCGTGGCGGCGAAAGCGTCATCGGTCGCCCTCCATGACGCACATTCCTGCTCGTTGGATGTTTTGAACGATATGCCTAGTTCACCACTCGGTGAAGTTACAGGCTTGAAATGTGTCTCCTACAACCGATTTCGGTGAACTGAAGCTACACAGGACGTGAGTGAACGAGCTCGCCTCTAAGACGTGCATGACGTCTGGATGGAAGTTATTGTACGGGGAACGAGCAGAGAGGTACTCCATGGCTTCCGTTGTGGAAGGCCAGTATGTTGGCTTGGACATTGCAATGGAGACAAGGGCCTTAACAAGTTCTTCGTATGCAGGCTTCGCCGATCTATCATTCATCAATGGTGAATCCACGAATATCAACGACTTAAATGGGGGACTTTGTCCGGCAGCGGAAGCGAGAGCTGCACAGACGGCACTGGGAGTGATAGTTAGCGAATGCGAAGATGATGCAAGTAAGAGAGTTACAGCGCGCCGCCGCCGCCGCTATGGCCGACGCCTACGAGGCTCGAGGCCTCCACAGGGGACAAGAATCCCGATGAAAGAAACGTGTGCAACCCGCCTCCGTATTCCTTGAGCGAGACTGCAGCCAATCAGCATTAATATGTGCTGGATAAAATGGGCACGGATACCAACATTCGGTCGGGTGATTTTCCTTGAGGACTGTTTCATTGAGTACGCCTGCATCTCCGTGGTTGGGGGAATCGACTGCCCATATGGACCTGATCCGGACAGCCTTGGGCGTCTCTGAGTCGATACTGTACAGCTTCTTGATTGTAGGGAGCCAGAGTTCAGTACCTTCATGCGAAGTCGATAGGCCAGTTAATAACTGACAACAATGAGTGCTCACTTAGACCTATGCCGTGTGCAAAGAGCAGTGTGATGGCTGATGTATCCGTGGGCGATACAGGGTTGTTGAGATCCAGGTAACATTTAGCGACGACATGCAGCGGCGAGCCAGACAGCTCGGGAGCGAGTGAAAATGTTGAGCACGTTAGTGGCTGTATTAACTTTGATGATCCAGACATGAGTTGCGATGAGGAGGTGGAACAGTACTGGCAAGGATGGGGTGCTGAAGTTCAAGGACTTAGACAGTTCTAGGTATGTATGTCTTTATATACCGACTGGATCAGCGTCCAGAATCCAGGGGAAAGCTTCTCGACACCATCTAGAAGACATTCGTTCGAGTCGCCCTGTCCCACCATCGGGCGTGTGCATTGGTCAGATCTTGAATGCTATGAAGTTGTCCGGCTAGTAATGCCACAGTAGCCGCAGTGGTCGGAATTTGAAACAGTTCGTTCGGCCTTCCCGGGAGGTCCAGTTGCGGGATCTTGGAAGCTTCACATTTCATCTGAACTTTTTCTGATCTGAGACTATCATAAAGGCATCCCGAACAGATTGTGAAACGGCTTCCTCTGCTTGGATCTGAGGTCAAGCATAGGTACATACGAACTCTTTGCGATGTTGGAATGACTTAACAGAGCTTCCAGTCGCAGGCTGCTGGTCAGCGAGAGACTCCTGATTAGCTGTGGAAGTTTACCAGCCAGGCCTAGTTAACGGGTGTAATTGACCTGTTATTTGTGCCCGCCGCGAGGGGGGGAGTCCCGGACACTTCGGGAGTTAAAGTCTTTTGGGTGCAGCGAAAGGTTGATCGAAAGGGATATCAAAAAGTGGTATCTAGGGATGTATTTTGTAGACCTCGAAATGTGATATTTTGACCTGCCAGGATAATCCCTTTTGGGGTGCTGCAAGAGCCTATATGGTGGTAAATGCTTTAAATGGGCACAAAAAAATTTACTCTGACCCTTGCAAAAGTATTTGCGAAGGTAATGGCAAGGATAACCTTCAGCATTCCATTTTGAGACTGTTTAAAATATTGTATTTTGAGCCCATGTATTTTTAAATACCGTGGGAGTCCACGATCCGGGCCACCCTAGGATCCGGGCCACCTCTATATCTCGACAGATACAATACCTTCGACCAAACCGCTTGCGCGCATCTTGAGAACAGCCCTATTGCACCCCACTGTCAAAATTTGGAGAGGATTGATGGAGGAATGGGAGAGTGATGGGTCTGACAAGTTGGAGGACTTTTGGTGTCTCAATCTGGTGAGACACCCCATTTTGCCATTGTTGCTCTCCTCCTGTTTCAACCCCATTCTGTTCAATATTATGCAAACAAATACTTTCAATGTCTGCCTTTCCTATGATATAAATTTATAGAGGTGGAGCTAGGACAGTGCACACTGTCATGATTATGAAAGTGGCCCGGATCCTGGTTTTAGTGCTCATTTGACCCATCTCCAAACTTTGCATGTAGTTCTTTCAGTTTCCAATGAATTTACATGATGAGGGGATCAAAATGTTCACAAGACAGATACCTACAAGACTGTATATCTACTTCACAGAAAACTACAAGTCTACGGGAGCTAGAGGGAATATATGCCAGAGGGGCCCGGATCTAGGTCCTAGACAGTATAATGTTTTCAATATCCCTTCTTTGCGGGGTCCAAAAGAGTGCAACTCCTGAAGTGGGAGTGGTCTGCGTTAACCGGGAAGCCTTGTTAGCATTTCCCGAAACCAATAGTTTTGGTGTTTGATTGCACTTTATATCTCACAGAGTCCTCAGTCATGTCATGTTGCATGCATGGTGGAGTGGGAACAAGGACTTGACGGAGTTCGGTCTGGTTTACAGTGAGTTCCGCATCTCAGACTGTTGACAATATCCCAAAATCATGGCAATCAGATATAATGCTTGTGGACCCATATCCTTTGTCAACAATAATTGATGATGAGATACAGTGTGGAGTAAGAAATACAAGGACATGTGTGTGCATGTGGAGATATATAACACACCCCTGGAATACGCCTTCTGTGTCCCCTTTGCTCCGCCCAAGACTCGGTTAGTTAAGTTCCTTGTAAGTGAAGAACATCCGTGATGCTATGTCCTCGCACGTAGCGCTTGCCCCATAGATTGCTCCGGCGGCCACGGAACTCAGTACGTCTACAATATACTGTTGATTTTCATTTTGGTTCATATTATGTGATTCTTCTCTAGTACTCCTCACAGGTAGGACTATTTAATACTGAGTTATCATAGGGCATTCACATCTGATGGGAATACAGTTTACACTATGCAGTTGTAAGAACTGCTTGCTTTCCACTCATTGTCTCAGGGAAAGAACCTTCTTCATCAGCTACCTGGTTCCCTCCTTCGCCGATCTAGTCCAAACTGCGAAGGAGCACCAGGCGTTAAGGGTATGTCGCTCAAATATCTTGTGTGCAACCCTCGGCACGTCTGATGCGACGTGCCTCAGGGACCGCTGATCGCCATTGCCACCTGCGGGATCATGGCTGATATAGGCATCGCTATCAGCATGTCAAAACTGCTTCTTGGCTCACGGAAACATTCTCTCAGCAGATCGAGGTCTGGTCATTTCATTCTCAAACACTCGATACTTACTGCACACCAGATCAGTTATTAATGTGATCATAAGTGGGTCCGAATCTAGACTTTTGACCTGCTGACCCTCTGGTAGCGTTCTCAAGATTATCTTCATCAGCTGTGGAGGAGCCTTTTCTTGGTCCTCGGTCCACATCTTACCCTCAACAGGTTGTGGTGTTACCCGGTACCATGGTGTTCTTTGGAATCTGCTTTATTATGGGAAAATGTGAGAGGCTTCCCAAATCTCGTGATACAATTCTAACAATTGTCTTTCAGTATACGTGAATTCTCTGCTCACTGTGTACGTCACACCTCTAATTCCCGTTACTACAGATCTTACAATCTCGTGCTTCAGGCTAAATGATCGAGAGGCCTTGCGAGCGCAGCTCAGTGTCATTACTGTTAGCGAGTACGTATAATACGGTCAGCAAATTTGACTGTTTTATATTCTATGTCACTTGTATCTCTTTATATATTCGGACTGTTTGTATCACATTAGAATACCCTTCATAATATCATAGTATATATGCGACATGTATCTATGTTATTTCTCACTGCAATCGATTACTGCTCGCCTCTCTCGTTCTCCAGTACGCTATTATTAGGTCATTCTTCGGTCATCTCCGGTGAGCTAGCCATTGCTTTTGACGGCTATCTCCTAGTGCCACTTGCTGCGTTTCTTCAACTCCCCACATGATGGCTTGCTACATAGCACAGTGAAATCACCTTCAGAACCAGCTAGTATCATACTGTGCAAAGAAATTGGTGCTCACTGCAGAGCCAACTATGCTTGAATCTGCAGAGCAGCATAGAAGGCATCTCCGCGGTTGGCTAGCTTACGCTTTCGCAAGGTTTGTCTGTTCTGTCCACCAACTAGAACCAGTGATTTGACGTTTGCTACAAGTGAAGTCTTCGTCATAGTGTCCTTGACGCTCTTCCTGCCCATATGCCTCGAACAATTCGCACGTGACAATGGATATATACTCCCTGACCGGACGGAACGATGTACTACGACCCGATCGAACAACGCGGACGCAGAGACTGGCCAAAGTTGTGCTGTAAAGTTAGGTTGGGCGTGGATAGACACAGCGAGCTTCAGGTGCGCGCGTCTTTCTCGGTCGTGCGGCAGCGAGTATGAGCCTGCGCTGCCAGGACATGTTGTCAGCGACGAAGGTCTTGGTAATAGTTGGTGAAACTCTTGATAGTATGTCCATGCTGTTACTATGACCTCCACCGTCAGGTGTGTTTCCAAGATATGCCTTCTACGATGACAGCAACCCGTCCGTTCTTCTCGGAATCTTGGATGATCGAGTTACTCTTCGATATATCATATATCTGCCATGCTCCTGGGTGGTGTGACTTATTCCATCTGTTGCTAGTCTATACGTCTATTCAATCTCCGTTCTTCTTCAAGCATTAACAGTAATATCCATCGGCTCGATTGCCAACCACAGTAAGTAGATCCAAGAATATGCAATATCCATAAAATATGTACATTGACATATCGTTGCTGCAACAGCCTGCCGTAGGAAGACTCTTCTTCTGGCCTTCGCATTTAGTGGTTCTATTGCCGGCACCCTCTTTCTGATCCTACCGTCTACTTCACCGATATGGTGGGCCTCAGCCTTACTGTCTATAATTGCCAACGTCGGGTTCGGTGCCTCTATAGTTGCTATGAATGCCTACTTGCCTACTTTGGCTAAGGGCGAACCCGAAGTCGTGGAGTCCTTCGCCAAGATGCAGGAACACTTTTCATTTACCGCAGTTGCCACAGATGCCACAGATTCAGAGGTGGTCGAGTCGGCTCCGTCGGACGAGGAATCTGCCCCGCTCTTTCGCTCGTCTGACGCAAATTTGTTGGCTGCGGAACAGCAGTACAATGCCCTCCTGTCCGCGGCGACGTCGCGTATCTCATCCCACGGCATCGCGACTGGATACGCCGCGGGGATCATCATGCTCCTCCTCACGCTGATTCCGGTGACGAAGCTCGGTGGGTCGACGTGGGCGCTGAGGCTCGCGATTGGGGCCAGCGGAATTTGGTGGTTCCTGGGAACAATTGTGGCGGGGATGTGGCTTCCTGGTGGCGAAACAGAGGAGGTAATAGACCATATAGAAGGTGCAAAGCAGGGTGGACTGTGGCGTGATATTGCGGATGCGTGGAGGAGGCTGGGGGCGATGCTACGGTGGACGGAGGTGAAAAAACTAAGGAATACGTTCCAGTATCTGGCAGCGTGGTTCTTGCTCTCGGATGGTGAGCCCTCATTCAGTTCTTGAGGGCCTTCACGATCAATTCTGCTAGGCTTTTCGACGATCACGTCCACCGCAATTCTCTTCGGCAAAACCACGCTACATATGCCCGCCTCGTCTCTTATCCTCATTGGGATCATCACACCTTTCTCGGGCATCCTCGGCTCGCTCGTCGTCCCCGTTCTGCAGCGCCGCTATCACCTTAGTAACCTTCGCATCCTCATTGTGTTGGTAGTGATTGCGTCTGCTATTCCAGTGTATGGATGTCTCGGATTTTTGCCTGTGTTTAGCCAGGGGAGGGTGAAGTTTGGCGGGCTGACAACGCCGGGGGAGATGTTTGGGCTAGCGGTGTATTTCGGTAAGGAAAAGTGACATTGCCAGGGAACATAGACACTCAGCAGCGACCGTCACAGGTTCGGTGTACGGGTCATTCCAGAGCTACGCCAGAGCGTTCTACGCGGATCTGATACCTCCTGGTGAAGAAGCTAGATGGCGAGTGTCCCTCTCCCTCTTTCACCTTCACACTAATGCAAGTTTGCCTCTCACGCAGGTACGGACTGTTTTCGATCACAGACAAAGTAAGCACCATCTTCCCGTCGTTCATCTTCCCAGCTATATAACTTGTTTTCTGTTTCATTATAGTCTAGCTCCTTCGTTGGGCCCCTGGTCGTGGGCGTCATCGCAGACCTCACGGGCAACATCCGCTACGCGTTTTTCTTCCTCGTGTTCATGATTTGGGTAGCGGTGCCGATACTAACGAGCGTGGATGTAGAGCGCGGGGCGAGGGATGCGAAGGAGTATACATATGCCGAGCATCGAGATGGGTCGATGACATGAATGGTACTACTAACTAGGATATAGGAATGCATAATAGAGTTGTTTAATTAGCCCATGTCTGAGGCGAATTCGAAAGCCGCAGGAATACGGAATTCGAGAGTGGCTTCGACTCCAGCTTACGGATCAGGTTTGAGTGAACGAGGTAACACTTCGCTTAGAGGTATAGCTCCTCGCGGGACGCGCGATGGGCTGATAACATTTCGCCGCGTATCGATTGGCTGTTATAAAGATCACGGTGTGGCATCATCATAGTCGTTTGCTTCTGCCTTGCCTTGTGGCCCAGCTGGGCTTACAAAACAATGCATTCGAACTTCACGACGTCGTACCCATATAGCTAACACGAAGAAGTGCAGAAGCGTACCTATCGCAGAACAATCCTCGTATATCACCTGATGCCTGTACATCCAAACATCCAATCCCAAGAGTCAGAAATCGTAAAAGCACAGAAAAGACGCGGCCGAAAGCAATCGATAGCACAAGAGATCCGATGATAAGTTAGCATATATGAGTCACGTCTATATGCATAGCGTCAGTCTCCGTCAGATTCCGCGCTACGATACACATACCTGTGGACATGAAACGCACTCCGAGACGCCCGCGGAGAGTATACACAAGAGAATTGTCAAAGGGAGTACATGTTAGACTAGAAACGGAGCTAACCAGTCACGTTACGCATAGGTGCCATAGCGTTGTAACGGAGGATTATAGTATCGCGGGTCGTCAGGTGGAGCACCTTGCTGCAGAGGTGCGGCGCCGCATGGCCCGTAGGCTGAGGATCCCTGGGTGGGAACAACAGGAGAAGCCTGCAGTGATGGCGGGCCAGAATGCATAGGAGAACATTGAGTCGAGACATATAAGGACGGCCGTGAAGCTGTCGGAGCAGTAACTGCCATTGCCGTGTAAGGAGGAGCTCGTTGCTGAGATGGCAGAACGGGAGGTGATATACCTGCTGCTCGGATAGTCTCCTCGTATCGAGCGGCAACTTCTGCTTCGTACTCTGGATCGAAGATGAAGGGCTGGTCGCCGCCGACAGCCGGGGATGTGGGCGCACTGGTCGAGGTGACATTGGGGCCGAAAGGTAAAGAGACACGAGTCCGGGAAGCCATGATACTCGCACTAGTAGCCAGTGGAATGCCGGAAATGGGCAGGGGCCCTCCTTGTTTCGAGTCGTTGCCAACGGGTACCATACTTAGCGACTCTAGTGTTTCAGATGTTGCGAGGCCACCTTGCCATGAGTCTTCGGGCATCCACTGCTGTCCTGTATAGGCATCGGAAGGATCGTATTGAGAAGAGATGTCGGGGTACGCAGTCGGAGGGCTGGACCCGTCTTCAGGACCCGGCCAAGTGACAGACATCGGAACAGCAGTGTTTACCGCTGAAGGATCAGTCGATGCATAGTATTCGTCTTGCTGCATCGAATAAGGTGCGTGTAAGCTGGCATTCATTGCCTCCGATCCCAGCGCTGAAGAGGACAATGAAGACATAGAATTCAGACGGGTAGGATTCGTAGGAGATGAGAGGGACGAGTCGGTCATAGACATGCCAGACGACATAGTACTAGTGTCCTCAGAGAAAGCAGGCATCTGCGCCGCCTTTGCATCGAGCTGAGCCTGCGCTCGTGATTTTCTACGGGGTCCCGGAGGCGCGGGGCCCTCGACGGGACTGAAATGTTGAGCACGTGCTGCCGCGCTACGGTGGTATGGCAACGGGCCTCGAGAAGTCCCAGGACTGTTTGGACCGGTGGCTCGTGCGGATTGAGTCTGTGACAGGTCTGTTCTCGTCAGTGGCGGTCGGAGGTTGGCGTTTGCGCCGTATGTGCGCCTCTTTGTCATCCCGTGTATCTTCTTGATCCGGGTGACGAGGCTGGGTTTGGGCGACCCATCTTCCACCTCGTCGGGCTTAGCAGTACCAGGCGGGATCGCCTCCGGTGCTTGCAATTGGGCAGCAGGAGGGGGGAACGTCTGACTCCGGAGGAGCGGTGGATGTGGCTGTCGTGCTGGCTGGTTAGGGTATACTACCTCTGAGTCAGACAGTGGTGAAGTCGGCGTGGTCGAGGACAATCCCGCGTATGAGACCTGGTCGGCGGTCAGCGCGTTCGAGCTCATTGCAAGCATGTCTGCCGAAGAGTTAGTCAAGACGGGGATGTGGGCTTCGGGTCGGGTGTCCGTCGAACCTGCGAATGACAGAGGGAATTTGTGTTCTGCGGATAGGAGAAGCGTATACTTCCGCTCGTCCGTCTTGAACCATGGGGTACCTTGGGCTTTGCCCTGCGCTTGGAGCTGCGAATCCGGTCAGTAAGCTTCCCTCGTCAACGTGGAAGCACGAGCACCGAGACGTGGCCTACCGTCTGATAGAAAAGATTAGTCAAGGTATCCATCTTGTGCTCCGCCCGAAGGATCATGTGCAGTTGGATATTTTGCTGAAAAAAATCGTTAGAATCGTGGAGAAGCAACGGCTCAATCGCCTTACTTGAACAAGCTGTTTCGATAACGCCTGCCATTCTGCACCTGTGTGCACAGTAGACATCAAGCCTATATCGGTCCCCATTGCAGCGTCGGAAGCTGCAACAATAATCAGATGCCGGGTAGACGGTACGCCTTCAAAGGTTGAAGCCAGGGACTATTGAAGGTCTCACACCGTATTCGTCACAAGCAGGAGTTGAGCGCTTACGTGTATGGCACGCTGAATCGTTGAGGGCATGATACGATTCTGTGGGTCGAAATTGAAGCCGAGCTCGAGCTGTTCATTGTATTCCATCTGCCCCGTCCTAGATTTGTCGATAGACGTAGAGGCTCGACTCGTAGGTAGCAGCAAGACTTGAATCTAGGCTGTCAGTGAATATATAGATTTTACGGCATGGAGGGGGAAAGACGGACAGGGACAACTGGATTCGCAAGCCGCATGGTCCCCAGTAGCGTTGGAAGATAGTGCGCTCGTAATTCCGGCCAATATTGAGCCATTTCTCGAGAATTTTCAATGAGGAGAAGAGTAGCAACCGGTCCCCCGGCCGTGATTGGCTGGAAGATAGGCGCGCTTCCTGCCATGGTGAACTGACCAAGATAAGGTCGACTGTTCCTACACTTGCGATACACCTAGCGTGTTTGAGACGTCGAAGATGTATGGGGCAGTCGTCCCGTTGTCAGTGCGAGAACGAGTGCTGGCCAGCTAGTGAGAACCACGGGGAGATGTAGTCGTGGAAGGCATGACATGGGGTGAGAACACACGAACAAGGCAGTAGTGAGTCCTTATGGGAGGTCGGACGCTCTGATTCGGTCCTTAACCGCGGCTCGTCCTCTCACTGAGAAGACCAAAGTTGGTTGATGTTCCGGGATGAGATTAGGTGCTTGCCGGGACGATTCCGTTAGAAGCGCCGTGCTACAGGCTCCGATGCAGCCCAACCCGGCGTTACTTGGGAGAGCGTAACAGCGTCAATGCTGTCAAGGCGTGTCAATGTATAGTCTAACTGTATATCTGTATCAGACGCAAAGGCCGCAGGAGCAGTGGCTTCTTCCTCGCCACAGTAGCAACAGGTGGCGACGGCGGATGGCTCCTAGTGATTATTCGCGATGCTCGGATAAGCCTAGTGAGCAGATGACAGGTACGGATGATATCGACGGATTATCAGTTTGGGAAATTGACAAGTATAACCAAACGTACTCGTCGATGAGATCTAGAGGAAGACCACGAAGCGCTAGGAATTCAGCCATGTGCCGCGGTCCGGCGATGAACGCGCCGTATCATCCCTGCCTTTCTTCCGAAATTAAGCGTACAGGGTATGCACGACTCTCCCAACACAACCGAAGACCTCATGTCTATGACAGAATAGGTTTCGTCACGGCAGACGGATCAAAGTAAGGCAAAGAACGGAATATGACTGAACTCAAGCATGTATATACAGTATGGATGCTGCTGCCGGCGGTAACGCGCATCACCAATAAACTGCATTGACAAAAAATCACTTTAGGAGTCGCGCAGAGCCTGAAGCCGAATTCAGTTTTGATCAGTCAAAGCTGGATACGGCTTCAGGCGGTGCCGGAACCCTGACTTTGGCGCTTCGCTCGCTGCAGACTTCCCAGCCAATTCATCTATATATCGCTAGCCACAGTGAATTCCGCTCGGTCAGACAAGATTACTCTGCTGCCGTATGCTGCGAGATACATCTCGTTGGAAGGCATAGTGGAACACCGATCACCGTCATTGCTTTTCGGATTCGAGTTCGTAGAGACAAAAGGATGACAATTCGGTTAGGCTCAGAGCACGGTATCTGTAGCCCGGCCGCGCGGTAGAGCATGAGTCATTTGAGTATTCTGATTTCTGGTCCGTGGCCATGGGAGCAATTACCAGCTGCATCAAGCCCACGCCGAGAGGTTGTTTCTGTCCTCCGCATCAGGCAATGGTTTTATTTGTCCTTGTATACGCCTCAATGACACGCGCCACACGTTGCCTAACCGCGATCGCTGGACGTCCTCCGCGTTCTCTCCTCGTTCTCCACCATGGCTGCTGTGTCTATAGCGTCGTCCCCCATAACGCAGGTGTCTCAGGTACCGACTCAGACGAACTTGGGCCAGCCGAATCTACTGACGCGACTGCACCTCGACTTGCGTGGGCGACGCTTCACGGTCGACCGCGAAACTATCATGAACCTGCCTGAATCTGTCCTACTCTGTCTCTTTCCAAATGGTCTCGTCTTGAGTCGACAAAGCGCAGCTATGTCCGATGGAGGGGAAAACGAAGACGAGGAGGAGATCTACGGCGTGGACGTACGTGACACAGCACCCTTGCGGTCCTGCCCCACTCATGACTCTACCTCAAGTTCGATCCAGATTGCTTTTCATACGTGCTTACGTTCTTCAAGAACGCGGCTGACGCATTCTATGGAACGGAGAACTCTCCGGGGCTATACGCCGCCCAACAGCATCTGATAGACGGATCTCCGTCACCTGACCTTGGCCCGTCGCCGTCGCAGAATCCCCTTCTCACCAAACAAGCCATCATTGTCCTCCGAGAGGAGCTGGAATACTTCTCAATACCCCCCAAAGGGACCCCCGCGGGTACGGATGAGCACGGGATCGCCAACCCTGCGCTTATAGACGTCAAGCGGAAATGCGGGGGATATCTATTAGAGAAGCGGAACATATTCACGGCGTTGCAGCGCAACGTTCATAAAGAGAACAATATTGCCGAGCAGCATCTCATCGACATGCTGTGTATGAGGTGTGTCGTATTCTTTCCTATTTATCACACACGGTGACATCATGCGACCCGAAGTGGTTTCGACCGTGAGGACGAATGGGGATACCGTGCACTCGAGCCAAATCGGTGTTGCATATCATCAATAGCTCTCGTGCTATTAAAGACCGGTATCATGCACCATCCTGCCGGGCCAAATGGCGAATCCCGGGCAGCCGTCGACTACAACCAGATGGCCACTGCGCAGAAACTTTTACTATTCTGGCGAAAACCAGCAGTGAGTGGTTGCCCATTAGGTATTTCATGTCCCCTCCAAGCCGGCTAACTCCCTTATTGTGTATGCCGATATAGCGGAAATGCTGGTGGGACGGGATCGAAATTGAGACACAAGGCAGTGAGGGCGTCACAGAGCAGGTGAAGCTGTGGGCACGGCGAGTGTGGACACTCGAGCTCAGTTTGGTGCGTTTTTCCGTGCACCCGCGATAGCTTGCGAAAAGCGGCGTCTTTCCGGCTGAGCGCTGACAATTCCTGTTCCGCAGGTTTAGCACTGGCCGATCCGCCGGTGTTCGTTGGTATTTCCCCCGACTGTCGGCCTCGGGGTGGGTTTATGTTCTTCTTTCCTATGGTTTCGACCGCTGCCACTCCTCTGTCTCCTTCTCACTCTTCTCTCACGTTTGCACAACACGGATACCCCGCCATTTTTCCAGCTCTATATCATGCTGCACGTATGCCATCTAATTCACGTTGACAGCAATACATGATCTAGTCGGGTTAATCTGGATGCCAACATTTGTTTATCTGATCAGAGTGACGTTGTAGGACGCCTTCGAAGCTCCGAGCGAGAGGGCTTATGATTTTCTTTGTCCACCACCTTGCCGCTTTAAGCTCCGCCTCGGTCATTCCGCGAGCTAATGGAGCGGTTCCTGGGATTCTCTTCTTTAATGCTGAAAGTATGACGACAATTGATTCCAGAGAATGTTTTCTGGAAGTCCCGCAAGGTCATGTCTGGGACAACCTGTAAATCGTTCGTTTCATGTCATTAATTTTTCGCCTAGTAAGTGACATGACTAAAGCGTAGGTTTATGTCCATGCTACTCTGGGAGTGCGAGACCGGCCTAAATTAGACCGGTAGGTTCGTACGCCAGACGGATGTATTCCAGCCGCCAGACGGCTCAAAATGTACGTTTACCATACGAAACCACC